>OY101444.1:20209858-20674858 GCA_956483585.1 Gymnocheta viridis | reverse complement strand
CGCTGTCTCTTTTACTCTCCTTTAAAAATTACATATGATATCGAACATAGTTGTTCAGCCATTTGTCGATGTCAGAGCATGGATGAAACATGGACATGAACGATCTACATTAGCCATATGTTCGACTGGATGTTCATACCATGTTGATGGCTTGTGGAGACGTATAGTTACGTACTTTTTATTCCTGTTTTTTTATTATCACCCGTTTTCAAAGCAGGATACAATTGCAATGTTTTGGTAACATCGTCTTGGTTTTTTTGTACAACAGTACAAATGCTCTATTTAATTTTATAAGTTCAGTCGTTAAGCAGCTCTGGGCTGAAGAACAGCTGTTGCGTCATTGTAATTATTTCTTAAGTGCGTTCAGGCTTGCGTATGTTGTTTGGCCTTCGAGAGCTTTTCGTCTCGCTAGCACTGGTTGACTGATTTACCACTTATAACCTATAGTCTTGCGGTTCTTTTGTGGAATTTCGTTGACAACCACGTTGCTACTTTCTATGTGAAGACATACATAGGTCGGGTATAGTCAGTCACAAAAACATTTTTGAAATACTGTTAATAATATCATGGACATATGATCTAATTACCGGCGCCATTTTTGTGCAAGCACATTCTGCAAATTTACTTTGTAGAATATGTACCAATAAATAAATCAAAATGTTATAAGTTGATTATCACCGAGTTTCTTTAATTTAGTGCATCAATTATTGTTAATAGATTTTATATAGAAAATCAACAGCGAAACTGAAAGAACCAAATTAATACATTTAATTTAATTTTTTGATAAGTGAAATCTGTGATAAATTTTTTATATAAAATTTTATTTAATTCCATATAATTTGAGGCGATATATTTAAGAACTCTTATACCGATCGGGGAATTCTCAAAACCTGTTAAAATACTTATTACAGTTTTTTATGTTTATTTTTTGGTATTAATTCAATGAATTATTTTAGTTAGCTTCAAATCTCTTTTTCAATTCTTTATTAGTGATGATCGTATTTTTAGTTAATGTATTATTTTGTTTAATTCCGTTAAACTGCTTCCATTTTTGCAAATTATATGTTTTTTTATTTGTCCTTAAGGACTTCAACATTTAACAACCGTTTTATAGACTTTGATTTATTTATGGATAAATGAAACCTGTCATAGGTAAATATTACATATTTTACTTTATTTTCAATTGAATGCATTTCGCTTTTCATGAATTTAGTCCTCCCAAGAAGCCCACAAAGCAATTAATAAATATTGCCACTAAAATAAAAAAATTCCTCTTTTGTTTAACAAACATCATTCGCAATATTTTTAAAATATTTCCCCATTTGTGAAGTTTTTTTTTATTTGAAGAAGAATTTTGACTGACAAATGACAGTTTCAAGTATGATATTTTCAAGTCATTAGAAGCCGAATCTTAAAAGAGACTTACTTCATTCAATCAGGCTTTCTCAATCATCAACGAAACAAGTTGTCAGTGATAAAGTTCTTGTTTTTGTTGATTTTATCGATGTTATAAGTAAATATTTGTACGCAACTAATTGTCAACACGTGACCTATCAGCATGTGAAATTTATAAAATCAAAACTTTATAAAATAAGAAAATAAAAGTGCTTTTGTGTTGATATCACACTCTTAACAGCGAGTACCTGAACACACACCCTCTCTCTCATTCTCTCTCTCTCTCGCGCATTAAGTACCTGTAAAATATGCAATATTAAACGTTTTATAGAGAATGGTGACGATGATGTCGAGGACGAAAATAATAAAAATTCATTAACCCGCATGAAGTCGAGTGGTTTTGTTTGTTGTTAGATTTTTCCTGGGGTGGATTTTGTTCCTCATCATCAGCATGGTTTGTTCCTTTTTTGCCTTTCTCTTATAAGTGGGCTGTGCTGTATGTTGTTAACTTATTGATTAGAGATATTATTGAAGTTCCTTTTTTAATAAAACTTCAGTAGTTGCAAAGAAACAAAAAAAAACTTTATTAAATATATCACGTCGTTGAAGTCCTCATCATTTCTCAACAGTGTTCATTTGTTTATGATTCTTTTTAAGCGATAAGAAATAGAAAACAATTTTATGAGAACTTTTTTAAGCGAACAATCATCACATGCTGTGTTTATTTGTGTTGTGTTGCTGTGGCAATTTTAATCAAATTAGTCTTCTCACGTGACTTTGATGATGTCTACGCTTTTTTTGTATTGAATAATGACCATATGGAAAACAGTAGGAAATCGCAATAGTAAGAAGAGTAAATATGAAATTACAGATAGATGGCGTTGAAAAGATGACTAAATATTATTTTAAACTTTATTTGAAACTATGGAAACAATGGAAAGATATTTAATTTACTTTAATGAAAGTGTTAGACCATTCATTACGACAATTTATCGCTGTCATGGTAAGAATTGAGGAAAATCTTGAAAGCACTTTGCAATAAACATTTTTTGACAAAAATAATACAATAAAGAAATTAATCACGAGTTAGTTAGTTATATTAGCCTAAAGTTTGTAATATTGTTATTCAGAAACAATTGGAGATGAGACAGTATTGCAAGGAACAATGGAAAGGTTAATTAGTTCCCACTTATGAGTACATATTTGAGAACATTGTAACATTGTTGTCGGAGGGCGCAACATCAACTCATCAGTGTTCATTTTTAATTGTGAATACGAATGAAATTAATCCTTAAACAGATTTTAGGATTTTAAAAATTTCTGACGTTCAAGTTAACTTTAGAGCTTTGGTGTCTTCAAAGATGAGAAGTAGAATTTTATGCAAAACACTTTTCTAGGACATTTCAACCCGCTGTATCGACATTGAAAGGGAGTTGTGTGACCGTTTTCCAAGAAAGGGACCAAAAACAAGACCTCTACATTGAAGAGTTAGAGGGATAAAATGTTCCACAAAAATGTTCCTCGTGGCGTTTTGCATAAAATTTTCGAAACATATTTTAGCTACACGCTCTCACAGGAGGGTGTACTTTAACTCCAACTAACATATGTAAATCCCAGCTGTAAACTTTTAAAACTAAATTCATTTGTTTCTTTAGGAAGTATCGCCATGTTAATTTTTTTTGGTATAAAATCTTTATTCAGTGTAGTCATCAGTTAAATCATTTTTGTAAAACATGTTGCGAGATCCTGAAACAAATTTAACTTCTACAATTGTTTTAAAAAGGGGGATTTTTAAAAGAGCTAATTTCAGAGTGCACGTTTGTTCTTGTTTAAGTATATTCAGATTCTTTCGATATTTACTTATCTATGGTCTCATTCAAATCCTCGAAATCATTTTTAATTTTTCTCATATGACATTCAATGTGAGTGCAAAACAAAAATTTGTTTTTCAACATAATCTCCTCTTAACTCAATGCATTTAGCCCAACGTTTCTCCAAATTTTGTATCCCTTCCAAATAATAGAATTTTTCGAGGTCCTCAAAATAGGCGTTTGTTTGGTCAATAATTTCATCATTGGAGCTAAATCTCTTTCCACCGAGCCATTTCTTTAGGTTTGGAAATAGGAAGTAGTCACTAGGCGCTTAATCCGGAGAATATTGGCGGATGAGGTATCAATTCGTAGCACAATTCATAAAGTTTTGGAAGTTTTTACACGTTTACGTTTATGGTCAATTGAGAGCAAACGGGGCACCCATCTTGCAGACAACTTTCTTAAACTTACTTACGGGTAGTACAGGTATCATTGTAGTTTGAACTGTACCTTATTTATGTAAGCGTATATGTGTTAAGTACTTGTATTTTTCATATATTGATCACACATAAAAAAATCCCAATGTAAAATCAACATGAAGAAATGTTGGTATCAAGTCATTGTTTATATATGGAAAAAATCCAACTGAATTTACTTTTAACATTGTTTTAAGTTAAATCAATGGCTAAAATTGTTAATTTAGTATCAAAATATGTTGATTTAAAATTAATCACATTGAAATGACATTGTAGATTTTAAATTTTACCTTTTACAGAGTTAAAATAACATCAATTGATGTATAATTTTATAAATTCCGTTTGGAAGTAATAATTACAGTTTTTCATGTAAAATTAACATGCATATAGTTGAAACAAGATTAACTATTGTAAAATCAACATTGTTATAAACATAAAAATTTACATTGGAATACTTTGAAAAAACTTTTGTCAATTTGAAATATTAACAAACGTTGGCTTATGTTAAATCAACATGTTAAAAAAGTTAAATCAATGTTAAAAAAACATGAATTATGTTGAAACAACGTGAAACATGTTGAAATGAAATTAGTTCATGATAAAAAAGAAAAAAATTAAAAATGTAACCCTACTTTAAAGCACTAAAGAATAAGTTTCATTCTTTCGCAGATTTACTACGTATCAGAAGTGCAGTGTTATAAATTTTAAGTGAATTAAATTCTTTATTATGTCTGCAGCTAAAAATGATAATATGAATTTAAAAAGGTTTGTGGAAAATTTAGCAACTGGGTGAGAAAATATTAATCTTGTTAGTGACGAAATATTGTAGTAAATAATCCAGTTGTTCAAAATATGACACAAGGTTCCCAAGTCCACCTTTACATGCTTTTCCAATAAATAATCGTAAAATATATTTAAGAAACAAGTATTTGTATGTGTTTATAAATGAATAAAGGTAAAAAAATAATAAACTTCTTTTTACTAACTGCCTGTTCCATTGTTAAACAACATTGCGTAAATGTTATTTCAATATAGGAATCATGTTAAATTAACATGGAATTTCCTGTAATTTTAACATCTTTTCATGTTATTTCAATATGGCTGTAACAATAATTTTAAATGCCTTAATAGTTGACCCGACATTAAATTAATTTTGATTCAACTTGAAATTCATGCTGTTATAAATTTTCTTAATATTGTTTCAATAAGGATCTTAACGTTATTTTGACATGACACTCTTCTCTTTGATTCAATTGGCGTACAATATCAATTCAAAATGATTTCTGGTTGTTTTAAAAGTGGATAACTATAACTTTTATTTTACTTTAATATAATGTTAAATTAACATGAAACGCTTATGAAGCAAAATTTTTAACAAAACAAGTTGAATCAAGCTTGTTTTAGCTGATTTTACAATGATTTTTTTCTGTGTGATCCTATTTAAACCAGCTTAAGTGCTCTTCATCGAGTGTTGTTGTCGGCCGGTAAAATTATTTTAAACAAATTTGAGTGCTTAAAGCTGCCTCCAAATGCCGGGAACTTAATGCATGTGAAAAGTTTCATAAGAATCGATTAAGTGAAATTAGTTGCTGTATTGTCACGATAAATATATGTGTGTGTGGCAAGTTTCAAAAGAATCGGTTTATTTTAATCATAATGTAGTATTTTGTGTGCAAAGTTTCATAAGAATCGGTTAAGTAGTGGAAAAATAATAAATGTATATTTACCCACTTTACAATGGGAATAATCTTGAAGCACATCCTTTTAAACAAAGAAAAAACTCCGAAATCGGGTTCAGGAATTCTGAGGAAACACACATGAAATTAAAATACAAACGAATCGAGGAGAAGGTTATCCTTTTCTGAACTCGGCTTAAAACGGGTTTTCTTAACGTGGTTTCACTCTAACACGACAACGTGACAATGTGACAACGATCCCTTAACACGGTACTTCGACAGCGCGAAAATTATATTATTTTTACACTATTTTTTAGTGTGTGCCGCACTAACAGATGAAATGCAATGGAGTATCAAATTTTTTTTAAGTTTTTGTTTTGTTTTTGTTTTAAATCACTTTATTGAAATATGAAAAAAATAGTACGCAACTTTTTATTACAAACTACAATAAAATATACACCACAGTCATATTTTGTGTTTACTACATCTTCAAAAGTACAACTTCCCTTTGATTAATCCAAGTGCTTCTAAAATCTCTCACTTTATCGGAAAGTCTTTTTGAAAAAAAAAACAAAAATAACAATAGTTAACAGAATTTTTCTGATTAGTTACCTTTTGTCAAACTATTACCAGTTTATTGCTCTTAATTTGCAAGTAACACCCCACAATTACAGAAATTTCAAATATAATTATGGCCTAGAAAAAAAGAAAAACTCCGCCACTTAGAACAAATGCCAACAAACAATCTCTTGATGTTTAAGTGAAACAGAGACGCGTGTTGTATATTAAATTACACCAAAATTACAGACATACGACAAGTTTGTGTCGGAACATTTTAGAAGCCCTTAAATCTCGAATGAAAAAGGAAAAATAAAATCAAAAAGAGGTAAAATAGAATTACAGCTACCAAAAACAGCATAAAGTAGTCATGGGATTTGTAATAGGATTTGAAAATGTTTCTCTTTTAAATGTCAATAAAAAGGAGCAAATAAACGTTTAACATTTTACAGAAATTTTTATCTGGAATCTGTAAATTCGCAGATAGTCATTGAAGGGGGTAGTTTCTTTTTTTCTTTGCAACTTTTACAACATAATTACATTATTGAACGTGCAAAGCAAACGAAACAATGAAAACAAAATTATAGAGAGAATGCAACATAAATTTTATTAAACACTACTTGATGAAATAATTAAAGTTCACTTATAATTTTAGGCGGCTTTTTGCTACTCTTTTGAAATATTTGATACACCCTCACGTTCGTTCATATTTTTTAACTCCTTTAATTTTGAAGCAGGACAACAAAAGTCTAGCAATACATTGAAAACGATAACAGAAAAGTTTTGCAAAGTATATTTTGAACAGTTTTTATGATGTTTGTTGTTATCGAAAACTATAAAATTTTTGAGAACATTTTTAAAGTTATAGATGACTAAGAACCCACTTAGGTAAATTCGCATAGTTATCGCTAACTACGAAATTTTTAAAAGAACTTTTGGTGTTATCGATAAGTAAAAAATTTCTGAAGAAAATATTCCTGGTTATCGATATCTAAAAATCCACTTAAGAAATTTGCATGGTTATTGATAACCGTAACATTTTTAAGAGCATTTTTAAAGTTATCGATTAATGCAAAACTTCTGAATACAATATTCCCAGTTGGCGATAACTAAAAAACCTTAGGAAAATTTGCATGGTTATCGATGATAACTACAATATGTTTTAAGAAAAATTTTAAAGTTATCGATAAGTACAAAATTTCCGAAGAAAATATTCCTAGTTATCGATAACTAAAAATCCACGTAGGAAATTTGCATAGTTATCGATAACCGCAACATTTTTAAAGAGCACTTTTGAAGATATCGATAAGATGAAAATTTCTGAAGACAATATTCCCAGTTGGCGATAACTAAAAAGCAACTTAGGTTATCGCTAACTACGAAATTTTTTAAAAGAATTTTTGGTGTTTTCGATAAGAACGAAATTTCCGAAGAAAATATTCCTAGTTATCGATAACCATCAAATTTCCTAACAGAATTTTCGTAAATCCCGATAAACAAAAAGTTTTTTGAGAAAGCTATCGTGGTTATCGATTACAAAATTACAAAATATCGTAAGAAAACTTCAAGTTATCAATAACTTGAGAAAAATGTTCGATATTTACAAAAATTGTTAGAGAATTTCTTTAGAAATCTTAGTTATCGATAACTAAAAATTTCTTTGTAATTTTTTATTACAAAGTCGATTGAGAATATTTCGTTGCTGTCGATAACTATATAATTTCTTAGATTATGGATAAATACTTATAGTTTCATAATGTACATAAAATTCACTATATAACTTAAACTTAACTTATGAAAGTTCTCGTGGTTATCGATTACTAGGAAATAACTACCGAAAACTTTCCCAGTTATCAATTACTTAGAATGAATGTCTTCAAAAAAATTTTTTGATATCTACAAAAATTGTTAGGTTTTTTTTTGCAGAAAACTAAAAAAATGCTTAAAAATTTATTTCGCTGTTATCGATGTTTGAAAATTTCTTTAGAAAGACGACTTTTTGATAGAGAAAGTTTGGTAAAGGGAATGGCGGGAAGCACAGACTTTCTTGTAGTCGCAAACTCGTTTTGTTTTTTTCTTAGTTTATACCTGAAGTTTGCTGCAACTTTGTGCTTGTTCTTGTGTTTTGACAAATTTATAAAACTAAACTTTCTCTGTCTAAACACCAAGTAAAGTTTAAACGCGAATTCAAAAAAAAAATTTCAAAGTAAACTTTCCCTGTCTAAAAGGGGTGAAATGTTTCAAAGTTTTCGAATATCTTTTGGTTTTATGGATGACTACAAAATCGATTAAGAAAATTTTAATGTTATCGAAAACTACAGATTTTCGATAAATAATTATCGTATCGTATGAAGATTTCCTTTTTATCACTCTCTGCTTCAAAGAAACCTCTTGCATTCAACCTGTGCCCTGATTTTTTTTTTGTGTATAAAAGGAAGTTTCTACTTCACACGAAGGAGACAAACAGAAAATAAGGACTCGTTTAAAGCAACAATATGTCAAAAATTACTTAAACAAAAGCACATATTTTTTTATATTAAAAACAAATAAGAACAACAATATTCTGTAACCTTTTGCCCAGCAGTAGCGCTCTCCAAGTTGTGTTTTATGCAACAAAAGAAAAACTAAAACGTTTCACCCTCAATATTAAGAATTATATTTTTTATTAAGCAAACGCCCTATTATCCTTACAAACAGGATAACACAAGTTAATTTTTTTTTCTGAGAATCAAGACTAACTGAGCTTCTATTCAATATAAAACAATTTACTTGTGTTGGTGTGTTTTTGTGTGGCGAAGTGTATGAGCGCTAATTTTCAAAAAGATTTCAAGATTTATAAGTTTGGATTCGTTGTAACCTGATCTTATACACACTTATGCTATTTTGTTTGTTGCAAGTGTTTCGAGTTTTCTTGATTTCTGGGAATTATATTTAATTCAACATAATAAAAAGTGTATTAAAAAAATTCTATTAAAAAAAAGTAATATGGAGACTGGAGACTGTGATATTAAGCTGACATAAAATGCAGCAATTAGAATGCAAGCGTGGTGAAATATGAATATTGTAAAAAAAAAGCGGAAGTGATTTTTGAAAATTATTTCAATTTTGTTTTACCAACTACTGTTTGGGTCGGTTTATTTGACTGATTGATTCCCATGAATTTGTGGCAAGTGACACGTGTTAGAGATTTGTTTGGTATTTTAACCAAATTAGCAAAAAGACACAATTATTCAGAGAAAAATATGACCATGAAAATTTTCACATTTCCGGAAACTAATAATTAAAAAAAACTCTACAGTAAAACTCATTTATAGCGAACTCGGTTATAGTGAAAACTCGATTGTAACGAACTAATTCCAAAGTCCCCGGTTTTGGGCAACGAACACGCTTATAAAGAAAACTTGGCTTTTGACGAACGAACTTTTTACGGTACCACGAATTAAATTTTATAAAATTTTTCCCTTTTATAACGAACTCAAAAAAAATATGTACTCAATGGCAACATCAGTTATGAATCTAACATTTTCGGTACACATAGTAACATTTTTAATCAGCTGATATATACTTATGAACAACTTCCAGTCACATAAAACCGGCTTAAAATTAAAATAAGAGAAATTCAATGTCTGTGCTTAAAAAATATAAAGCTTTAATGAAATAGACAAATTTAGTATGTACATTGTGATAAAACAAAAGTATAAATATACATTTATACATACATACACAGTTAAAAGTTATTTTTATTTTACACTTTACTATGCTTTTCTTATAACGAACTAATTTTACTGTCCCCGTGGTAGTTCGCTATGAACGAGTTTTACTGTATCCATATAGATAATAGGCAGACAGACACGTTTTTTAGATCTCTTTTACACTCATATTATACTGCCGATTTTGACATAACTTATATAATTTTGATTATATTTATTCACAAATGTGCACAATCTACATATTTTTTTTAAGTCGGTTCAGTATTTTGGGAGCTATAACCGTTTAAAGTTGCTACTAATCCGTGCACACTTATTGCACATACATATAGCAGCCTTAAATTGAAAAATAAACAAAGTATGCATGTGTGTTTGTCCAATTTGCTTTTGCAGAGAAATGAGACATGAGCAGCGTTGCCACGACCGAAAAATATTTGTAACCAAAAATTTAAAAAAAAGTAACCAAATACGAAAATAAATAACCAAAATAATTGGGGTATTCATACGGTGTCCTATTATGCCATATTGTCATAATGTCTTATTATTTTATGACGTCTTAAAAAAGTTGTTGTTGTGCTTCAAACACAAAAGTCCTAAAATAATAAGACTATTTATGCTGTGTTTTTGTTTTGTCATAACTAAACAGTAGTGTAGTTTTTGCACAAATTAGCTATTATTTTCGTTTTTTCACTTGTTTTCGGCATTATTGTTTTTTATTATTTTTATTATTGTTTTTTTTTTTATCAGCTGACTCAAATTTAAAATAGCACACTAAATTATGAGGGGTTGTTCACAGCAGTCATATTTTTTCGTGTTATTATTTTAAGACATATGACTTAATGACGACCGTGTGAATACCCCAATTATATTTAAAATAGTATTTTTTGTACTTTAAACGTATTCGGATAAGCGATGACCGTTTAATAGAAAAAATCGCCTGATTGTAATGAAATATTCTGAATTCTTACTTTGTGGTAATTTCAAGGGTTTTCAGTTAGATTAAGGGAATATATGGTACTTGTTTAACAATACCGTATTAACCCCTAATTTTATTTTATCACTTTATGCGAAAAATGGACATCTAACATACACATCTACTAGGTGTAAAAATGTCGGATTAAATAAGTGCGATATGCTTCAGCGAAAGATCTCTCAATTGCAACGCATTTCCTTGGTAAAGGATCACATTTTATTCAGACAAATGCCGCTCAAAGGAAAAGCTAGGAATAAAAGTTTCGAAAACATTTTAGAAAGACAATTCTGAAACATTGAATTAAATAAATTATTATAAATAATCAAAAAATTTACAGCGATGGTACCAAGGACAAGTTTAATACATATAATTTGATTTTTTTACAAAGGAAATAATTTTATTTCATTAAACAGTATTCAAATATGAGCAATTCGCTTAAACGAAATGGTTTTTGAAAAATTTTCAGTTTTCGTTTAACCAAATTTCAATACTTATATGCAATAAAGAAAATCTGATCAATCGAAATATTTTATCATTCTAATTGATTATGTACATGGTACAAATTTAACATGTCAATATAAAAAAAAATTAAAAATTGTTGGGTTGAAAAAAAATATCCAAAATTAAAAAAAAAATACACAAGTACACAATGAAAATAAAAGTAACCAATTTTGTTAAAATTATTCTGATTTATTCGACCTTTTTATTAAATTTTATTGAATAATTTATTTAAGCTTTAGGTCCAGAAAATAAATATAAATAATTTATTTAATCCGATATTTCGCTTTCTCAGTGTAAAGCTTCTTCAGGGGTATATTTAATTAAAAATTAATAACAGTTATTGTTTTCACAAACCAATAAAAACTTATTCGAAATTTGTTTGAAAAAATAAAAATTTTTGATAATTCAATTACACAAAAATACAAAATTATTTAATCTTTGTAATAACAAACACATAAAAAATATTCAATTTCCTGTTTTATTTCTATAAATTAAATGTCTGTAATTTTGAGCTACATTTTCTGTATCCATTTTAAAGTTAATTCTAATGTTTTTTTATATATTGAAACGATTTAATTTAATTTTAATTCTAATGTTAATGCAGTTTTCTGAGTTGGTCTGTATTTGTATTTATGGTCAGATTTATGTCCGGCTAATCTAGTTTTTAGTTTATTTTTAGTAGTACATATATATATATATACTTTATTTCACTCTCCGTTATTATTTCCCTTACATGGTATTTTGTAAACTAAACCATCCTATAATTATTAAAATCGTAGATTTTAGAATCCTCCAACCTTTCAGAAATTATTGTTACATAAGTCAAAGACTTATAAATTTTTGGTTGATTCCGAGTGGTCGTACTATTTATCCTCTGTCCTTTGTATTGTCTAATTAATTTATTAGAAAGTTGATTAGGGAAGTCATTATCTTCCAATTTGATTTGATATTTTTGATAGCAAAATAAACGAAAATAACAAGCGATTGAAATGCTATCATGAATTTTATTCGACTTTGAATTCCCTTTTTTAATCGATTCCTTATTATTTAGAATTTACAGAACTTTGTATACTACAGATCGCTCTTTTAATGCAGCATGATCATATCTTTAAAAAAAAAACAAAACTTAGAAAAAGATAATGTTGAAGGTAATTTTTTTATATGTAAAATGTTTTTCAGTAGCAGATGTATGCTTAATCCAAACCAAATGTATACCCACTAAGATGCCAATACAGGCCATACACATACCTGGTAGCATTTTCAATATTATACTTTTGATAAATGACTACGGTTTTAATTTAATTAATATGTTAATAAGTTCTACTATTTGATCTCAAGTCCTTCATTTATTTTGAAGCAAAAACTTAAAATTGTATTTTGGGTATTTCCCTTAACTTTTTTATAAATTGCTTAATATTTTTTTGCATAACTAAGATTTTTCAAATATTTTTATGGTGCTTTTTTACCCTTTTTTGCTATTTTTGCGCTTTTTACTCTTTTTGGAACAGCTTACGGTGCTTTTGTTCTTTCTGGAGATACCAACACTGCAGGCTTGTCATTTTAGCACTTTTAGTGCTGGATCTAGCATTATTTTTTCTGAGTTAGCACTAAGAGTTTAAAAAAAAAGCTAAATGCTAGCTTAGCATATTTTTATAATTATTTAGCATTTTTAGCAATTTTTTAGATCGCACAATTACTTTAAAAAATCGTATACCTAATAATATCAAGTTAAGTGTAAATTCCCTCACTGTATAATAATGTATAGAAATTAATATGCTGCCTTTTCTACAACTTTGTGGCAATATTCGAAAAATAAAACAAAGAATTGTTATTTCCGGTTATACGAATAAGAGAGGGTGTGAAATTAGACAACGTATGCTGGTATACTTTAGACCAGGGACCGAAAGTAATTGCTGTTATTTTTTAAATATTCAATTGGTCAAAGAAGAAATAGCTGGAAAAATGTTGCTCCTGAAATAACAATTAGAAAAAACTAAAAATCTTTTAGTTCTCTCATAATTGTTATGAATGTTTTTTATTTATGTTGGTATTCTCTTACCAATTTTTTTTCGGTCTTTGCATAGCCATTATTTAATTAGGGCTTTTTAGAGCTTGTACACATGTATGCATGTGTTGATATAGATGACCAATCAAAATAAAGGTCGTGAGAATACCTAGAAAAATAAAAATCTTCTATAAGTGTTATGCAAGATCCAAATAAATTGAAATCTTTTATAATAGTTATAAGAAGACCAAAAACATATTCCTCATTTTTAACTTTTATTAAGAGATTTTTATTTTAAAAAGCCTTGAATAATAATACTTTGAAGATTTTTATAAATAAATATTAGGCATAAAAGTTATGTCCCTGCCTTAGATATATCAGGAGGATATTGTAAAAAAATGGTTGATCAGAAATATACAAAAATGAGTTAGTCTGTGAGGAAAATGCAAATAATATGGTTGATATTTTGAATACTCTTAACTTAAATTAAAATATATCAAAGTTTTTGACTACAAAAATTTGTACTCATATGTATACCAATAAAAGTTTTTATATTAAATAAAATTAATTTTTTATGTAAATATATTTACGAGTACATAACTAGAATATCAAATAAAATTAAAGAAATTTAATATCAATACCTTATACAAATGATAAAATTTTTTTAAAAATGTACAGATGTCTGAAATGTAAATTTTTTTTAAACTACATATATTATTAAAAAGCAATGTTACAAAAACTAGCACTATTTTTTTGAACCGTAGAACATTTTAGCACTTTGTTTTTGTCAATCTAGCACATTTAATCTGTCTTTCTCAAGCAACCCTGCAACACTGATACTTTGTGAACAAAAAAGAGAGAGAGAAGGATTTAGAAGGCTTTTTGTTTCTGTATTTTATCGTATGTATATATTTATGTGAATGTTTAATACACTCATACCCCGGTTAGCGTCGCTAATTCGGACCGGAAAAACGAGACGCAAACTGAAACGACGCAAACCGAATCACAGTTTTACATACATTTGTATTAATTTTCATTTAATTCGTTCCGAGACTCATTAACGACGCAACATAGAAGCGATGCGACTCAAACTGAAGCAAAAAGGAAGCAACATCGAAATCGCGGGAATTTTAAAAAGACGCGACTTCAAAATGACGCAAACCGGGGCTTGAGTGTATTTAATTACTGGAATATGGTCGATTGCGTCGGTCATAGGAAATACTGATATGTATTTATTACACAGAAGAATATTCATAAATGTTAAAAGTTTTTTAACTGAAAAGAACATTTGATTGAAATAGAACACAGAAACCCGTTTTTAATATCCATGAAATTGGCTTTACTTCAAAGATAATTTTAAGGCATTAATGTTGAATGCGAAATTTGCGCATGGTCACGTCGGGGCTGACGTCTATATAACAGAATCTAGAGCTTAAGTTTGCACAATAATTTTGCCGTAAACTAAGTTGTATTTCGGGTCACTAACTTCTTGAATGTCGACTTCTAAATCCTGAATTGTTTCTTTTTCGATCGAAAATTCTATTTAAATTGTATTAAAATTTCGATCGATATCGAATGCTGTAATTATCCCATAGAAGATAAATAACCTGCTCTTTCTAATCGAACTATTATTTTGAAAATAATTTTTAATGATTGAAAAGATTCTTAAACAAATATTCTAATTTTTCGACATTTTTATTGATATTTTATTAAAAAAAACTTCTCCAAGCTTAAGGTCAATAATAACAAAATAAAAACACTATTTCTTTCAATATATCGCTTTCTCTATGGAAAGCTTCTTCAGGGATATAAATAAAATTAATAATAACAATGGTTTTTTTTAAAACACTAAAAACTTATTCTAAATTGTATGAAAAAAAAAAATTGTCATTTAAAATTTTTAGTATTTTAAATTGAAAATGAATTACATCAAAACACAAAATTACTTAAATTTATTACGATATCATAGAAAATATTCAATTTCCTGTTCTATTTGTATAAACCAAATGTCTATTTTTGTTTATTTTTTGAGCTAATAAGACCTAAAATTTTCATGTAAATAAAAACTAAATTTTTGTTTACAGTTTTGTCCCGACGTTTCGTCGATTATTTGTCGACTTCTTCTGGGGATTCATCTATTTAATAAAAAAAACATCACATTATTACAAAATTCATTAATAAATTACATTAAAACTTACAAATTTTGATATTATTACAATAAAAAATTATAAATAATTTTACATTTAACATGTAACATACAACAAAAAACACGAATTTAACAATAAAAACACATCCTAACTTAATATCACAGATTAATTAATGGCTACTTTATAGCTTGAGTTTATGTTTTTTGTGTCCTCTTTCAAGTTCATGGTTTTACTTATTTGTTGTTGTATGTATAAGCTTTCCTTCGTGTATCTCTTCCTTTCTATTCTCTCAGTGTTAAGTATTTTTATATTTTCAAAATCAGCTGTGTGCTGAAATTCTGTCATATGTTGTGACAACCCTGTTGCATTATTCTGTTTTGCTATGTCCATTCGATGTTCTGCCATTCTTGTTCCTACTGCTCTCTTTGTTGTGCCAATGTATATCTGATCACATTTTTGCTCTCCTTTTCCCTTACACTTGATTTCATAAGTCTCGGTTCGCACTATGAAATTTTATTTCATGAAACTGGCAGTTTATTGGTGAGAGGGGAGAGAAGAATGGTGTCGGGTACACACTTTCATGTTCACTGAAATTCTGTTTTGTATTGTAATTCGTAATTGTCAACATGAAGTTGGCTGTACTATTATTTTTGATTTTACTTTATTTTTATATTCTTTTAATGGTAGTGACAGCAAAAATTTGTTTTAGAGTGCAAAATAGAAATTTTAAAATGAAAGTAAACAAACAAAAATATTAAGTTTCATGAAATTAACTTTCAGTGTGCAGACACGAGTGAAATTTTAAAAGAGAATTTCAGAAATTTCATGAAAGAAACTTTCATAGTGCGAACCGAGACTATACAACATTGTTAAGTTGTTGTTGGTCGATTGGTGTTTTTATTTTTGTGAATATTGCGCTTAAAGTTTTTTTTTTGCTTTGTACGCAAAGCTGATATTTTCTTGGTTTATTGTTGCCCTCCTATTTCTAGTATCGGTTAAGCCAGGGATGTATTGTACACTGTAAAATTTATTTTTTTCTTTGTTTTCTGTTCTAAGATTTTCGTTTTTGTTTTTTATACGTCTTGTTGTTTCCTCTATTCGATTTTTAATTAAATTTTTTGGAAAACTGTTTTGTTGTAATGTTTCGTAGATTATCTTTATGTTTTTATTGTGAAATTGAGTATCACTTATTTTTAAAATTCTTTCAATGAAATTCTTTTCCGTGTTTATTATCTGGTATCGAGGTTGCGTTGCATTGAAATTCATTAATCTGCCTGATGCCGTTGATTTAGCATACTAGTTGAAAATTACCCTATCTTCTTTCCTATGTAGCTTTGTATCTAAATACGCAATTTCCTTATCTTTCTCAATTTCAATTGTAAATTTTATTTTGGAGTGATGTTTATTAAATGTGTTTAGGATTTCATCCTGATCGTCCTTGTTTATGACCGCAAAGATGTCATCTACATACTTGGTTATGTATTTGATGTAAATATTCTTATTTTTCAATTCTATAATCGCATCGTCAAGTAAACTGTCAAGAACTATATATCATTGGCATTCCAAAAATTTTATTGTAAATTTTCTTGTCATAAACAAAATAATTATTATCTGTTAAACAGAATTTTAAAATTTCCAAAAATTTTGCACTGGTTATATTGGTCACCTGATTTACTGTGTTCCATTTCGCCATGATAGTTTTTATAGCTGAGTAGACCGGAATGTTTGTAAAAAGAGACACTACGTCGAATGAAACTAAGATGTGTTGTTTTTCAAGTTGAACATTTTTCAACTGCTCCTTAAATTCTGTTAAATTTTTGGAATTGTAATTTGTTGATATTAAATGTTTAAGTATTTGACCTAAATATTGTGATAGTTGGTAACTTGTTACCTGGAACGAAGACACTATGGGTCTAAGAGGAAATCAGGCTTGTGAATTTTTGGTAAGCCATAAATTCTCGGGGCTGTAGCCGCCGAGCACGTGAGTTTACGTTTTTGCCACGCATTGATGTGTTCATTTTTAAACAGTTCTGCAACTCTATTGTTGTTTGGTTTTTGTAGTTTATACGTTGGGTCGATTCTAATGGTTCTATAAGTATTTTTGTCTTCTAAAAGCTTCGCCGTTTTTGTATTGTATTCGTTTTTGTAAAGCACTACCGTTTTGTTACCCTTGTCTGCTTGAATAATTATAATCTCCTTGTGATTTAACACAAATTTTTCAGTTTTTTCGAAAATATTCAGAATAAATTTTTCTTTCGATGTATTCCTAATTTTCTTTTTTAACGACGTTATTTTGTTAGCTAATTTTGTTCTCGCAATATCTTTTTTCTTTTCATCCTCATCAGTTAAGCCTTGGATGCATTGCTCAATATCTGCAATTACATCAATAGGCGAAAAACTTTCCATCTACAGGTAATGCGAATTTTTTCCCTAACGAAAGCATCCATTTAAACTCCATTGGTATATCTATTTGGGTTTTGTTTTCAAACCAGTGATTAATGAAAAAAAATACCATATGATTTAAATAGAATTTCTTTCAGTGTATTCAATTTCTTCAATGTCTATTGTTTTGTGCTACATTATCCTGTTATTGCTGACCTAAAGCTTGGAAAAGTTTTTTTTTTTAATTTCTTAAACATTTTTAGCTTTAACTAATTAATTTTTAATGTAACATGGAAAAATCTTCGGAAAGCATGATTGTAATAAAAAAAAATCTAACCAACTTGATTAAGTTCAATCAAGGACAAACATTTTTAAAATGAACTTAAATACGACTACTTTAACAGATGTTATTAAATTAACTCAAATGTAAGTTCGTAATAAAATCACGCTGCGCTGCAACTAGTTTTAGTTAATAATTTATTGTTGTTTTTATTTTCGGCTTAAATTTATGCTATTAAAAGCAAATTTTGTGAACCACTATTTCCACTAAATGGTCGAAATAAATGCAAATAAACTCTGGATAAATTGACACGAATCCATATGAATATCCTGATAATTTCAAGTTACCGTGTTCGAGTTTTTTCTACAGAAAAGAAGATTGATGGGACGATGACAGATTTATTATTTTTAATAATTTAAAATTTACGTATAACTACGCTCTCACGGTTTGTAACTTCATGACAAAAAAAACCTTATCTATTAGTCTAAATTTTGAATACAGAAATCCCTCGTCCGTATAGCTAAAATTTACTTCAAATTTAGTAGGCTGATAGAAAATATTATGAAGAAAAATTTGAAATACAACTTTTTTTACTTTTTTACCAATCGGTGGGCCAAAGGATTGCCATCGTATAGCCTACGTTTTAATCTATCATATGGTGAAAGATTTATTCCAATATCTCAAGCCGTTTATGAGTTACAGCACTTTAAAGAAAAATGGTTTGTCAAAATTCACCTGCTACGAAGTTCTGTTGACCTGGTGTTTCACCAAACAAAAATAATATTTTTCTAAGTTTTTTGGAGGAAAAAACGGTTTTAGGATTTGCTTAATATCTCGGTTGTTTTTAAAGATATTAACATGAAATTTGGCAGG
This sequence comes from Gymnocheta viridis, assembly GCA_956483585.1. Lineage (NCBI taxonomy): Eukaryota > Metazoa > Arthropoda > Insecta > Diptera > Tachinidae > Gymnocheta > Gymnocheta viridis. Next base: position 20,656,074 of record OY101444.1, on the reverse strand, counting down.
CTAATAGAAAAAAGTATGAAGAATAATTTGCAATAAAATTTTTACAACCACGCCCAACGATAAAGAGGTCAAATGTGGGCGTTAATTTTATATAATGAATTTCAGTACCTTAGATTTATGTTTTTACCAAATTAACATACTCTGTGTTGTAGCTGAGATTATAATATATCATCCGGTACAAGTTTCATGGAAATATGCCAAGCGGTTGCTGAGATATACGAGTTAGAATTTTGCTTAAAATATGCAATTTCGTCCATAAAGCTATTTTAGAATTTTATCAATAACTCTGAAGTTTCTTGGTCTACGCGGATATAATTTTCAGGCCTTGTAGAATAAGGCTCCGTGACTCGTATAAAAGTTGTTTGGAAGCGCTAAGTCTATTAGTAAGAAAGATATAAGGTTTTAAACTTTTAATAGCTAATATAGACTAACAGGGTAGGCCAATCGGTGGGCCAAAGGATTGCCATCGTATAGCCTACGTTTTAATCTATCATATGGTGAAAGATTTATTCCAATATCTCAAGCCGTTTATGAGTTACAGCACTTTAAAGAAAAATGGTTTGTCAAAATTCACCTGCTACGAAGTTCTGTTGACCTGGTGTTTCACCAAACAAAAATAATATTTTTCTAAGTTTTTTGGAGGAAAAAACGGTTTTAGGATTTGCTTAATATCTCGGTTGTTTTTAAAGATATTAACATGAAATTTGGCAGGCTAATAGAAAAAAGTATGAAGAATAATTTGCAATAAAATTTTTACAACCACGCCCAACGATAAAGAGGTCAAATGTGGGCGTTAATTTTATATAATGAATTTCAGTACCTTAGATTTATGTTTTTACCAAATTAACATACTCTGTGTTGTAGCTGAGATTATAATATATCATCCGGTACAAGTTTCATGGAAATGTGCCAAGCGGTTGCTGAGATATACGAGTTAGAATTTTGCTTAAAATATGCAATTTCGTCCATAAAGCTATTTTAGAATTTTATCAATAACTCTGAAGTTTCTTGGTCTACGCGGATATAATTTTCAGGCCTTGTAGAATAAGGCTCCGTGACTCGTATAAAAGTTGTTTGGAAGCGCTAAGTCTATTAGTAAGAAAGATATAAGGTTTTAAACTTTTAATAGCTAATATAGACTAACAGGGTAGGCCAATCGGTGGGCCAAAGGATTGCCATCGTATAGCCTACGTTTTAATCTATCATATGGTGAAAGATTTATTCCAATATCTCAAGCCGTTTATGAGTTACAGCACTTTAAAGAAAAATGGTTTGTCAAAATTCACCTGCTACGAAGTTCTGTTGACCTGGTGTTTCACCAAACAAAAATAATATTTTTCTAAGTTTTTTGGAGGAAAAAACGGTTTTAGGATTTGCTTAATATCTCGGTTGTTTTTAAAGATATTAACATGAAATTTGGCAGGCTAATAGAAAAAAGTATGAAGAATAATTTGCAATAAAATTTTTACAACCACGCCCAACGATAAAGAGGTCAAATGTGGGCGTTAATTTTATATAATGAATTTCAGTACCTTAGATTTATGTTTTTACCAAATTAACATACTCTGTGTTGTAGCTGAGATTATAATATATCATCCGGTACAAGTTTCATGGAAATGTGCCAAGCGGTTGCTGAGATATACGAGTTAGAATTTTGCTTAAAATATGCAATTTCGTCCATAAAGCTATTTTAGAATTTTATCAATAACTCTGAAGTTTCTTGGCCTACGCGGATATAATTTTCAGGCCTTGTAGAATAAGGCTCCGTGACTCGTATAAAAGTTGTTTGGAAGCGCTAAGTCTATTAGTAAGAAAGATATAAGGTTTTAAACTTTTAATAGCTAATATAGACTAACAGGGTAGGCCAATCGGTGGGCCAAAGGATTGCCATCGTATAGCCTACGTTTTAATTTATCATATGGTGAAAGATTTATTCCAATATCTCAAGCCGTTTATGAGTTACAGCACTTTAAAGAAAAATGGTTTGTCAAAATTCACCTGCTACGAAGTTCTGTTGACCTGGTGTTTCACCAAACAAAAATAATATTTTTCTAAGTTTTTTGGAGGAAAAAACGGTTTTAGGATTTGCTTAATATCTCGGTTGTTTTTAAAGATATTAACATGAAATTTGGCAGGCTAATAGAAAAAAGTATGAAGAATAATTTGCAATAAAATTTTTACAACCACGCCCAACGATAAAGAGGTCAAATGTGGGCGTTAATTTTATATAATGAATTTCAGTACCTTAGATTTATGTTTTTACCAAATTAACATACTCTGTGTTGTAGCTGAGATTATAATATATCATCCGGTACAAGTTTCATGGAAATGTGCCAAGCGGTTGCTGAGATATACGAGTTAGAATTTTGCTTAAAATATGCAATTTCGTCCATAAAGCTATTTTAGAATTTTATCAATAACTCTGAAGTTTCTTGGCCTACGCGGATATAATTTTCAGGCCTTGTAGAATAAGGCTCCGTGACTCGTATAAAAGTTGTTTGGAAGCGCTAAGTCTATTAGTAAGAAAGATATAAGGTTTTAAACTTTTAATAGCTAATATAGACTAACAGGGTAGGCCAATCGGTGGGCCAAAGGATTGCCATCGTATAGCCTACGTTTTAATTTATCATATGGTGAAAGATTTATTCCAATATCTCAAGCCGTTTATGAGTTACAGCACTTTAAAGAAAAATGGTTTGTCAAAATTCACCTGCTACGAAGTTCTGTTGACCTGGTGTTTCACCAAACAAAAATAATATTTTTCTAAGTTTTTTGGAGGAAAAAACGGTTTTAGGATTTGCTTAATATCTCGGTTGTTTTTAAAGATATTAACATGAAATTTGGCAGGCTAATTGAAAAAAGTATGAAGAATAATTTGCAATAAAATTTTTACAACCACGCCCAACGATAAAGAGGTCAAATGTGGGCGTTAATTTTATATAATGAATTTCAGTACCTTAGATTTATGTTTTTACCAAATTAACATACTCTGTGTTGTAGCTGAGATTATAATATATCATCCGGTACAAGTTTCATGGAAATGTGCCAAGCGGTTGCTGAGATATACGAGTTAGAATTTTGCTTAAAATATGCAATTTCGTCCATAAAGCTATTTTAGAATTTTATCAATAACTCTGAAGTTTCTTGGTCTACGCGGATATAATTTTCAGGCCTTGTAGAATAAGGCTCCGTGACTCGTATAAAAGTTGTTTGGAAGCGCTAAGTCTATTAGTAAGAAAGATATAAGGTTTTAAACTTTTAATAGCTAATATAGACTAACAGGGTAGGCCAATCGGTGGGCCAAAGGATTGCCATCGTATAGCCTACGTTTTAATTTATCATATGGTGAAAGATTTATTCCAATATCTCAAGCCGTTTATGAGTTACAGCACTTTAAAGAAAAATGGTTTGTCAAAATTCACCTGCTACGAAGTTCTGTTGACCTGGTGTTTCACCAAACAAAAATAATATTTTTCTAAGTTTTTTGGAGGAAAAAACGGTTTTAGGATTTGCTTAATATCTCGGTTGTTTTTAAAGATATTAACATGAAATTTGGCAGGCTAATTGACAAAAGTATGAAGAATAATTTGCAATAAAATTTTTAGAACCACGCCCAACGATAAAGAGGTCAAATGTGGGCGTTAATTTTATATAATGAATTTCAGTACCTTATATTTATGTTTTTACCAAATTAACATACTCTGTGTTGTAGCTGAGATTATAATATATCATCCGGTACAAGTTTCATGGAAATGTGCCAAGCGGTTGCTGAGATATACGAGTTAGAATTTTGCTTAAAATATGCAATTTCGTCCATAAAGCTATTTTAGAATTTTATCAATAACTCTGAAGTTTCTTGGTCTACGCGGATATAATTTTCAGGCCTTGTAGAATAAGGCTCCGTGACTCGTATAAAAGTTGTTTGGAAGCGCTAAGTCTATTAGTAAGAAAGATATAAGGTTTTAAACTTTTAATAGCTAATATAGACTAACAGGGTAGGCCAATCGGTGGGCCAAAGGATTGCCATCGTATAGCCTACGTTTTAATCTATCATATGGTGAAAGATTTATTCCAATATCTCAAGCCGTTTATGAGTTACAGCACTTTAAAGAAAAATGGTTTGTCAAAATTCACCTGCTACGAAGTTCTGTTGACCTGGTGTTTCACCAAACAAAAATAATATTTTTCTAAGTTTTTTGGAGGAAAAAACGGTTTTAGGATTTGCTTAATATCTCGGTTGTTTTTAAAGATATTAACATGAAATTTGGCAGGCTAATAGAAAAAAGTATGAAGAATAATTTGCAATAAAATTTTTACAACCACGCCCAACGATAAAGAGGTCAAATGTGGGCGTTAATTTTATATAATGAATTTCAGTACCTTAGATTTATGTTTTTACCAAATTAACATACTCTGTGTTGTAGCTGAGATTATAATATATCATCCGGTACAAGTTTCATGGAAATGTGCCAAGCGGTTGCTGAGATATACGAGTTAGAATTTTGCTTAAAATATGCAATTTCGTCCATAAAGCTATTTTAGAATTTTATCAATAACTCTGAAGTTTCTTGGTCTACGCGGATATAATTTTCAGGCCTTGTAGAATAAGGCTCCGTGACTCGTATAAAAGTTGTTTGGAAGCGCTAAGTCTATTAGTAAGAAAGATATAAGGTTTTAAACTTTTAATAGCTAATATAGACTAACAGGGTAGGCCAATCGGTGGGCCAAAGGATTGCCATCGTATAGCCTACGTTTTAATCTATCATATGGTGAAAGATTTATTCCAATATCTCAAGCCGTTTATGAGTTACAGCACTTTAAAGAAAAATAGTTTGTCAAAATTCACCTGCTACGAAGTTCTGTTGACCTGGTGTTTCACCAAACAAAAATAATATTTTTCTAAGTTTTTTGGAGGAAAAAACGGTTTTAGGATTTGCTTAATATCTCGGTTGTTTTTAAAAATATTAACATGAAATTTGGCAGGCTAATAGAAAAAAGTATGAAGAATAATTTGCAATAAAATTTTTACAACCACGCCCAACGATAAAGAGGTCAAATGTGGGCGTTAATTTTATATAATGAATTTCAGTACCTTAGATTTATGTTTTTACCAAATTAACATACTCTGTGTTGTAGCTGAGATTATAATATATCATCCGGTACAAGTTTCATGGAAATGTGCCAAGCGGTTGCTGAGATATACGAGTTAGAATTTTGCTTAAAATATGCAATTTCGTCCATAAAGCTATTTTAGAATTTTATCAATAACTCTGAAGTTTCTTGGTCTACGCGGATATAATTTTCAGGCCTTGTAGAATAAGGCTCCGTGACTCGTATAAAAGTTGTTTGGAAGCGCTAAGTCTATTAGTAAGAAAGATATAAGGTTTTAAACTTTTAATAGCTAATATAGACTAACAGGGTAGGCCAATCGGTGGGCCAAAGGATTGCCATCGTATAGCCTACGTTTTAATCTATCATATGGTGAAAGATTTATTCCAATATCTCAAGCCGTTTATGAGTTACAGCACTTTAAAGAAAAATGGTTTGTCAAAATTCACCTGCTACGAAGTTCTGTTGACCTGGTGTTTCACCAAACAAAAATAATATTTTTCTAAGTTTTTTGGAGGAAAAAACGGTTTTAGGATTTGCTTAATATCTCGGTTGTTTTTAAAGATATTAACATGAAATTTGGCAGGCTAATTGAAAAAAGTATGAAGAATAATTTGCAATAAAATTTTTACAACCACGCCCAACGATAAAGAGGTCAAATGTGGGCGTTAATTTTATATAATGAATTTCAGTACCTTAGATTTATGTTTTTACCAAATTAACATACTCTGTGTTGTAGCTGAGATTATAATATATCATCCGGTACAAGTTTCATGGAAATGTGCCAAGCGGTTGCTGAGATATACGAGTTAGAATTTTGCTTAAAATATGCAATTTCGTCCATAAAGCTATTTTAGAATTTTATCAATAACTCTGAAGTTTCTTGGTCTACGCGGATATAATTTTCAGGCCTTGTAGAATAAGGCTCCGTGACTCGTATAAAAGTTGTTTGGAAGCGCTAAGTCTATTAGTAAGAAAGATATAAGGTTTTAAACTTTTAATAGCTAATTTAGACTAACAGGGTAGGCCAGTCGGTGGGCCAAAGGATTGCCATCGTATAGCCTACGTTTTAATCTATCATATGGTGAAAGATTTATTCCAATATCTCAAGCCGTTTATGAGTTACAGCACTTTAAAGAAAAATGGTTTGTCAAAATTCACCTGCTACGAAGTTCTGTTGACCTGGTGTTTCACCAAACAAAAATAATATTTTTCTAAGTTTTTTGGAGGAAAAAACGGTTTTAGGATTTGCTTAATATCTCGGTTGTTTTTAAAGATATTAACATGAAATTTGGCAGGCTAATAGAAAAAAGTATGAAGAATAATTTGCAATAACATTTTTACAACCACGCCCAACGATAAAGAGGTCAAATGTGGGCGTTAATTTTATATAATGAATTTCAGTACCTTAGATTTATGTTTTTACCAAATTAACATACTCTGTGTTGTAGCTGAGATTATAATATATCATCCGGTACAAGTTTCATGGAAATGTGCCAAGCGGTTGCTGAGATATACGAGTTAGAATTTTGCTTAAAATATGCAATTTCGTCCATAAAGCTATTTTAGAATTTTATCAATAACTCTGAAGTTTCTTGGTCTACGCGGATATAATTTTCAGGCCTTGTAGAATAAGGCTCCGTGACTCGTATAAAAGTTGTTTGGAAGCGCTAAGTCTATTAGTAAGAAAGATATAAGGTTTTAAACTTTTAATAGCTAATTTAGACTAACAGGGTAGGCCAGTCGGTGGGCCAAAGGATTGCCATCGTATAGCCTACGTTTTAATCTATCATATGGTGAAAGATTTATTCCAATATCTCAAGCCGTTTATGAGTTACAGCACTTTAAAGAAAAATGGTTTGTCAAAATTCACCTGCTACGAAGTTCTGTTGACCTGGTGTTTCACCAAACAAAAATAATATTTTTCTAAGTTTTTTGGAGGAAAAAACGGTTTTAGGATTTGCTTAATATCTCGGTTGTTTTTAAAGATATTAACATGAAATTTGGCAGGCTAATAGAAAAAAGTATGAAGAATAATTTGCAATAACATTTTTACAACCACGCCCAACGATAAAGAGGTCAAATGTGGGCGTTAATTTTATATAATGAATTTCAGTACCTTAGATTTATGTTTTTACCAAATTAACATACTCTGTGTTGTAGCTGAGATTATAATATATCATCCGGTACAAGTTTCATGGAAATGTGCCAAGCGGTTGCTGAGATATACGAGTTAGAATTTTGCTTAAAATATGCAATTTCGTCCATAAAGCTATTTTAGAATTTTATCAATAACTCTGAAGTTTCTTGGTCTACGCGGATATAATTTTCAGGCCTTGTAGAATAAGGCTCCGTGACTCGTATAAAAGTTGTTTGGAAGCGCTAAGTCTATTAGTAAGAAAGATATAAGGTTTTAAACTTTTAATAGCTAATTTAGACTAACAGGGTAGGCCAGTCGGTGGGCCAAAGGATTGCCATCGTATAGCCTACGTTTTAATCTATCATATGGTGAAAGATTTATTCCAATATCTCAAGCCGTTTATGAGTTACAGCACTTTAAAGAAAAATGGTTTGTCAAAATTCACCTGCTACGAAGTTCTGTTGACCTGGTGTTTCACCAAACAAAAATAATATTTTTCTAAGTTTTTTGGAGGAAAAAACGGTTTTAGGATTTGCTTAATATCTCGGTTGTTTTTAAAGATATTATTAACATGAAATTTGGCAGGCTAATAGAAAAAAGTAGCTGAGATTATAATATATCATCCGGTACAAGTTTCATGGAAATGTGCCAAGCGGTTGCTGAGATATACGAGTTAGAATTTTGCTTAAAATATGCAATTTCGTCCATAAAGCTATTTTAGAATTTTATCAATAACTCTGAAGTTTCTTGGTCTACGCGGATATAATTTTCAGGCCTTGTAGAATAAGGCTCCGTGACTCGTATAAAAGTTGTTTGGAAGCGCTAAGTCTATTAGTAAGAAAGATATAAGGTTTTAAACTTTTAATAGCTAATATAGACTAACAGGGTAGGCCAATCGGTGGGCCAAAGGATTGCCATCGTATAGCCTACGTTTTAATCTATCATATGGTGAAAGATTTATTCCAATATCTCAAGCCGTTTATGAGTTACAGCACTTTAAAGAAAAATGGTTTGTCAAAATTCACCTGCTACGAAGTTCTGTTGACCTGGTGTTTCACCAAACAAAAATAATATTTTTCTAAGTTTTTTGGAGGAAAAAACGGTTTTAGGATTTGCTTAATATCTCGGTTGTTTTTAAAGATATTAACATGAAATTTGGCAGGCTAATAGAAAAAAGTATGAAGAATAATTTGCAATAACATTTTTACAACCACGCCCAACGATAAAGAGGTCAAATGTGGGCGTTAATTTTATATAATGAATTTCAGTACCTTAGATTTATGTTTTTACCAAATTATCATACTCTGTGTTGTAGCTGAGATTATAATATATCATCCGGTACAAGTTTCATGGAAATGTGCCAAGCGGTTGCTGAGATATACGAGTTAGAATTTTGCTTAAAATATGCAATTTCGTCCATAAAGCTATTTTAGAATTTTATCAATAACTCTGAAGTTTCTTGGTCTACGCGGATATAATTTTCAGGCCTTGTAGAATAAGGCTCCGTGACTCGTATAAAAGTTGTTTGGAAGCGCTAAGTCTATTAGTAAGAAAGATATAAGGTTTTAAACTTTTAATAGCTAATATAGACTAACAGGGTAGGCCAATCGGTGGGCCAAAGGATTGCCATCGTATAGCCTACGTTTTAATCTATCATATGGTGAAAGATTTATTCCAATATCTCAAGCCGTTTATGAGTTACAGCACTTTAAAGAAAAATGGTTTGTCAAAATTCACCTGCTACGAAGTTCTGTTGACCTGGTGTTTCACCAAACAAAAATAATATTTTTCTAAGTTTTTTGGAGGAAAAAACGGTTTTAGGATTTGCTTAATATCTCGGTTGTTTTTAAAGATATTATTAACATGAAATTTGGCAGGCTAATAGAAAAAAGTAGCTGAGATTATAATATATCATCCGGTACAAGTTTCATGGAAATGTGCCAAGCGGTTGCTGAGATATACGAGTTAGAATTTTGCTTAAAATATGCAATTTCGTCCATAAAGCTATTTTAGAATTTTATCAATAACTCTGAAGTTTCTTGGTCTACGCGGATATAATTTTCAGGCCTTGTAGAATAAGGCTCCGTGACTCGTATAAAAGTTGTTTGGAAGCGCTAAGTCTATTAGTAAGAAAGATATAAGGTTTTAAACTTTTAATAGCTAATATAGACTAACAGGGTAGGCCAATCGGTGGGCCAAAGGATTGCCATCGTATAGCCTACGTTTTAATCTATCATATGGTGAAAGATTTATTCCAATATCTCAAGCCGTTTATGAGTTACAGCACTTTAAAGAAAAATGGTTTGTCAAAATTCACCTGCTACGAAGTTCTGTTGACCTGGTGTTTCACCAAACAAAAATAATATTTTTCTAAGTTTTTTGGAGGAAAAAACGGTTTTAGGATTTGCTTAATATCTCGGTTGTTTTTAAAGATATTAACATGAAATTTGGCAGGCTAATTGAAAAAAGTATGAAGAATAATTTGCAATAAAATTTTTACAACCACGCCCAACGATAAAGAGGTCAAATGTGGGCGTTAATTTTATATAATGAATTTCAGTACCTTAGATTTATGTTTTTACCAAATTAACATACTCTGTGTTGTAGCTGAGATTATAATATATCATCCGGTACAGGTTTCATGGAAATGTGCCAAGTGGTTGCTGAGATATACGAGTTAGAATTTTGCTTAAAATATGCAATTTCGTTTATAAAGCTATTTTAGAATTTTATCAATAACTCTGAAGTTTCTTGGTCTACGCGGATATAATTTTCAGGCCTTGTAGAATAAGGCTCCGTGACTCGTATAAAAGTTGTTTGGAAGCGCTAAGTCTATTAGTAAGAAAGATATAAGGTTTTAAACTTTTAATAGCTAATTTAGACTAAGAGGGTAGACCAATCGGTGGGCCAAAGGATTGCCATCGTATAGCCTACGTTTTAATCTATCATATGGTGAAAGATTTATTCCAATATCTCAAGCCGTTTATGAGTTACAGCACTTTAAAGAAAAATGGTTTGTCAAAATTCACCTGCTACGAAGTTCTGTTGACCTGGTGTTTCACCAAACAAAAATAATATTTTTCTAAGTTTTTTGGAGGAAAAAACGGTTTTAGGATTTGCTTAATATCTCGGTTGTTTTTAAAGATATTAACATGAAATTTGGCAGGCTAATAGAAAAAAGTATGAAGAATAATTTGCAATAACATTTTTACAACCACGCCCAACGATAAAGAGGTCAAATGTGGGCGTTAATTTTATATAATGAATTTCAGTACCTTAGATTTATGTTTTTACCAAATTAACATACTCTGTGTTGTAGCTGAGATTATAATATATCATCCGGTACAAGTTTCATGGAAATGTGCCAAGCGGTTGCTGAGATATACGAGTTAGAATTTTGCTTAAAATATGCAATTTCGTCCATAAAGCTATTTTAGAATTTTATCAATAACTCTGAAGTTTCTTGGTCTACGCGGATATAATTTTCAGGCCTTGTAGAATAAGGCTCCGTGACTCGTATAAAAGTTGTTTGGAAGCGCTAAGTCTATTAGTAAGAAAGATATAAGGTTTTAAACTTTTAATAGCTAATATAGACTAACAGGGTAGGCCAATCGGTGGGCCAAAGGATTGCCATCGTATAGCCTACGTTTTAATCTATCATATGGTGAAAGATTTATTCCAATATCTCAAGCCGTTTATGAGTTACAGCACTTTAAAGAAAAATGGTTTGTCAAAATTCACCTGCTACGAAGTTCTGTTGACCTGGTGTTTCACCAAACAAAAATAATATTTTTCTAAGTTTTTTGGAGGAAAAAACGGTTTTAGGATTTGCTTAATATCTCGGTTGTTTTTAAAGATATTAACATGAAATTTGGCAGGCTAATTGAAAAAAGTATGAAGAATAATTTGCAATAAAATTTTTACAACCACGCCCAACGATAAAGAGGTCAAATGTGGGCGTTAATTTTATATAATGAATTTCAGTACCTTAGATTTATGTTTTTACCAAATTAACATACTCTGTGTTGTAGCTGAGGTTATAATATATCATCCGGTACAAGTTTCATGGAAATGTGCCAAGCGGTTGCTGAGATATACGAGTTAGAATTTTGCTTAAAATATGCAATTTCGTCCATAAAGCTATTTTAGAATTTTATCAATAACTCTGAAGTTTCTTGGTCTACGCGGATATAATTTTCAGGCCTTGTAGAATAAGGCTCCGTGACTCGTATAAAAGTTGTTTGGAAGCGCTAAGTCTATTAGTAAGAAAGATATAAGGTTTTAAACTTTTAATAGCTAATTTAGACTAACAGGGTAGGCCAGTCGGTGGGCCAAAGGATTGCCATCGTATAGCCTACGTTTTAATCTATCATATAGTGAAAGATTTATTCCAATATCTCAAGCCGTTTATGAGTTACAGCACTTTAAAGAAAAATGGTTTGTCAAAATTCACCTGCTACGAAGTTCTGTTGACCTGGTGTTTCACCAAACAAAAATAATATTTTTCTAAGTTTTTTGGAGGAAAAAACGGTTTTAGGATTTGCTTAATATCTCGGTTGTTTTTAAAGATATTAACATGAAATTTGGCAGGCTAATAGAAAAAAGTATGAAGAATAATTTGCAATAAAATTTTTACAACCACGCCCAACGATAAAGAGGTCAAATGTGGGCGTTAATTTTATATAATGAATTTCAGTACCTTAGATTTATGTTTTTACCAAATTAACATACTCTGTGTTGTAGCTGAGATTATAATATATCATCCGGTACAAGTTTCATGGAAATGTGCCAAGCGGTTGCTGAGATATACGAGTTAGAATTTTGCTTAAAATATGCAATTTCGTCCATAAAGCTATTTTAGAATTTTATCAATAACTCTGAAGTTTCTTGGTCTACGCGGATATAATTTTCAGGCCTTGTAGAATAAGGCTCCGTGACTCGTATAAAAGTTGTTTGGAAGCGCTAAGTCTATTAGTAAGAAAGATATAAGGTTTTAAACTTTTAATAGCTAATTTAGACTAACAGGGTAGGCCAGTCGGTGGGCCAAAGGATTGCCATCGTATAGCCTACGTTTTAATCTATCATATGGTGAAAGATTTATTCCAATATCTCAAGCCGTTTATGAGTTACAGCACTTTAAAGAAAAATGGTTTGTCAAAATTCACCTGCTACGAAGTTCTGTTGACCTGGTGTTTCACCAAACAAAAATAATATTTTTCTAGGTTTTTTGGAGGAAAAAACGGTTTTAGGATTTGCTTAATATCTCGGTTGTTTTTAAAGATATTAACATGAAATTTGGCAGGCTAATAGAAAAAAGTATGAAGAATAATTTGCAATAAAATTTTTACAACCACGCCCAACGATAAAGAGGTCAAATGTGGGCGTTAATTTTATATAATGAATTTCAGTACCTTAGATTTATGTTTTTACCAAATTAACATACTCTGTGTTGTAGCTGAGATTATAATATATCATCCGGTACAAGTTTCATGGAAATGTGCCAAGTGGTTGCTGAGATATACGAGTTAGAATTTTGCTTAAAATATGCAATTTCGTCCATAAAGCTATTTTAGAATTTTATCAATAACTCTGAAGTTTCTTGGTCTACGCGGATATAATTTTCAGGCCTTGTAGAATAAGGCTCCGTGACTCGTATAAAAGTTGTTTGGAAGCGCTAAGTCTATTAGTAAGAAAGATATAAGGTTTTAAACTTTTAATAGCTAATTTAGACTAAGAGGGTAGGCCAATCGGTGGGCCAAAGGATTGCCATCGTATAGCCTACGTTTTAATCTATCATATGGTGAAAGATTTATTCCAATATCTCAAGCCGTTTATGAGTTACAGCACTTTAAAGAAAAATGGTTTGTCAAAATTCACCTGCTACGAAGTTCTGTTGACCTGGTGTTTCACCAAACAAAAATAATATTTTTCTAAGTTTTTTGGAGGAAAAAACGGTTTTAGGATTTGCTTAATATCTCGGTTGTTTTTAAAGATATTAACATGAAATTTGGCAGGCTAATAGAAAAAAGTATGAAGAATAATTTGCAATAACATTTTTACAACCACGCCCAACGATAAAGAGGTCAAATGTGGGCGTTAATTTTATATAATGAATTTCAGTACCTTAGATTTATGTTTTTACCAAATTAACATACTCTGTGTTGTAGCTGAGATTATAATATATCATCCGGTACAAGTTTCATGGAAATGTGCCAAGCGGTTGCTGAGATATACGAGTTAGAATTTTGCTTAAAATATGCAATTTCGTCCATAAAGCTATTTTAGAATTTTATCAATAACTCTGAAGTTTCTTGGTCTACGCGGATATAATTTTCAGGCCTTGTAGAATAAGGCTCCGTGACTCGTATAAAAGTTGTTTGGAAGCGCTAAGTCTATTAGTAAGAAAGATATAAGGTTTTAAACTTTTAATAGCTAATATAGACTAACAGGGTAGGCCAATCGGTGGGCCAAAGGATTGCCATCGTATAGCCTACGTTTTAATCTATCATATGGTGAAAGATTTATTCCAATATCTCAAGCCGTTTATGAGTTACAGCACTTTAAAGAAAAATGGTTTGTCAAAATTCACCTGCTACGAAGTTCTGTTGACCTGGTGTTTCACCAAACAAAAATAATATTTTTCTAAGTTTTTTGGAGGAAAAAACGGTTTTAGGATTTGCTTAATATCTCGGTTGTTTTTAAAGATATTAACATGAAATTTGGCAGGCTAATTGAAAAAAGTATGAAGAATAATTTGCAATAAAATTTTTACAACCACGCCCAACGATAAAGAGGTCAAATGTGGGCGTTAATTTTATATAATGAATTTCAGTACCTTAGATTTATGTTTTTACCAAATTAACATACTCTGTGTTGTAGCTGAGGTTATAATATATCATCCGGTACGAGTTTCATGGAAATGTGCCAAGCGGTTGCTGAGATATACGAGTTAGAATTTTGCTTAAAATATGCAATTTCGTCCATAAAGCTATTTTAGAATTTTATCAATAACTCTGAAGTTTCTTGGTCTACGCGGATATAATTTTCAGGCCTTGTAGAATAAGGCTCCGTGACTCGTATAAAAGTTGTTTGGAAGCGCTAAGTCTATTAGTAAGAAAGATATAAGGTTTTAAACTTTTAATAGCTAATTTAGACTAACAGGGTAGGCCAGTCGGTGGGCCAAAGGATTGCCATCGTATAGCCTACGTTTTAATCTATCATATGGTGAAAGATTTATTCCAATATCTCAAGCCGTTTATGAGTTACAGCACTTTAAAGAAAAATGGTTTGTCAAAATTCACCTGCTACGAAGTTCTGTTGACCTGGTGTTTCACCAAACAAAAATAATATTTTTCTAAGTTTTTTGGAGGAAAAAACGGTTTTAGGATTTGCTTAATATCTCGGTTGTTTTTAAAGATATTAACATGAAATTTGGCAGGCTAATAGAAAAAAGTATGAAGAATAATTTGCAATAAAATTTTTACAACCACGCCCAACGATAAAGAGGTCAAATGTGGGCGTTAATTTTATATAATGAATTTCAGTACCTTAGATTTATGTTTTTACCAAATTAACATACTCTGTGTTGTAGCTGAGATTATAATATATCATCCGGTACAAGTTTCATGGAAATGTGCCAAGCGGTTGCTGAGATATACGAGTTAGAATTTTGCTTAAAATATGCAATTTCGTCCATAAAGCTATTTTAGAATTTTATCAATAACTCTGAAGTTTCTTGGTCTACGCGGATATAATTTTCAGGCCTTGTAGAATAAGGCTCCGTGACTCGTATAAAAGTTGTTTGGAAGCGCTAAGTCTATTAGTAAGAAAGATATAAGGTTTTAAACTTTTAATAGCTAATTTAGACTAAGAGGGTAGGCCAATCGGTGGGCCAAAGGATTGCCATCGTATAGCCTACGTTTTAATCTATCATATGGTGAAAGATTTATTCCAATATCTCAAGCCGTTTATGAGTTACAGCACTTTAAAGAAAAATGGTTTGTCAAAATTCACCTGCTACGAAGTTCTGTTGACCTGGTGTTTCACCAAACAAAAATAATATTTTTCTAAGTTTTTTGGAGGAAAAAACGGTTTTAGGATTTGCTTAATATCTCGGTTGTTTTTAAAGATATTAACATGAAATTTGGCAGGCTAATAGAAAAAAGTATGAAGAATAATTTGCAATAAAATTTTTACAACCACGCCCAACGATAAAGAGGTCAAATGTGGGCGTTAATTTTATATAATGAATTTCAGTACCTTAGATTTATGTTTTTACCAAATTAACATACTCTGTGTTGTAGCTGAGATTATAATATATCATCCGGTACAAGTTTCATGGAAATGTGCCAAGCGGTTGCTGAGATATACGAGTTAGAATTTTGCTTAAAATATGCAATTTCGTCCATAAAGCTATTTTAGAATTTTATCAATAACTCTGAAGTTTCTTGGTCTACGCGGATATAATTTTCAGGCCTTGTAGAATAAGGCTCCGTGACTCGTATAAAAGTTGTTTGGAAGCGCTAAGTCTATTAGTAAGAAAGATATAAGGTTTTAAACTTTTAATAGCTAATATAGACTAACAGGGTAGGCCAATCGGTGGGCCAAAGGATTGCCATCGTATAGCCTACGTTTTAATCTATCATATGGTGAAAGATTTATTCCAATATCTCAAGCCGTTTATGAGTTACAGCACTTTAAAGAAAAATGGTTTGTCAAAATTCACCTGCTACGAAGTTCTGTTGACCTGGTGTTTCACCAAACAAAAATAATATTTTTCTAAGTTTTTTGGAGGAAAAAACGGTTTTAGGATTTGCTTAATATCTCGGTTGTTTTTAAAGATATTAACATGAAATTTGGCAGGCTAATTGAAAAAAGTATGAAGAATAATTTGCAATAAAATTTTTACAACCACGCCCAACGATAAAGAGGTCAAATGTGGGCGTTAATTTTATATAATGAATTTCAGTACCTTAGATTTATGTTTTTACCAAATTAACATACTCTGTGTTGTAGCTGAGATTATAATATATCATCCGGTACAAGTTTCATGGAAATGTGCCAAGCGGTTGCTGAGATATACGAGTTAGAATTTTGCTTAAAATATGCAATTTCGTCCATAAAGCTATTTTAGAATTTTATCAATAACTCTGAAGTTTCTTGGTCTACGCGGATATAATTTTCAGGCCTTGTAGAATAAGGCTCCGTGACTCGTATAAAAGTTGTTTGGAAGCGCTAAGTCTATTAGTAAGAAAGATATAAGGTTTTAAACTTTTAATAGCTAATATAGACTAACAGGGTAGGCCAATCGGTGGGCCAAAGGATTGCCATCGTATAGCCTACGTTTTAATCTATCATATGGTGAAAGATTTATTCCAATATCTCAAGCCGTTTATGAGTTACAGCACTTTAAAGAAAAATGGTTTGTCAAAATTCACCTGCTACGAAGTTCTGTTGACCTGGTGTTTCACCAAACAAAAATAATATTTTTCTAAGTTTTTTGGAGGAAAAAACGGTTTTAGGATTTGCTTAATATCTCGGTTGTTTTTAAAGATATTAACATGAAATTTGGCAGGCTAATTGAAAAAAGTATGAAGAATAATTTGCAATAAAATTTTTACAACCACGCCCAACGATAAAGAGGTCAAATGTGGGCGTTAATTTTATATAATGAATTTCAGTACCTTAGATTTATGTTTTTACCAAATTAACATACTCTGTGTTGTAGCTGAGATTATAATATATCATCCGGTACAAGTTTCATGGAAATGTGCCAAGCGGTTGCTGAGATATACGAGTTAGAATTTTGCTTAAAATATGCAATTTCGTCCATAAAGCTATTTTAGAATTTTATCAATAACTCTGAAGTTTCTTGGTCTACGCGGATATAATTTTCAGGCCTTGTAGAATAAGGCTCCGTGACTCGTATAAAAGTTGTTTGGAAGCGCTAAGTCTATTAGTAAGAAAGATATAAGGTTTTAAACTTTTAATAGCTAATATAGACTAACAGGGTAGGCCAATCGGTGGGCCAAAGGATTGCCATCGTATAGCCTACGTTTTAATCTATCATATGGTGAAAGATTTATTCCAATATCTCAAGCCGTTTATGAGTTACAGCACTTTAAAGAAAAATGGTTTGTCAAAATTCACCTGCTACGAAGTTCTGTTGACCTGGTGTTTCACCAAACAAAAATAATATTTTTCTAAGTTTTTTGGAGGAAAAAACGGTTTTAGGATTTGCTTAATATCTCGGTTGTTTTTAAAGATATTAACATGAAATTTGGCAGGCTAATTGAAAAAAGTATGAAGAATAATTTGCAATAAAATTTTTACAACCACGCCCAACGATAAAGAGGTCAAATGTGGGCGTTAATTTTATATAATGAATTTCAGTACCTTAGATTTATGTTTTTACCAAATTAACATACTCTGTGTTGTAGCTGAGATTATAATATATCATCCGGTACAAGTTTCATGGAAATGTGCCAAGCGGTTGCTGAGATATACGAGTTAGAATTTTGCTTAAAATATGCAATTTCGTCCATAAAGCTATTTTAGAATTTTATCAATAACTCTGAAGTTTCTTGGTCTACGCGGATATAATTTTCAGGCCTTGTAGAATAAGGCTCCGTGACTCGTATAAAAGTTGTTTGGAAGCGCTAAGTCTATTAGTAAGAAAGATATAAGGTTTTAAACTTTTAATAGCTAATTTAGACTAAGAGGGTAGGCCAATCGGTGGGCCAAAGGATTGCCATCGTATAGCCTACGTTTTAATCTATCATATGGTGAAAGATTTATTCCAATATCTCAAGCCGTTTATGAGTTACAGCACTTTAAAGAAAAATGGTTTGTCAAAATTCACCTGCTACGAAGTTCTGTTGACCTGGTGTTTCACCAAACAAAAATAATATTTTTCTAAGTTTTTTGGAGGAAAAAACGGTTTTAGGATTTGCTTAATATCTCGGTTGTTTTTAAAGATATTAACATGAAATTTGGCAGGCTAATAGAAAAAAGTATGAAGAATAATTTGCAATAAAATTTTTACAACCACGCCCAACGATAAAGAGGTCAAATGTGGGCGTTAATTTTATATAATGAATTTCAGTACCTTAGATTTATGTTTTTACCAAATTAACATACTCTGTGTTGTAGCTGAGATTATAATATATCATCCGGTACAAGTTTCATGGAAATGTGCCAAGCGGTTGCTGAGATATACGAGTTAGAATTTTGCTTAAAATATGCAATTTCGTCCATAAAGCTATTTTAGAATTTTATCAATAACTCTGAAGTTTCTTGGTCTACGCGGATATAATTTTCAGGCCTTGTAGAATAAGGCTCCGTGACTCGTATAAAAGTTGTTTGGAAGCGCTAAGTCTATTAGTAAGAAAGATATAAGGTTTTAAACTTTTAATAGCTAATATAGACTAACAGGGTAGGCCAATCGGTGGGCCAAAGGATTGCCATCGTATAGCCTACGTTTTAATCTATCATATGGTGAAAGATTTATTCCAATATCTCAAGCCGTTTATGAGTTACAGCACTTTAAAGAAAAATGGTTTGTCAAAATTCACCTGCTACGAAGTTCTGTTGACCTGGTGTTTCACCAAACAAAAATAATATTTTTCTAAGTTTTTTGGAGGAAAAAACGGTTTTAGGATTTGCTTAATATCTCGGTTGTTTTTAAAGATATTAACATGAAATTTGGCAGGCTAATTGAAAAAAGTATGAAGAATAATTTGCAATAAAATTTTTACAACCACGCCCAACGATAAAGAGGTCAAATGTGGGCGTTAATTTTATATAATGAATTTCAGTACCTTAGATTTATGTTTTTACCAAATTAACATACTCTGTGTTGTAGCTGAGATTATAATATATCATCCGGTACAAGTTTCATGGAAATGTGCCAAGCGGTTGCTGAGATATACGAGTTAGAATTTTGCTTAAAATATGCAATTTCGTCCATAAAGCTATTTTAGAATTTTATCAATAACTCTGAAGTTTCTTGGTCTACGCGGATATAATTTTCAGGCCTTGTAGAATAAGGCTCCGTGACTCGTATAAAAGTTGTTTGGAAGCGCTAAGTCTATTAGTAAGAAAGATATAAGGTTTTAAACTTTTAATAGCTAATATAGACTAACAGGGTAGGCCAATCGGTGGGCCAAAGGATTGCCATCGTATAGCCTACGTTTTAATCTATCATATGGTGAAAGATTTATTCCAATATCTCAAGCCGTTTATGAGTTACAGCACTTTAAAGAAAAATGGTTTGTCAAAATTCACCTGCTACGAAGTTCTGTTGACCTGGTGTTTCACCAAACAAAAATAATATTTTTCTAAGTTTTTTGGAGGAAAAAACGGTTTTAGGATTTGCTTAATATCTCGGTTGTTTTTAAAGATATTAACATGAAATTTGGCAGGCTAATTGAAAAAAGTATGAAGAATAATTTGCAATAAAATTTTTACAACCACGCCCAACGATAAAGAGGTCAAATGTGGGCGTTAATTTTATATAATGAATTTCAGTACCTTAGATTTATGTTTTTACCAAATTAACATACTCTGTGTTGTAGCTGAGATTATAATATATCATCCGGTACAAGTTTCATGGAAATGTGCCAAGCGGTTGCTGAGATATACGAGTTAGAATTTTGCTTAAAATATGCAATTTCGTCCATAAAGCTATTTTAGAATTTTATCAATAACTCTGAAGTTTCTTGGTCTACGCGGATATAATTTTCAGGCCTTGTAGAATAAGGCTCCGTGACTCGTATAAAAGTTGTTTGGAAGCGCTAAGTCTATTAGTAAGAAAGATATAAGGTTTTAAACTTTTAATAGCTAATATAGACTAACAGGGTAGGCCAATCGGTGGGCCAAAGGATTGCCATCGTATAGCCTACGTTTTAATCTATCATATGGTGAAAGATTTATTCCAATATCTCAAGCCGTTTATGAGTTACAGCACTTTAAAGAAAAATGGTTTGTCAAAATTCACCTGCTACGAAGTTCTGTTGACCTGGTGTTTCACCAAACAAAAATAATATTTTTCTAAGTTTTTTGGAGGAAAAAACGGTTTTAGGATTTGCTTAATATCTCGGTTGTTTTTAAAGATATTAACATGAAATTTGGCAGGCTAATTGAAAAAAGTATGAAGAATAATTTGCAATAAAATTTTTACAACCACGCCCAACGATAAAGAGGTCAAATGTGGGCGTTAATTTTATATAATGAATTTCAGTACCTTAGATTTATGTTTTTACCAAATTAACATACTCTGTGTTGTAGCTGAGATTATAATATATCATCCGGTACAAGTTTCATGGAAATGTGCCAAGCGGTTGCTGAGATATACGAGTTAGAATTTTGCTTAAAATATGCAATTTCGTCCATAAAGCTATTTTAGAATTTTATCAATAACTCTGAAGTTTCTTGGTCTACGCGGATATAATTTTCAGGCCTTGTAGAATAAGGCTCCGTGACTCGTATAAAAGTTGTTTGGAAGCGCTAAGTCTATTAGTAAGAAAGATATAAGGTTTTAAACTTTTAATAGCTAATTTAGACTAAGAGGGTAGGCCAATCGGTGGGCCAAAGGATTGCCATCGTATAGCCTACGTTTTAATCTATCATATGGTGAAAGATTTATTCCAATATCTCAAGCCGTTTATGAGTTACAGCACTTTAAAGAAAAATGGTTTGTCAAAATTCACCTGCTACGAAGTTCTGTTGACCTGGTGTTTCACCAAACAAAAATAATATTTTTCTAAGTTTTTTGGAGGAAAAAACGGTTTTAGGATTTGCTTAATATCTCGGTTGTTTTTAAAGATATTAACATGAAATTTGGCAGGCTAATAGAAAAAAGTATGAAGAATAATTTGCAATAAAATTTTTACAACCACGCCCATCGATAAAGAGGTCAAATGTGGGCGTTAATTTTATATAATGAATTTCAGTACCTTAGATTTATGTTTTTACCAAATTAACATACTCTGTGTTGTAGCTGAGATTATAATATATCATCCGGTACAAGTTTCATGGAAATGTGCCAAGTGGTTGCTGAGATATACGAGTTAGAATTTTGCTTAAAATATGCAATTTCGTCCATAAAGCTATTTTAGAATTTTATCAATAACTCTGAAGTTTCTTGGTCTAAACGGATATAATTTTCAGGCCTTGTAGAATAAGGCTCCGTGACTCGTATAAAAGTTGTTTGGAAGCGCTAAGTCTATTAGTAAGAAAGATATAAGGTTTTAAACTTTTAATAGCTAATTTAGACTAACAGGGTAGGCCAGTCGGTGGGCCAAAGGATTGCCATCGTATAGCCTACGTTTTAATCTATCATATGGTGAAAGATTTATTCCAATATCTCAAGCCGTTTATGAGTTACAGCACTTTAAAGAAAAATGGTTTGTCAAAATTCACCTGCTACGAAGTTCTGTTGACCTGGTGTTTCACCAAACAAAAATAATATTTTTCTAAGTTTTTTGGAGGAAAAAACAGTTTTAGGATTTGCTTAATATCTCGGTTGTTTTTAAAGATATTAACATGAAATTTGGCAGGCTAATAGAAAAAAGTATGAAGAATAATTTGCAATAAAATTTTTACAACCACGCCCAACGATAAAGAGGTCAAATGTGGGCGTTAATTTTATATAATGAATTTCAGTACCTTAGATTTATGTTTTTACCAAATTAACATACTCTGTGTTGTAGCTGAGATTATAATATATCATCCGGTACAAGTTTCATGGAAATGTGCCAAGTGGTTGCTGAGATATACGAGTTAGAATTTTGCTTAAAATATGCAATTTCGTCCATAAAGCTATTTTAGAATTTTATCAATAACTCTGAAGTTTCTTGGTCTACGCGGATATAATTTTCAGGCCTTGTAGAATAAGGCTCCGTGACTCGTATAAAAGTTGTTTGGAAGCGCTAAGTCTATTAGTAAGAAAGATATAAGGTTTTAAACTTTTAATAGCTAATTTAGACTAAGAGGGTAGGCCAATCGGTGGGCCAAAGGATTGCCATCGTATAGCCTACGTTTTAATCTATCATATGGTGAAAGATTTATTCCAATATCTCAAGCCGTTTATGAGTTACAGCACTTTAAAGAAAAATGGTTTGTCAAAATTCACCTGCTACGAAGTTCTGTTGACCTGGTGTTTCACCAAACAAAAATAATATTTTTCTAAGTTTTTTGGAGGAAAAAACGGTTTTAGGATTTGCTTAATATCTCGGTTGTTTTTAAAGATATTAACATGAAATTTGGCAGGCTAATAGAAAAAAGTATGAAGAATAATTTGCAATAAAATTTTTACAACCACGCCCATCGATAAAGAGGTCAAATGTGGGCGTTAATTTTATATAATGAATTTCAGTACCTTAGATTTATGTTTTTACCAAATTAACATACTCTGTGTTGTAGCTGAGATTATAATATATCATCCGGTACAAGTTTCATGGAAATGTGCCAAGTGGTTGCTGAGATATACGAGTTAGAATTTTGCTTAAAATATGCAATTTCGTCCATAAAGCTATTTTAGAATTTTATCAATAACTCTGAAGTTTCTTGGTCTAAACGGATATAATTTTCAGGCCTTGTAGAATAAGGCTCCGTGACTCGTATAAAAGTTGTTTGGAAGCGCTAAGTCTATTAGTAAGAAAGATATAAGGTTTTAAACTTTTAATAGCTAATTTAGACTAACAGGGTAGGCCAGTCGGTGGGCCAAAGGATTGCCATCGTATAGCCTACGTTTTAATCTATCATATGGTGAAAGATTTATTCCAATATCTCAAGCCGTTTATGAGTTACAGCACTTTAAAGAAAAATGGTTTGTCAAAATTCACCTGCTACGAAGTTCTGTTGACCTGGTGTTTCACCAAACAAAAATAATATTTTTCTAAGTTTTTTGGAGGAAAAAACAGTTTTAGGATTTGCTTAATATCTCGGTTGTTTTTAAAGATATTAACATGAAATTTGGCAGGCTAATAGAAAAAAGTATGAAGAATAATTTGCAATAAAATTTTTACAACCACGCCCAACGATAAAGAGGTCAAATGTGGGCGTTAATTTTATATAATGAATTTCAGTACCTTAGATTTATGTTTTTACCAAATTAACATACTCTGTGTTGTAGCTGAGATTATAATATATCATCCGGTACAAGTTTCATGGAAATGTGCCAAGTGGTTGCTGAGATATACGAGTTAGAATTTTGCTTAAAATATGCAATTTCGTCCATAAAGCTATTTTAGAATTTTATCAATAACTCTGAAGTTTCTTGGTCTACGCGGATATAATTTTCAGGCCTTGTAGAATAAGGCTCCGTGACTCGTATAAAAGTTGTTTGGAAGCGCTAAGTCTATTAGTAAGAAAGATATAAGGTTTTAAACTTTTAATAGCTAATTTAGACTAAGAGGGTAGGCCAATCGGTGGGCCAAAGGATTGCCATCGTATAGCCTACGTTTTAATCTATCATATGGTGAAAGATTTATTCCAATATCTCAAGCCGTTTATGAGTTACAGCACTTTAAAGAAAAATGGTTTGTCAAAATTCACCTGCTACGAAGTTCTGTTGACCTGGTGTTTCACCAAACAAAAATAATATTTTTCTAAGTTTTTTGGAGGAAAAAACGGTTTTAGGATTTGCTTAATATCTCGGTTGTTTTTAAAGATATTAACATGAAATTTGGCAGGCTAATAGAAAAAAGTATGAAGAATAATTTGCAATAAAATTTTTACAACCACGCCCAACGATAAAGAGGTCAAATGTGGGCGTTAATTTTATATAATGAATTTCAGTACCTTAGATTTATGTTTTTACCAAATTAACATACTCTGTGTTGTAGCTGAGATTATAATATATCATCCGGTACAAGTTTCATGGAAATGTGCCAAGTGGTTGCTGAGATATACGAGTTAGAATTTTGCTTAAAATATGCAATTTCGTCCATAAAGCTATTTTAGAATTTTATCAATAACTCTGAAGTTTCTTGGTCTACGCGGATATAATTTTCAGGCCTTGTAGAATAAGGCTCCGTGACTCGTATAAAAGTTGTTTGGAAGCGCTAAGTCTATTAGTAAGAAAGATATAAGGTTTTAAACTTTTAATAGCTAATTTAGACTAAGAGGGTAGGCCAATCGGTGGGCCAAAGGATTGCCATCGTATAGCCTACGTTTTAATCTATCATATGGTGAAAGATTTATTCCAATATCTCAAGCCGTTTATGAGTTACAGCACTTTAAAGAAAAATGGTTTGTCAAAATTCACCTGCTACGAAGTTCTGTTGACCTGGTGTTTCACCAAACAAAAATAATATTTTTCTAAGTTTTTTGGAGGAAAAATCGGTTTTAGGATTTGCTTAATATCTCGGTTGTTTTTAAAGATATTAACATGAAATTTGGCAGGCTAATAGAAAAAAGTATGAAGAATAATTTGCAATAAAATTTTTACAACCACGCCCAACGATAAAGAGGTCAAATGTGGGCGTTAATTTTATATAATGAATTTCAGTACCTTAGATTTATGTTTTTACCAAATTAACATACTCTGTGTTGTAGCTGAGATTATAATATATCATCCGGTACAAGTTTCATGGAAATGTGCCAAGTGGTTGCTGAGATATACGAGTTAGAATTTTGCTTAAAATATGCAATTTCGTCCATAAAGCTATTTTAGAATTTTATCAATAACTCTGAAGTTTCTTGGTCTACGCGGATATAATTTTCAGGCCTTGTAGAATAAGGCTCCGTGACTCGTATAAAAGTTGTTTGGAAGCGCTAAGTCTATTAGTAAGAAAGATATAAGGTTTTAAACTTTTAATAGCTAATTTAGACTAAGAGGGTAGGCCAATCGGTGGGCCAAAGGATTGCCATCGTATAGCCTACGTTTTAATCTATCATATGGTGAAAGATTTATTCCAATATCTCAAGCCGTTTATGAGTTACAGCACTTTAAAGAAAAATGGTTTGTCAAAATTCACCTGCTACGAAGTTCTGTTGACCTAGTGTTTCACCAAACAAAAATAATATTTTTCTAAGTTTTTTGGAGGAAAAAACGGTTTTAGGATTTGCTTAATATCTCGGTTGTTTTTAAAGATATTAACATGAAATTTGGCAGGCTAATAGAAAAAAGTATGAAGAATAATTTGCAATAAAATTTTTACAACCACGCCCAACGATAAAGAGGTCAAATGTGGGCGTTAATTTTATATAATGAATTTCAGTACCTTAGATTTATGTTTTTACCAAATTAACATACTCTGTGTTGTAGCTGAGATTATAATATATCATCCGGTACAAGTTTCATGGAAATGTGCCAAGTGGTTGCTGAGATATACGAGTTAGAATTTTGCTTAAAATATGCAATTTCGTCCATAAAGCTATTTTAGAATTTTATCAATAACTCTGAAGTTTCTTGGTCTACGCGGATATAATTTTCAGGCCTTGTAGAATAAGGCTCCGTGACTCGTATAAAAGTTGTTTGGAAGCGCTAAGTCTATTAGTAAGAAAGATATAAGGTTCTAAACTTTTAATAGCTAATATAGACTAACAGGGTAGGCCAATCGGTGGGCCAAAGGATTGCCATCGTATAGCCTACGTTTTAATCTATCATATGGTGAAAGATTTATTCCAATATCTCAAGCCGTTTATGAGTTACAGCACTTTAAAGAAAAATGGTTTGTCAAAATTCACCTGCTACGAAGTTCTGTTGACCTGGTGTTTCACCAAACAAAAATAATATTTTTCTAAGTTTTTTGGAGGAAAAATCGGTTTTAGGATTTGCTTAATATCTCGGTTGTTTTTAAAGATATTAACATGAAATTTGGCAGGCTAATAGAAAAAAGTATGAAGAATAATTTGCAATAAAATTTTTACAACCACGCCCAACGATAAAGAGGTCAAATGTGGGCGTTAATTTTATATAATGAATTTCAGTACCTTAGATTTATGTTTTTACCAAATTAACATACTCTGTGTTGTAGCTGAGATTATAATATATCATCCGGTACAAGTTTCATGGAAATGTGCCAAGCGGTTGCTGAGATATACGAGTTAGAATTTTGCTTAAAATATGCAATTTCGTCCATAAAGCTATTTTAGAATTTTATCAATAACTCTGAAGTTTCTTGGTCTACGCGGATATAATTTTCAGGCCTTGTAGAATAAGGCTCCGTGACTCGTATAAAAGTTGTTTGGAAGCGCTAAGTCTATTAGTAAGAAAGATATAAGGTTCTAAACTTTTAATAGCTAATATAGACTAACAGGGTAGGCCAATCGGTGGGCCAAAGGATTGCCATCGTATAGCCTACGTTTTAATCTATCATATGGTGAAAGATTTATTCCAATATCTCAAGCCGTTTATGAGTTACAGCACTTTAAAGAAAAATGGTTTGTCAAAATTCACCTGCTACGAAGTTCTGTTGACCTGGTGTTTCACCAAACAAAAATAATATTTTTCTAAGTTTTTTGGAGGAAAAAACGGTTTTAGGATTTGCTTAATATCTCGGTTGTTTTTAAAGATATTAACATGAAATTTGGCAGGCTAATTGAAAAAAGTATGAAGAATAATTTGCAATAAAATTTTTTAGGATTTGCTTAATATCTCGGTTGTTTTTAAAGATATTAACATGAAATTTGGCAGGCTAATAGAAAAAAGTATGAAGAATAATTTGCAATAAAATTTTTACAACCACGCCCAACGATAAAGAGGTCAAATGTGGGCGTTAATTTTATATAATGAATTTCAGTACCTTAGATTTATGTTTTTACCAAATTAACATACTCTGTGTTGTAGCTGAGATTATAATATATCATCCGGTACAAGTTTCATGGAAATGTGCCAAGCGGTTGCTGAGATATACGAGTTAGAATTTTGCTTAAAATATGCAATTTCGTCCATAAAGCTATTTTAGAATTTTATCAATAACTCTGAAGTTTCTTGGTCTACGCGGATATAATTTTCAGGCCTTGTAGAATAAGGCTCCGTGACTCGTATAAAAGTTGTTTGGAAGCGCTAAGTCTATTAGTAAGAAAGATATAAGGTTTTAAACTTTTAATAGCTAATATAGACTAACAGGGTAGGCCAATCGGTGGGCCAAAGGATTGCCATCGTATAGCCTACGTTTTAATCTATCATATGGTGAAAGATTTATTCCAATATCTCAAGCCGTTTATGAGTTACAGCACTTTAAAGAAAAATGGTTTGTCAAAATTCACCTGCTACGAAGTTCTGTTGACCTGGTGTTTCACCAAACAAAAATAATATTTTTCTAAGTTTTTTGGAGGAAAAAACTGTTTTAGGATTTGCTTAATATCTCGGTTGTTTTTAAAGATATTAACATGAAATTTGGCAGGCTAATAGAAAAAAGTATGAAGAATAATTTGCAATAAAATTTTTACAACCACGCCCAACGATAAAGAGGTCAAATGTGGGCGTTAATTTTATATAATGAATTTCAGTACCTTAGATTTATGTTTTTACCAAATTAACATACTCTGTGTTGTAGCTGAGATTATAATATATCATCCGGTACAAGTTTCATGGAAATGTGCCAAGCGGTTGCTGAGATATACGAGTTAGAATTTTGCTTAAAATATGCAATTTCGTCCATAAAGCTATTTTAGAATTTTATCAATAACTCTGAAGTTTCTTGGTCTACGCGGATATAATTTTCAGGCCTTGTAGAATAAGGCTCCGTGACTCGTATAAAAGTTGTTTGGAAGCGCTAAGTCTATTAGTAAGAAAGATATAAGGTTTTAAACTTTTAATAGCTAATATAGACTAACAGGGTAGGCCAATCGGTGGGCCAAAGGATTGCCATCGTATAGCCTACGTTTTAATCTATCATATGGTGAAAGATTTATTCCAATATCTCAAGCCGTTTATGAGTTACAGCACTTTAAAGAAAAATGGTTTGTCAAAATTCACCTGCTACGAAGTTCTGTTGACCTGGTGTTTCACCAAACAAAAATAATATTTTTCTAAGTTTTTTGGAGGAAAAAACTGTTTTAGGATTTGCTTAATATCTCGGTTGTTTTTAAAGATATTAACATGAAATTTGGCAGGCTAATAGAAAAAAGTATGAAGAATAATTTGCAATAAAATTTTTACAACCACGCCCAACGATAAAGAGGTCAAATGTGGGCGTTAATTTTATATAATGAATTTCAGTACCTTAGATTTATGTTTTTACCAAATTAACATACTCTGTGTTGTAGCTGAGATTATAATATATCATCCGGTACAAGTTTCATGGAAATGTGCCAAGCGGTTGCTGAGATATACGAGTTAGAATTTTGCTTAAAATATGCAATTTCGTCCATAAAGCTATTTTAGAATTTTATCAATAACTCTGAAGTTTCTTGGTCTACGCGGATATAATTTTCAGGCCTTGTAGAATAAGGCTCCGTGACTCGTATAAAAGTTGTTTGGAAGCGCTAAGTCTATTAGTAAGAAAGATATAAGGTTTTAAACTTTTAATAGCTAATATAGACTAACAGGGTAGGCCAATCGGTGGGCCAAAGGATTGCCATCGTATAGCCTACGTTTTAATCTATCATATGGTGAAAGATTTATTCCAATATCTCAAGCCGTTTATGAGTTACAGCACTTTAAAGAAAAATGGTTTGTCAAAATTCACCTGCTACGAAGTTCTGTTGACCTGGTGTTTCACCAAACAAAAATAATATTTTTCTAAGTTTTTTGGTGGAAATAACTGTTTTAGGATTTGCTTAATATCTCGGTTGTTTTTAAAGTTATTAACATGAAATTTGGCAGGCTAATAGAAAAAAGTATGAAGAATAATTTGCAATAAAATTTTTACAACCACGCCCAACGATAAAGAGGTCAAATGTGGGCGTTAATTTTATATAATGAATTTCAGTACCTTAGATTTATGTTTTTACCAAATTAACATACTCTGTGTTGTAGCTGAGATTATAATATATCATCCGGTACAAGTTTCATGGAAATGTGCCAAGCGGTTGCTGAGATATACGAGTTAGAATTTTGCTTAAAATATGCAATTTCGTCCATAAAGCTATTTTAGAATTTTATCAATAACTCTGGAGTTTCTTGGTCTACGCGGATATAATTTTCAGGCCTTGTAGAATAAGGCTCCGTGACTCGTATAAAAGTTGTTTGGAAGCGCTAAGTCTATTAGTAAGAAAGATATAAGGTTTTAAACTTTTAATAACTAATTTAGACTAACAGGGTAGGCCAATCGGTGGGCCAAAGGATTGCCATCGTATAGCCTACGTTTTAATCTATCATATGGTGAAAGATTTATTCCAATATCTCAAGCCGTTTATGAGTTACAGCACTTTAAAGAAAAATGGTTTGTCAAAATTCACCTGCTACGAAGTTCTGTTGACCTGGTGTTTCACCAAACAAAAATAATATTTTTCTAAGTTTTTTGGAGGAAAAAACTGTTTTAGGATTTGCTTAATATCTCGGTTGTTTTTAAAGATATTAACATGAAATTTGGCAGGCTAATAGAAAAAAGTATGAAGAATAATTTGCAATAAAATTTTTACAACCACGCCCAACGATAAAGAGGTCAAATGTGGGCGTTAATTTTATATAATGAATTTCAGTACCTTAGATTTATGTTTTTACCAAATTGACATACTCTGTGTTGTAGCTGAGATTATAATATATCATCCGGTACAAGTTTCATGGAAATGTGCCAAGCGGTTGCTGAGATATACGAGTTAGAATTTTGCTTAAAATATGCAATTTCGTCCATAAAGCTATTTTAGAATTTTATCAATAACTCTGAAGTTTCTTGGTCTACGCGGATATAATTTTCAGGCCTTGTAGAATAAGGCTCCGTGACTCGTATAAAAGTTGTTTGGAAGCGCTAAGTCTATTAGTAAGAAAGATATAAGGTTTTAAACTTTTAATAGCTAATATAGACTAACAGGGTAGGCCAATCGGTGGGCCAAAGGATTGCCATCGTATAGCCTACGTTTTAATCTATCATATGGTGAAAGATTTATTCCAATATCTCAAGCCGTTTATGAGTTACAGCACTTTAAAGAAAAATGGTTTGTCAAAATTCACCTGCTACGAAGTTCTGTTGACCTGGTGTTTCACCAAACAAAAATAATATTTTTCTAAGTTTTTTGGAGGAAAAAACTGTTTTAGGATTTGCTTAATATCTCGGTTGTTTTTAAAGATATTAACATGAAATTTGGCAGGCTAATAGAAAAAAGTATGAAGAATAATTTGCAATAAAATTTTTACAACCACGCCCAACGATAAAGAGGTCAAATGTGGGCGTTAATTTTATATAATGAATTTCAGTACCTTAGATTTATGTTTTTACCAAATTAACATACTCTGTGTTGTAGCTGAGATTATAATATATCATCCGGTACAAGTTTCATGGAAATGTGCCAAGCGGTTGCTGAGATATACGAGTTAGAATTTTGCTTAAAATATGCAATTTCGTCCATAAAGCTATTTTAGAATTTTATCAATAACTCTGGAGTTTCTTGGTCTACGCGGATATAATTTTCAGGCCTTGTAGAATAAGGCTCCGTGACTCGTATAAAAGTTGTTTGGAAGCGCTAAGTCTATTAGTAAGAAAGATATAAGGTTTTAAACTTTTAATAACTAATTTAGACTAACAGGGTAGGCCAATCGGTGGGCCAAAGGATTGCCATCGTATAGCCTACGTTTTAATCTATCATATGGTGAAAGATTTATTCCAATATCTCAAGCCGTTTATGAGTTACAGCACTTTAAAGAAAAATGGTTTGTCAAAATTCACCTGCTACGAAGTTCTGTTGACCTGGTGTTTCACCAAACAAAAATAATATTTTTCTAAGTTTTTTGGAGGAAAAAACTGTTTTAGGATTTGCTTAATATCTCGGTTGTTTTTAAAGATATTAACATGAAATTTGGCAGGCTAATAGAAAAAAGTATGAAGAATAATTTGCAATAAAATTTTTACAACCACGCCCAACGATAAAGAGGTCAAATGTGGGCGTTAATTTTATATAATGAATTTCAGTACCTTAGATTTATGTTTTTACCAAATTAACATACTCTGTGTTGTAGCTGAGATTATAATATATCATCCGGTACAAGTTTCATGGAAATGTGCCAAGCGGTTGCTGAGATATACGAGTTAGAATTTTGTTTAAAATATGCAATTTCGTCCATAAAGCTATTTTAGAATTTTATCAATAACTCTGGAGTTTCTTGGTCTACGCGGATATAATTTTCAGGCCTTGTAGAATAAGGCTCCGTGACTCGTATAAAAGTTGTTTGGAAGCGCTAAGTCTATTAGTAAGAAAGATATAAGGTTTTAAACTTTTAATAACTAATTTAGACTAACAGGGTAGGCCAATCGGTGGGCCAAAGGATTGCCATCGTATAGCCTACGTTTTAATCTATCATATGGTGAAAGATTTATTCCAATATCTCAAGCCGTTTATGAGTTACAGCACTTTAAAGAAAAATGGTTTGTCAAAATTCACCTGCTACGAAGTTCTGTTGACCTGGTGTTTCACCAAACAAAAATAATATTTTTCTAAGTTTTTTGGAGGAAAAAACGGTTTTAGGATTTGCTTAATATCTCGGTTGTTTTTAAAGATATTAACATGAAATTTGGCAGGCTAATAGAAAAAAGTATGAAGAATAATTTGCAATAAAATTTTTACAACCACGCCCAACGATAAAGAGGTCAAATGTGGGCGTTAATTTTATATAATGAATTTCAGTACCTTAGATTTATGTTTTTACCAAATTAACATACTCTGTGTTGTAGCTGAGATTATAATATATCATCCGGTACAAGTTTCATGGAAATGTGCCAAGCGGTTGCTGAGATATACGAGTTAGAATTTTGCTTAAAATATGCAATTTCGTCCATAAAGCTATTTTAGAATTTTATCAATAACTCTGAAGTTTCTTGGTCTACGCGGATATAATTTTCAGGCCTTGTAGAATAAGGCTCCGTGACTCGTATAAAAGTTGTTTGGAAGCGCTAAGTCTATTAGTAAGAAAGATATAAGGTTTTAAACTTTTAATAGCTAATATAGACTAACAGGGTAGGCCAATCGGTGGGCCAAAGGATTGCCATCATAGCCTACGTTTTAATCTATCATATGGTGAAAGATTTATTCCAATATCTCAAGCCGTTTATGAGTTACAGCACTTTAAAGAAAAATGGTTTGTCAAAATTCACCTGCTACGAAGTTCTGTTGACCTGGTGTTTCAGCAAACAAAAATAATATTTTTCTAAGTTTTTTGGAGGAAAAAACGGTTTTAGGATTTGCTTAATATCTCGGTTGTTTTTAAAGATATTAACATGAAATTTGGCAGGCTAATAGAAAAAAGTATGAAGAATAATTTGCAATAAAATTTTTACAACCACGCCCAACGATAAAGAGGTCAAATGTGGGCGTTAATTTTATATAATGAATTTCAGTACCTTAGATTTATGTTTTTACCAAATTAACATACTCTGTGTTGTAGCTGAGATTATAATATATCATCCGGTACAAGTTTCATGGAAATGTGCCAAGCGGTTGCTGAGATATACGAGTTAGAATTTTGCTTAAAATATGCAATTTCGTCCATAAAGCTATTTTAGAATTTTATCAATAACTCTGAAGTTTCTTGGTCTACGCGGATATAATTTTCAGGCCTTGTAGAATAAGGCTCCGTGACTCGTATAAAAGTTGTTTGGAAGCGCTAAGTCTATTAGTAAGAAAGATATAAGGTTTTAAACTTTTAATAGGTAATACAGACTAACAGGGTAGGCCAATCGGTGGGCCAAAGGATTGCCATCGTATAGCCTACGTTTTAATCTATCATATGGTGAAAGATTTATTCCAATATCTCAAGCCGTTTATGAGTTACAGCACTTTAAAGAAAAATGGTTTGTCAAAATTCACCTGCTACGAAGTTCTGTTGACCTGGTGTTTCAGCAAACAAAAATAATATTTTTCTAAGTTTTTTGGAGGAAAAAACGGTTTTAGGATTTGCTTAATATCTCGGTTGTTTTTAAAGATATTAACATGAAATTTGGCAGGCTAATAGAAAAAAGTATGAAGAATAATTTGCAATAAAATTTTTACAACCACGCCCAACGATAAAGAGGTCAAATGTGGGCGTTAATTTTATATAATGAATTTCAGTACCTTAGATTTATGTTTTTACCAAATTAACATACTCTGTGTTGTAGCTGAGATTATAATATATCATCCGGTACAAGTTTCATGGAAATGTGCCAAGCGGTTGCTGAGATATACGAGTTAGAATTTTGCTTAAAATATGCAATTTCGTCCATAAAGCTATTTTAGAATTTTATCAATAACTCTGAAGTTTCTTGGTCTACGCGGATATAATTTTCAGGCCTTGTAGAATAAGGCTCCGTGACTCGTATAAAAGTTGTTTGGAAGCGCTAAGTCTATTAGTAAGAAAGATATAAGGTTTTAAACTTTTAATAGCTAATATAGACTAACAGGGTAGGCCAATCGGTGGGCCAAAGGATTGCCATCATAGCCTACGTTTTAATCTATCATATGGTGAAAGATTTATTCCAATATCTCAAGCCGTTTATGAGTTACAGCACTTTAAAGAAAAATGGTTTGTCAAAATTCACCTGCTACGAAGTTCTGTTGACCTGGTGTTTCAGCAAACAAAAATAATATTTTTCTAAGTTTTTTGGAGGAAAAAACGGTTTTAGGATTTGCTTAATATCTCGGTTGTTTTTAAAGATATTAACATGAAATTTGGCAGGCTAATAGAAAAAAGTATGAAGAATAATTTGCAATAAAATTTTTACAACCACGCCCAACGATAAAGAGGTCAAATGTGGGCGTTAATTTTATATAATGAATTTCAGTACCTTAGATTTATGTTTTTACCAAATTAACATACTCTGTGTTGTAGCTGAGATTATAATATATCATCCGGTACAAGTTTCATGGAAATGTGCCAAGCGGTTGCTGAGATATACGAGTTAGAATTTTGCTTAAAATATGCAATTTCGTCCATAAAGCTATTTTAGAATTTTATCAATAACTCTGAAGTTTCTTGGTCTACGCGGATATAATTTTCAGGCCTTGTAGAATAAGGCTCCGTGACTCGTATAAAAGTTGTTTGGAAGCGCTAAGTCTATTAGTAAGAAAGATATAAGGTTTTAAACTTTTAATAGGTAATACAGACTAACAGGGTAGGCCAATCGGTGGGCCAAAGGATTGCCATCGTATAGCCTACGTTTTAATCTATCATATGGTGAAAGATTTATTCCAATATCTCAAGCCGTTTATGAGTTACAGCACTTTAAAGAAAAATGGTTTGTCAAAATTCACCTGCTACGAAGTTCTGTTGACCTGGTGTTTCAGCAAACAAAAATAATATTTTTCTAAGTTTTTTGGAGGAAAAAACGGTTTTAGGATTTGCTTAATATCTCGGTTGTTTTTAAAGATATTAACATGAAATTTGGCAGGCTAATAGAAAAAAGTATGAAGAATAATTTGCAATAAAATTTTTACAACCACGCCCAACGATAAAGAGGTCAAATGTGGGCGTTAATTTTATATAATGAATTTCAGTACCTTAGATTTATGTTTTTACCAAATTAACATACTCTGTGTTGTAGCTGAGATTATAATATATCATCCGGTACAAGTTTCATGGAAATGTGCCAAGCGGTTGCTGAGATATACGAGTTAGAATTTTGTTTAAAATATGCAATTTCGTCCATAAAGCTATTTTAGAATTTTATCCATAACTCTGGAGTTTCTTGGTCTACGCGGATATAATTTTCAGGCCTTGTAGAATAAGGCTCCGTGACTCGTATAAAAGTTGTTTGGAAGCGCTAAGTCTATTAGTAAGAAAGATATAAGGTTTTAAACTTTTAATAACTAATTTAGACTAACAGGGTAGGCCAATCGGTGGGCCAAAGGATTGCCATCGTATAGCCTACGTTTTAATCTATCATATGGTGAAAGATTTATTCCAATATCTCAAGCCGTTTATGAGTTACAGCACTTTAAAGAAAAATGGTTTGTCAAAATTCACCTGCTACGAAGTTCTGTTGACCTGGTGTTTCACCAAACAAAAATAATATTTTTCTAAGTTTTTTGGAGGAAAAAACGGTTTTAGGATTTGCTTAATATCTCGGTTGTTTTTAAAGATATTAACATGAAATTTGGCAGGCTAATAGAAAAAAGTATGAAGAATAATTTGCAATAAAATTTTTACAACCACGCCCAACGATAAAGAGGTCAAATGTGGGCGTTAATTTTATATAATGAATTTCAGTACCTTAGATTTATGTTTTTACCAAATTAACATACTCTGTGTTGTAGCTGAGATTATAATCTATCATCCGGTACAAGTTTCATGGAAATGAGCCAAGCGGTTGCTGAGATATACGAGTAAGAATTTTGTTAAAAATATGCAATTTCGTCCATAAAGCTATTTTAGAATTTTATCAATAACTCTGAAGTTTCTTGGTCTAAACGGATATAATTTTCAGGCCTTGTAAAATAAGGCTTCGTGACTCGTATAAAAGTTTTTTGGAAGCGCTAAGTCTATTAGTAAGAAAGATATAAGGTTTTAAACTTTTAATAGCTAATTTAGACTAACAGGGTAGGCCAATCGGTGGGCCAAAGGTTTGCCATCGTATAGCCCACGTTTTAATCTATCATATGGTGAAAGATTTATTCCAATATCTCAAGCCGTTTATGAGTTACAGCACTTTAAAGAAAAATGGTTTGTCAAAATTCACCTGCTACGAAGTTCTGTTGACCTGGTGTTTCACCAAACAAAAATAATATTTTTCTAAGTTTTTTGGAGGAAAAAAACGGTTTTAGGATTTGCTTAATATCTCGGTTGTTTTTAAAGATATTAACATGAAATTTGGCAGGCTAATAGAAAAAAGTATGAAGAATAATTTGCAATAAAATTTTTACAACCACGCCCAACGATAAAGAGGTCAAATGTGGGCGTTAATTTTATATAATGAATTTCAGTACCTTAGATTTATGTTTTTACCAAATTAACATACTCTGTGTTGTAGCTGAGATTATAATATATCATCCGGTACAAGTTTCATGGAAATGTGCCAAGCGGTTGCTGAGATATACGAGTTAGAATTTTGCTTAAAATATGCAATTTCGTCCATAAAGCTATTTTAGAATTTTATCAATAACTCTGGAGTTTCTTGGTCTACGCGGATATAATTTTCAGGCCTTGTAGAATAAGGCTCCGTGACTCGTATAAAAGTTGTTTGGAAGCGCTAAGTCTATTAGTAAGAAAGATATAAGGTTTTAAACTTTTAATAACTAATTTAGACTAACAGGGTAGGCCAATCGGTGGGCCAAAGGATTGCCATCGTATAGCCTACGTTTTAATCTATCATATGGTGAAAGATTTATTCCAATATCTCAAGCCGTTTATGAGTTACAGCACTTTAAAGAAAAATGGTTTGTCAAAATTCACCTGCTACGAAGTTCTGTTGACCTGGTGTTTCACCAAACAAAAATAATATTTTTCTAAGTTTTTTGGAGGAAAAAACTGTTTTAGGATTTGCTTAATATCTCGGTTGTTTTTAAAGATATTAACATGAAATTTGGCAGGCTAATAGAAAAAAGTATGAAGAATAATTTGCAATAAAATTTTTACAACCACGCCCAACGATAAAGAGGTCAAATGTGGGCGTTAATTTTATATAATGAATTTCAGTACCTTAGATTTATGTTTTTACCAAATTAACATACTCTGTGTTGTAGCTGAGATTATAATATATCATCCGGTACAAGTTTCATGGAAATGTGCCAAGCGGTTGCTGAGATATACGAGTTAGAATTTTGTTTAAAATATGCAATTTCGTCCATAAAGCTATTTTAGAATTTTATCAATAACTCTGGAGTTTCTTGGTCTACGCGGATATAATTTTCAGGCCTTGTAGAATAAGGCTCCGTGACTCGTATAAAAGTTGTTTGGAAGCGCTAAGTCTATTAGTAAGAAAGATATAAGGTTTTAAACTTTTAATAACTAATTTAGACTAACAGGGTAGGCCAATCGGTGGGCCAAAGGATTGCCATCGTATAGCCTACGTTTTAATCTATCATATGGTGAAAGATTTATTCCAATATCTCA
This sequence comes from Gymnocheta viridis, assembly GCA_956483585.1. Lineage (NCBI taxonomy): Eukaryota > Metazoa > Arthropoda > Insecta > Diptera > Tachinidae > Gymnocheta > Gymnocheta viridis. The sequence goes on along the minus strand of OY101444.1, from coordinate 20,618,695 downwards.
AGCCGTTTATGAGTTACAGCACTTTAAAGAAAAATGGTTTGTCAAAATTCACCTGCTACGAAGTTCTGTTGACCTGGTGTTTCACCAAACAAAAATAATATTTTTCTAAGTTTTTTGGAGGAAAAAACGGTTTTAGGATTTGCTTAATATCTCGGTTGTTTTTAAAGATATTAACATGAAATTTGGCAGGCTAATAGAAAAAAGTATGAAGAATAATTTGCAATAAAATTTTTACAACCACGCCCAACGATAAAGAGGTCAAATGTGGGCGTTAATTTTATATAATGAATTTCAGTACCTTAGATTTATGTTTTTACCAAATTAACATACTCTGTGTTGTAGCTGAGATTATAATATATCATCCGGTACAAGTTTCATGGAAATGTGCCAAGCGGTTGCTGAGATATACGAGTTAGAATTTTGCTTAAAATATGCAATTTCGTCCATAAAGCTATTTTAGAATTTTATCAATAACTCTGAAGTTTCTTGGTCTACGCGGATATAATTTTCAGGCCTTGTAGAATAAGGCTCCGTGACTCGTATAAAAGTTGTTTGGAAGCGCTAAGTCTATTAGTAAGAAAGATATAAGGTTTTAAACTTTTAATAGCTAATATAGACTAACAGGGTAGGCCAATCGGTGGGCCAAAGGATTGCCATCATAGCCTACGTTTTAATCTATCATATGGTGAAAGATTTATTCCAATATCTCAAGCCGTTTATGAGTTACAGCACTTTAAAGAAAAATGGTTTGTCAAAATTCACCTGCTACGAAGTTCTGTTGACCTGGTGTTTCAGCAAACAAAAATAATATTTTTCTAAGTTTTTTGGAGGAAAAAACGGTTTTAGGATTTGCTTAATATCTCGGTTGTTTTTAAAGATATTAACATGAAATTTGGCAGGCTAATAGAAAAAAGTATGAAGAATAATTTGCAATAAAATTTTTACAACCACGCCCAACGATAAAGAGGTCAAATGTGGGCGTTAATTTTATATAATGAATTTCAGTACCTTAGATTTATGTTTTTACCAAATTAACATACTCTGTGTTGTAGCTGAGATTATAATATATCATCCGGTACAAGTTTCATGGAAATGTGCCAAGCGGTTGCTGAGATATACGAGTTAGAATTTTGCTTAAAATATGCAATTTCGTCCATAAAGCTATTTTAGAATTTTATCAATAACTCTGAAGTTTCTTGGTCTACGCGGATATAATTTTCAGGCCTTGTAGAATAAGGCTCCGTGACTCGTATAAAAGTTGTTTGGAAGCGCTAAGTCTATTAGTAAGAAAGATATAAGGTTTTAAACTTTTAATAGGTAATACAGACTAACAGGGTAGGCCAATCGGTGGGCCAAAGGATTGCCATCGTATAGCCTACGTTTTAATCTATCATATGGTGAAAGATTTATTCCAATATCTCAAGCCGTTTATGAGTTACAGCACTTTAAAGAAAAATGGTTTGTCAAAATTCACCTGCTACGAAGTTCTGTTGACCTGGTGTTTCAGCAAACAAAAATAATATTTTTCTAAGTTTTTTGGAGGAAAAAACGGTTTTAGGATTTGCTTAATATCTCGGTTGTTTTTAAAGATATTAACATGAAATTTGGCAGGCTAATAGAAAAAAGTATGAAGAATAATTTGCAATAAAATTTTTACAACCACGCCCAACGATAAAGAGGTCAAATGTGGGCGTTAATTTTATATAATGAATTTCAGTACCTTAGATTTATGTTTTTACCAAATTAACATACTCTGTGTTGTAGCTGAGATTATAATATATCATCCGGTACAAGTTTCATGGAAATGTGCCAAGCGGTTGCTGAGATATACGAGTTAGAATTTTGCTTAAAATATGCAATTTCGTCCATAAAGCTATTTTAGAATTTTATCAATAACTCTGAAGTTTCTTGGTCTACGCGGATATAATTTTCAGGCCTTGTAGAATAAGGCTCCGTGACTCGTATAAAAGTTGTTTGGAAGCGCTAAGTCTATTAGTAAGAAAGATATAAGGTTTTAAACTTTTAATAGCTAATATAGACTAACAGGGTAGGCCAATCGGTGGGCCAAAGGATTGCCATCGTATAGCCTACGTTTTAATCTATCATATGGTGAAAGATTTATTCCAATATCTCAAGCCGTTTATGAGTTACAGCACTTTAAAGAAAAATGGTTTGTCAAAATTCACCTGCTACGAAGTTCTGTTGACCTGGTGTTTCAGCAAACAAAAATAATATTTTTCTAAGTTTTTTGGAGGAAAAAACGGTTTTAGGATTTGCTTAATAAATCGGTTGTTTTTAAAGATATTAACATGAAATTTGGCAGGCTAATAGAAAAAAGTATGAAGAATAATTTGCAATAAAATTTTTACAACCACGCCCAACGATAAAGAGGTCAAATGTGGGCGTTAATTTTATATAATGAATTTCAGTACCTTAGATTTATGTTTTTACCAAATTAACATACTCTGTGTTGTAGCTGAGATTATAATATATCATCCGGTACAAGTTTCATGGAAATGTGCCAAGCGGTTGCTGAGATATACGAGTTAGAATTTTGCTTAAAATATGCAATTTCGTCCATAAAGCTATTTTAGAATTTTATCAATAACTCTGAAGTTTCTTGGTCTACGCGGATATAATTTTCAGGCCTTGTAGAATAAGGCTCCGTGACTCGTATAAAAGTTGTTTGGAAGCGCTAAGTCTATTAGTAAGAAAGATATAAGGTTTTAAACTTTTAATAGCTAATATAGACTAACAGGGTAGGCCAATCGGTGGGCCAAAGGATTGCCATCGTATAGCCTACGTTTTAATCTATCATATGGTGAAAGATTTATTCCAATATCTCAAGCCGTTTATGAGTTACAGCACTTTAAAGAAAAATGGTTTGTCAAAATTCACCTGCTACGAAGTTCTGTTGACCTGGTGTTTCACCAAACAAAAATAATATTTTTCTAAGTTTTTTGGAGGAAAAAACTGTTTTAGGATTTGCTTAATATCTCGGTTGTTTTTAAAGATATTAACATGAAATTTGGCAGGCTAATAGAAAAAAGTATGAAGAATAATTTGCAATAAAATTTTTACAACCACGCCCAACGATAAAGAGGTCAAATGTGGGCGTTAATTTTAGATAATGAATTTCAGTACCTTAGATTTATGTTTTTACCAAATTAACATACTCTGTGTTGTAGCTGAGATTATAATATATCATCCGGTACAAGTTTCATGGAAATGTGCCAAGCGGTTGCTGAGATATACGAGTTAGAATTTTGCTTAAAATATGCAATTTCGTCCATAAAGCTATTTTAGAATTTTATCAATAACTCTGAAGTTTCTTGGTCTACGCGGATATAATTTTCAGGCCTTGTAGAATAAGGCTCCGTGACTCGTATAAAAGTTGTTTGGAAGCGCTAAGTCTATTAGTAAGAAAGATATAAGGTTTTAAACTTTTAATAGCTAATATAGACTAACAGGGTAGGCCAATCGGTGGGCCAAAGGATTGCCATCGTATAGCCTACGTTTTAATCTATCATATGGTGAAAGATTTATTCCAATATCTCAAGCCGTTTATGAGTTACAGCACTTTAAAGAAAAATGGTTTGTCAAAATTCACCTGCTACGAAGTTCTGTTGACCTGGTGTTTCACCAAACAAAAATAATATTTTTCTAAGTTTTTTGGAGGAAAAAACGGTTTTAGGATTTGCTTAATATCTCGGTTGTTTTTAAAGATATTAACATGAAATTTGGCAGGCTAATAGAAAAAAGTATGAAGAATAATTTGCAATAAAATTTTTACAACCACGCCCAACGATAAAGAGGTCAAATGTGGGCGTTAATTTTATATAATGAATTTCAGTACCTTAGATTTATGTTTTTACCAAATTAACATACTCTGTGTTGTAGCTGAGATTATAATATATCATCCGGTACAAGTTTCATGGAAATGTGCCAAGCGGTTGCTGAGATATACGAGTTAGAATTTTGCTTAAAATATGCAATTTCGTCCATAAAGCTATTTTAGAATTTTATCAATAACTCTGAAGTTTCTTGGTCTACGCGGATATAATTTTCAGGCCTTGTAGAATAAGGCTCCGTGACTCGTATAAAAGTTGTTTGGAAGCGCTAAGTCTATTAGTAAGAAAGATATAAGGTTTTAAACTTTTAATAGCTAATATAGACTAACAGGGTAGGCCAATCGGTGGGCCAAAGGATTGCCATCGTATAGCCTACGTTTTAATCTATCATATGGTGAAAGATTTATTCCAATATCTCAAGCCGTTTATGAGTTACAGCACTTTAAAGAAAAATGGTTTGTCAAAATTCACCTGCTACGAAGTTCTGTTGACCTGGTGTTTCAGCAAACAAAAATAATATTTTTCTAAGTTTTTTGGAGGAAAAAACGGTTTTAGGATTTGCTTAATATCTCGGTTGTTTTTAAAGATATTAACATGAAATTTGGCAGGCTAATAGAAAAAAGTATGAAGAATAATTTGCAATAAAATTTTTACAACCACGCCCAACGATAAAGAGGTCAAATGTGGGCGTTAATTTTATATAATGAATTTCAGTACCTTAGATTTATGTTTTTACCAAATTAACATACTCTGTGTTGTAGCTGAGATTATAATATATCATCCGGTACAAGTTTCATGGAAATGTGCCAAGCGGTTGCTGAGATATACGAGTTAGAATTTTGCTTAAAATATGCAATTTCGTCCATAAAGCTATTTTAGAATTTTATCAATAACTCTGAAGTTTCTTGGTCTACGCGGATATAATTTTCAGGCCTTGTAGAATAAGGCTCCGTGACTCGTATAAAAGTTGTTTGGAAGCGCTAAGTCTATTAGTAAGAAAGATATAAGGTTTTAAACTTTTAATAGCTAATATAGACTAACAGGGTAGGCCAATCGGTGGGCCAAAGGATTGCCATCGTATAGCCTACGTTTTAATCTATCATATGGTGAAAGATTTATTCCAATATCTCAAGCCGTTTATGAGTTACAGCACTTTAAAGAAAAATGGTTTGTCAAAATTCACCTGCTACGAAGTTCTGTTGACCTGGTGTTTCAGCAAACAAAAATAATATTTTTCTAAGTTTTTTGGAGGAAAAAACGGTTTTAGGATTTGCTTAATATCTCGGTTGTTTTTAAAGATATTAACATGAAATTTGGCAGGCTAATAGAAAAAAGTATGAAGAATAATTTGCAATAAAATTTTTACAACCACGCCCAACGATAAAGAGGTCAAATGTGGGCGTTAATTTTATATAATGAATTTCAGTACCTTAGATTTATGTTTTTACCAAATTAACATACTCTGTGTTGTAGCTGAGATTATAATATATCATCCGGTACAAGTTTCATGGAAATGTGCCAAGCGGTTGCTGAGATATACGAGTTAGAATTTTGCTTAAAATATGCAATTTCGTCCATAAAGCTATTTTAGAATTTTATCAATAACTCTGAAGTTTCTTGGTCTACGCGGATATAATTTTCAGGCCTTGTAGAATAAGGCTCCGTGACTCGTATAAAAGTTGTTTGGAAGCGCTAAGTCTATTAGTAAGAAAGATATAAGGTTTTAAACTTTTAATAGGTAATATAGACTAACAGGGTAGGCCAATCGGTGGGCCAAAGGATTGCCATCGTATAGCCTACGTTTTAATCTATCATATGGTGAAAGATTTATTCCAATATCTCAAGCCGTTTATGAGTTACAGCACTTTAAAGAAAAATGGTTTGTCAAAATTCACCTGCTACGAAGTTCTGTTGACCTGGTGTTTCAGCAAACAAAAATAATATTTTTCTAAGTTTTTTGGAGGAAAAAACGGTTTTAGGATTTGCTTAATATCTCGGTTGTTTTTAAAGATATTAACATGAAATTTGGCAGGCTAATAGAAAAAAGTATGAAGAATAATTTGCAATAAAATTTTTACAACCACGCCCAACGATAAAGAGGTCAAATGTGGGCGTTAATTTTATATAATGAATTTCAGTACCTTAGATTTATGTTTTTACCAAATTAACATACTCTGTGTTGTAGCTGAGATTATAATATATCATCCGGTACAAGTTTCATGGAAATGTGCCAAGCGGTTGCTGAGATATACGAGTTAGAATTTTGCTTAAAATATGCAATTTCGTCCATAAAGCTATTTTAGAATTTTATCAATAACTCTGAAGTTTCTTGGTCTACGCGGATATAATTTTCAGGCCTTGTAGAATAAGGCTCCGTGACTCGTATAAAAGTTGTTTGGAAGCGCTAAGTCTATTAGTAAGAAAGATATAAGGTTTTAAACTTTTAATAGCTAATATAGACTAACAGGGTAGGCCAATCGGTGGGCCAAAGGATTGCCATCGTATAGCCTACGTTTTAATCTATCATATGGTGAAAGATTTATTCCAATATCTCAAGCCGTTTATGAGTTACAGCACTTTAAAGAAAAATGGTTTGTCAAAATTCACCTGCTACGAAGTTCTGTTGACCTGGTGTTTCAGCAAACAAAAATAATATTTTTCTAAGTTTTTTGGAGGAAAAAACGGTTTTAGGATTTGCTTAATAAATCGGTTGTTTTTAAAGATATTAACATGAAATTTGGCAGGCTAATAGAAAAAAGTATGAAGAATAATTTGCAATAAAATTTTTACAACCACGCCCAACGATAAAGAGGTCAAATGTGGGCGTTAATTTTATATAATGAATTTCAGTACCTTAGATTTATGTTTTTACCAAATTAACATACTCTGTGTTGTAGCTGAGATTATAATATATCATCCGGTACAAGTTTCATGGAAATGTGCCAAGCGGTTGCTGAGATATACGAGTTAGAATTTTGCTTAAAATATGCAATTTCGTCCATAAAGCTATTTTAGAATTTTATCAATAACTCTGAAGTTTCTTGGTCTACGCGGATATAATTTTCAGGCCTTGTAGAATAAGGCTCCGTGACTCGTATAAAAGTTGTTTGGAAGCGCTAAGTCTATTAGTAAGAAAGATATAAGGTTTTAAACTTTTAATAGCTAATATAGACTAACAGGGTAGGCCAATCGGTGGGCCAAAGGATTGCCATCGTATAGCCTACGTTTTAATCTATCATATGGTGAAAGATTTATTCCAATATCTCAAGCCGTTTATGAGTTACAGCACTTTAAAGAAAAATGGTTTGTCAAAATTCACCTGCTACGAAGTTCTGTTGACCTGGTGTTTCACCAAACAAAAATAATATTTTTCTAAGTTTTTTGGAGGAAAAAAACGGTTTTAGGATTTGCTTAATATCTCGGTTGTTTTTAAAGATATTAACATGAAATTTGGCAGGCTAATAGAAAAAAGTATGAAGAATAATTTGCAATAAAATTTTTACAACCACGCCCAACGATAAAGAGGTCAAATGTGGGCGTTAATTTTATATAATGAATTTCAGTACCTTAGATTTATGTTTTTACCAAATTAACATACTCTGTGTTGTAGCTGAGATTATAATATATCATCCGGTACAAGTTTCATGGAAATGTGCCAAGCGGTTGCTGAGATATACGAGTTAGAATTTTGCTTAAAATATGCAATTTCGTCCATAAAGCTATTTTAGAATTTTATCAATAACTCTGAAGTTTCTTGGTCTACGCGGATATAATTTTCAGGCCTTGTAGAATAAGGCTCCGTGACTCGTATAAAAGTTGTTTGGAAGCGCTAAGTCTATTAGTAAGAAAGATATAAGGTTTTAAACTTTTAATAGGTAATATAGACTAACAGGGTAGGCCAATCGGTGGGCCAAAGGATTGCCATCGTATAGCCTACGTTTTAATCTATCATATGGTGAAAGATTTATTCCAATATCTCAAGCCGTTTATGAGTTACAGCACTTTAAAGAAAAATGGTTTGTCAAAATTCACCTGCTACGAAGTTCTGTTGACCTGGTGTTTCAGCAAACAAAAATAATATTTTTCTAAGTTTTTTTGGAGGAAAAAACGGTTTTAGGATTTGCTTAATATCTCGGTTGTTTTTAAAGATATTAACATGAAATTTGGCAGGCTAATAGAAAAAAGTATGAAGAATAATTTGCAATAAAATTTTTACAACCACGCCCAACGATAAAGAGGTCAAATGTGGGCGTTAATTTTATATAATGAATTTCAGTACCTTAGATTTATGTTTTTACCAAATTAACATACTCTGTGTTGTAGCTGAGATTATAATATATCATCCGGTACAAGTTTCATGGAAATGTGCCAAGCGGTTGCTGAGATATACGAGTTAGAATTTTGCTTAAAATATGCAATTTCGTCCATAAAGCTATTTTAGAATTTTATCAATAACTCTGAAGTTTCTTGGTCTACGCGGATATAATTTTCAGGCCTTGTAGAATAAGGCTCCGTGACTCGTATAAAAGTTGTTTGGAAGCGCTAAGTCTATTAGTAAGAAAGATATAAGGTTTTAAACTTTTAATAGCTAATATAGACTAACAGGGTAGGCCAATCGGTGGGCCAAAGGATTGCCATCGTATAGCCTACGTTTTAATCTATCATATGGTGAAAGATTTATTCCAATATCTCAAGCCGTTTATGAGTTACAGCACTTTAAAGAAAAATGGTTTGTCAAAATTCACCTGCTACGAAGTTCTGTTGACCTGGTGTTTCAGCAAACAAAAATAATATTTTTCTAAGTTTTTTGGAGGAAAAAACGGTTTTAGGATTTGCTTAATATCTCGGTTGTTTTTAAAGATATTAACATGAAATTTGGCAGGCTAATAGAAAAAAGTATGAAGAATAATTTGCAATAAAATTTTTACAACCACGCCCAACGATAAAGAGGTCAAATGTGGGCGTTAATTTTATATAATGAATTTCAGTACCTTAGATTTATGTTTTTACCAAATTAACATACTCTGTGTTGTAGCTGAGATTATAATATATCATCCGGTACAAGTTTCATGGAAATGTGCCAAGCGGTTGCTGAGATATACGAGTTAGAATTTTGCTTAAAATATGCAATTTCGTCCATAAAGCTATTTTAGAATTTTATCAATAACTCTGAAGTTTCTTGGTCTACGCGGATATAATTTTCAGGCCTTGTAGAATAAGGCTCCGTGACTCGTATAAAAGTTGTTTGGAAGCGCTACGTCTATTAGTAAGAAAGATATAAAGTTTTAAACTTTTAATAGCTAATTTAGACTAACAGGGTAGGCCAATCGGTGGGCCAAAGGATTGCCATCGTATAGCCTACGTTTTAATCTATCATATGGTGAAAGATTTATTCCAATATCTTAAGCCGTTTATGAGTTACAGCACTTTAAAGAAAAATGGTTTGTCAAAATTCCCCTGCTACGAAGTTCTGTTGACCTGGTGTTTCACCAAACAAAAATAATATTTTTCTAAGTTTTTTGGAGGAAAAAACTGTTTTAGGATTTGCTTAATATCTCGGTTGTTTTTAAAGATATTAACATGAAATTTGGCAGGCTAATAAAAAAAAGTATGAAGAATAATTTGCAATAAAATTTGTACAACCACGCCCAACGATAAAGAGGTCAAATGTGGGCGATAATTTTAAATAACGAATTTCAGTACCTTAGATTTATGTTTTTACCAAATTAATATACTCTGTATTGTAGCTGAGATTACAATCTATTATCCGGTACAAGTTTCATGGAAATGTGCCAAGCGGTTGCTGAGCTATACGAGTTAGAATTTTGCTTAAAATATGCAATTTCGTCCATAAAGCTATTTTAGAATTTTATCAATAACTCTAAAGTTTCTTGGTTTAAACGGATATAATTTTCAGGCCTTGTAGAATAAGGCTCCGTGACTCGTATAAAAGTTGTTTGGAAGCGCTAAGTCTATTAGTAAGAAAGATATAAGATTTTAAACTTTTAATAGCTAATTTAGACTAACAGATATAATATAATAAACGGATATAATTTTCAGGCCTTGTAGAATAAGGCTTCGTGACTCGTATAAAAGTTGTGTGCAACCGCTAAGTCTATTAGTAAGAAAGATATAAGATTTTAAACTTTTAATAGCTAATTTAGACTAACAGGGTAGGCCAATCGGTGGGCCAAAGGTTTGCCATCGTATAGCCCACGTTTTAATCTATCATATGGTGAAAGATTTATTCCAATATCTCAAGCCGTTTATGAGTTACAGCACTTTAAAGAAAAATGGTTTGTTAAAATTCGCCTGCTACGAAGTTCTGTTGACCTGGTATTTCACCAAACAAAAATAATATTTTTCTAAGTTTTTTGGAGGAAAAAACTGTTTTAGGATTTGCTTAATATCTCGGTTGTTTTTAAAGATATTAATATGAAATTTGGCAGGCTAATAGAAAAAAAGTATGAAGAATAATTTGCAATACAATTTTTACAACCACGCCCATCGATAAAGAGGTTAAATGTGGGCGTTGATTTTAAATAATGAATTTCAGTACCTTAGATTTATGTTTTTACCAAATTAACATACTCTGTATTGTAGCTGAGATTATAATCTATCATCCGGTACAAGTTTCATGGAAATGTGCCAAGCGGTTGCTGAGATATACGAGTTAGAATTTTGCTTAAAATATGCAATTTCGTCCATAAAGCTATTTTAGAATTTTATCAATAACTCTGAAGTTTCTTGGTCTACGCGGATATAATTTTCAGGCCTTGTAGAATAAGGCTTCGTGACTCGTATAAAAGTTGTTTGGAAGCGCTAAGTCTATTAGTAAGAAAGATATAAGGTTTTAAACTTTTAATAACTAATTTATACTAACAGGGTAGGCCAATCGGTTGGCCAAAGGTTTGCCATCGTATAGTCCACGTTTTAATCTATCATATGGTGAAAGATTTATTCCAATATCTCAAGCCGTTTATGAGTTACAGCACTTTAAAGAAAAATGGTTTGTCAAAATTCACCTGCTACGAAGTTCTGTTGACCTGGTGTTTCACCAAACAAAAATAATATTTTTCTAAGTTTTTTGGAGGAAAAAACTGTTTTAGGATTTGCTTAATATCTCGGTTGTTTTTAAAGATATTAACATGAAATTTGGCAGGCTAATAGAAAAAAGTACGAAGAATAATTTGCAATAAAATTTGTACAACCACGCCCAACGATAAAGAGGTCAAATGTGGGCGTTAATTTTAAATAATGAATTTCAGTACCTTAGATTTATGTTTTTACCAAATTAACATACTCTGTGTTGTAGCTGAGATTATAATCTATCATCCGGTACGAGTTTCATGGAAATGTGCCAAGCGGTTGCTGAGATATACGAGTTAGAATTTTGCTTAAAATATGCAATTTCGTCCATAAAGCTATTTTAGAATTTTATCAATAACTCTGAAGTTTCTTGGTCTAAACGGATATAATTTTCAGGCCTTGTAGAATAAGGCTTCGTGACTCGTATAAAAGTTGTTTGGAAGCGCTAAGTCTATTAGTAAGAAAGATATAAGGTTTTAAACTTTTAATAACTAATTTAGACTAACAGGCTAGGCCAATCGGTGGGCCAAAGGTTTGCCATCGTATAGCCCACGTTTTAATCTATCATATGGTGAAAGATTTATTCCAATATCTCAAGCCGTTTATGAGTTACAGCACTTTAAAGAAAAATGGTTTGTCAAAATTCACCTGCTACGAAGTTCTGTTGACCTGGTGTTTCACCAAACAAAAATAATATTTTTCTAAGTTTTTTGGAAGAAAAAACTGTTTTAGGATTTGCTTAATATCTCGGTTGTTTTTAAAGATATTCACATGAAATTTGGCAGGCTAATAGAAAAAAGTACGAAGAATAATTTGCAATAAAATTTGTACAACCACGCCCAACGATAAAGAGGTCAAATGTGGGCGTTAATTTTAAATAATGAATTTCAGTACCTTAGATTTATGTTTTTACCAAATTAACATACTCTGTGTTGTAGCTGAGATTATAATCTATCATCCGGTACGAGTTTCATGGAAATGTGCCAAGCGGTTGCTGAGATATACGAGTTAGAATTTTGCTTAAAATATGCAATTTCGTCCATAAAGCTATTTTAGAATTTTATCAATAACTCTGAAGTTTCTTGGTCTAAACGGATATAATTTTCAGGCCTTGTAGAACAAGGCTTCGTGACTCGTATAAAAGTTGTTTGGAAGCGCTAAGTCTATTAGTAAGAAAGATATAAGGTTTTAAACTTTTAATAACTAATTTAGACTAACAGGCTAGGCCAATCGGTGGGCCAAAGGTTTGCCATCGTATAGCCCACGTTTTAATCTATCATATGGTGAAAGATTTATTCCAATATCTCAAGCCGTTTATGAGTTACAGCACTTTAAAGAAAAATGGTTTGTCAAAATTCACCTGCTACGAAGTTCTGTTGACCTGGTGTTTCACCAAACAAAAATAATATTTTTCTAAGTTTTTTGGAGGAAAAAACTGTTTTAGGATTTGCTTAATATCTCGGTTGTTTTTAAAGATATTAACATGAAATTTGGCAGGCTAATAGAAAAAAGTATGAAGAATAATTTGCAATAAAATTTTTACAACGACGCCCAACGATAAAGAGGTCAAATGTGGGCGTTAATTTTAAATAATGAATTTCAGTACCTTAGATTTATGTTTTTACCAAATTAACATACTCTGTATTGTAGCTGAGATTATAATCTATCATCCGGTACAAGTTTCATGGAAATGTGCCAAGCGGTTGTTGAGATATACGAGTTAGAATTTTGCTTAAAATTTGCAATTTCGTCCATAAAGCTATTTTAGAATTTTATCAATAACTCTGAAGTTTCTTGGTCTACGCGGATATAATTTTCAGGCCTTGTAGAATAAGGCTCCATGACTCGTATAAAAGTTGTTTGGAAGCGCTAAGTCTATTAGTAAGAAAGATATAAGGTTTTAAACTTTTAATAGCTAATATAGACTAACAGGGTAGGCCAATCGGTGGGCCAAAGGATTGCCATCGTATAGCCTACGTTTTAATCTATCATATGGTGAAAGTATTATTTCAATATCTCAAGACGTTTATGAGTTACAGCACTTTAAAGAAAAATGGTTTGTTAAAATTCGCCTGCTACGAAGTTCTGTTGACCTGGTATTTCACCAAACAAAAATAATATTTTTCTAAGTTTTTTGGAGGAAAAAACTGTTTTAGGATTTGCTTAATATCTCGGTTGTTTTTAAAGATATTAATATGAAATTTGGCAGGCTAATAGAAAAAAAGTATGAAGAATAATTTGCAATACAATTTTTACAACCACGCCCATCGATAAAGAGGTCAAATGTGGGCGTTAATTTTAAATAATGAATTTCAGTACCTTAGATTTATGTTTTTACCAAATTAACATACTCTGTATTGTAGCTGAGATTATAATCTATCATCCGGTACAAGTTTCATGGAAATGTGCCAAGCGGTTGCTGAGATATACGAGTTAGAATTTTGCTTAAAATATGCAATTTCGTCCATAAAGCTATTTTAGAATTTTATCAATAACTCTGAAGTTTCTTGGTCTACGCGGATATAATTTTCAGGCCTTGTAGAATAAGGCTTCGTGACTCGTATAAAAGTTGTTTGGAAGCGCTAAGTCTATTAGTAAGAAAGATATAAGGTTTTAAACTTTTAATAACTAATTTATACTAACAGGGTAGGCCAATCGGTGGGCCAAAGGTTTGCCATCGTATAGCCCACGTTTTAATCTATCATATGGTGAAAGATTTATTCCAATATCTCAAGCCGTTTATGAGTTACAGCACTTTAAAGAAAAATGGTTTGTCAAAATTCACCTGCTACGAAGTTCTGTTGACCTGGTGTTTCACCAAACAAAAATAATATTTTTCTAAGTTTTTTGGAGGAAAAAACTGTTTTAGGATTTGCTTAATATCTCGGTTGTTTTTAAAGATATTAACATGAAATTTGGCAGGCTAATAGAAAAAAGTATGAAGAATAATTTGCAATAAAATTTTTACAACGACGCCCAACGATAAAGAGGTCAAATGTGGGCGTTAATTTTAAATAATGAATTTCAGTACCTTAGATTTATGTTTTTACCAAATTAACATACTCTGTATTGTAGCTGAGATTATAATCTATCATCCGGTACAAGTTTCATGGAAATGTGCCAAGCGGTTGCTGAGATATACGAGTTAGAATTTTGCTTAAAATATGCAATTTCGTCCATAAAGCTATTTTAGAATTTTATCAATAACTCTGAAGTTTCTTGGTCTACGCGGATATAATTTTCAGGCCTTGTAGAATAAGGCTTCGTGACTCGTATAAAAGTTGTTTGGAAGCGCTAAGTCTATTAGTAAGAAAGATATAAGGTTTTAAACTTTTAATAACTACAGCATTTTAAAGAAAAATGGTTTGTCAAAATTCACCTGCTACGAAGTTCTGTTGACCTGGTGTTTCACCAAACAAAAATAATATTTTTCTAAGTTTTTTGGAGGAAAAAACTGTTTTAGGATTTGCTTAATATCTCGGTTGTTTTTAAAGATATTAACATGAAATTTGGCAGGCTAATAGAAAAAAGTATGAAGAATAATTTGCAATAAAATTTTTACAACGACGCCCAACGATAAAGAGGTCAAATGTGGGCGTTAATTTTAAATAATGAATTTCAGTACCTTAGATTTATGTTTTTACCAAATTAACATACTCTGTATTGTAGCTGAGATTATAATCTATCATCCGGTACAAGTTTCATGGAAATGTGCCAAGCGGTTGCTGAGATATACGAGTTAGAATTTTGCTTAAAATTTGCAATTTCGTCCATAAAGCTATTTTAGAATTTTATCAATAACTCTGAAGTTTCTTGGTCTACGCGGATATAATTTTCAGGCCTTGTAGAATAAGGCTCCATGACTCGTATAAAAGTTGTTTGGAAGCGCTAAGTCTATTAGTAAGAAAGATATAAGGTTTTAAACTTTTAATAGCTAATATAGACTAACAGGGTAGGCCAATCGGTGGGCCAAAGGATTGCCATCGTATAGCCTACGTTTTAATCTATCATATGGTGAAAGTATTATTCCAATATCTCAAGCCGTTTATGAGTTACAGCACTTTAAAGAAAAATGGTTTGTTAAAATTCGCCTGCTACGAAGTTCTGTTGACCTGGTATTTCACCAAACAAAAATAATATTTTTCTAAGTTTTTTGGAGGAAAAAACTGTTTTAGGATTTGCTTAATATCTCGGTTGTTTTTAAAGATATTAATATGAAATTTGGCAGGCTAATAGAAAAAAAGTATGAAGAATAATTTGCAATACAATTTTTACAACCACGCCCATCGATAAAGAGGTCAAATGTGGGCGTTAATTTTAAATAATGAATTTCAGTACCTTAGATTTATGTTTTTACCAAATTAACATACTCTGTATTGTAGCTGAGATTATAATCTATCATCCGGTACAAGTTTCATGGAAATGTGCCAAGCGGTTGCTGAGATATACGAGTTAGAATTTTGCTTAAAATATGCAATTTCGTCCATAAAGCTATTTTAGAATTTTATCAATAACTCTGAAGTTTCTTGGTCTAAACGGATATAATTTTCAGGCCTTGTAGAATAAGGCTTCGTGACTCGTATAAAAGTTGTTTGGAAGCTCGTATATCTCAGCAACCGCTTGGCACATTTCCATGAAACTCGTACCGGATGATAGATTATAATCTTAGCTACAACACAGAGTATGTTAATTTGGTAAAAACATAAATCTAAGGTACTGAAATTCATTATTTAAAATTAACGCCCACATTTGACCTCTTTATCGTTGGGCGTGGTTGTACAAATTTTATTGCAAATTATTCTTCGTACTTTTTTCTATTAGCCTGCCAAATTTCATGTTAATATCTTTAAAAACAACCGAGATATTAAGCAAATCCTAAAACAGTTTTTTCCTCCAAAAAACTTAGAAAAATTTTATTTTTGTTTGCTGAAACACCAGGTCAACAGAACTTCGTAGCAGGTGAATTTTGACAAACCATTTTTCTTTAAAGTTCTGTAACTCATAAACGGCTTGAGATATTGGAATAAATCTTTCACCATATGATAGATTAAAACGTGGACTATACGATGGCAAACCTTTGGCCAACCGATTGGCCTACCCTGTTAGTATAAATTAGTTATTAAAAGTTTAAAACCTTATATCTTTCTTACTAATAGACTTAGCGCTTCCAAACAACTTTTATACGAGTCACGAAGCCTTATTCTACAAGGCCTGAAAATTATATCCGTTTAGACCAAGAAACTTCAGAGTTATTGATAAAATTCTAAAATAGCTTTATGGACGAAATTGCATATTTTAAGCAAAATTCTAACTCGTATATCTCAGCAACCGCTTGGCACATTTCCATGAAACTCGTACCGGATGATAGATTATAATCTTAGCTACAACACAGAGTATGTTAATTTGGTAAAAACATAAATCTAAGGTACTGAAATTCATTATTTAAAATTAACGCCCACATTTGACCTCTTTATCGTTGGGCGTGGTTGTACAAATTTTATTGCAAATTATTCTTCGTACTTTTTTCTATTAGCCTGCCAAATTTCATGTTAATATCTTTAAAAACAACCGAGATATTAAGCAAATCCTAAAACAGTTTTTTCCTCCAAAAAACTTAGAAAAATTTTATTTTTGTTTGCTGAAACACCAGGTCAACAGAACTTCGTAGCAGCAAAGTTTAAAACCTTATATCTTTCTTACTAATAGACTTAGCGTTTGCAAACAACTTTTATACGAGTCACGAAGCCTTATTCTACAAGGCCTGAAAATTATATCCGTTTAGACCAAGAAACTTCAGAGTTATTGATAAAATTCTAAAATAGCTTTATGGACGAAATTGCATATTTTAAGCAAAATTCTAACTCGTATATCTCAGCAACCGCTTGGCACATTTCCATGAAACTCGTACCGGATGATAGATTATAATCTCAGCTACAACACAGAGTATGTTAATTTGGTAAAAACATAAATCTAAGGTACTGAAATTCATTATTTAAAATTAACGCCCACATTTGACCTCTTTATCGTTGGGCGTGGTTGTACAAATTTTATTGCAAATTATTTTTCGTACTTTTTTCTATTAGCCTGCCAAATTTCATGTTAATATCTTTAAAAACAACCGAGATATTAAGCAAATCCTAAAACAGTTTTTTCCTCCAAAAAACTTAGAAAAATATTATTTTTGTTTGGTGAAACACCAGGTCAACAGAACTTCGTAGCAGCAAAGTTTAAAACCTTATATCTTTCTTACTAATAGACTTAGCGTTTGCAAACAACTTTTATACGAGTCACGAAGCCCTATTCTACAAGGCCTGAAAATTATATCCGTTTAGACCAAGAAACTTCAGAGTTATTGATAAAATTCTAAAATAGCTTTATGGACGAAATTGCATATTTTAAGCAAAATTCTAACTCGTATATCTCAGCAACCGCTTGGCACATTTCCATGAAACTCGTACCGGATGATAGATTATAATCTCAGCTACAACACAGAGTATGTTAATTTGGTAAAAACATAAATCTAAGGTACTGAAATTCATTATTTAAAATTAACGCCCACATTTGACCTCTTTATCGTTGGGCGTGGTTGTACAAATTTTATTGCAAATTATTCTTCGTACTTTTTTCTATTAGCCTGCCAAATTTCATGTTAATATCTTTAAAAACAACCGAGATATTAAGCAAATCCTAAAACAGTTTTTTCCTCCAAAAAACTTAGAAAAATTTTTTTTTTGTTTGCTGAAACACCAGGTCAACAGAACTTCGTAGCAGGTGAATTTTGACAAACCATTTTTCTTTAAAGTGCTGTAACTCATAAACGGCTTGAGATATTGGAATAAAACTTTCACCATATGATAGATTAAAACGTGGGCTATACGATGGCAAACCTTTGGCCCACCGATTGGCCTACCCTGTTAGTCTAAATTAGCTATTAAAAGTTTAAAACCTTATATCTTTCTTACTAATAGACTTAGCGTTTGCAAACAACTTTTATACGAGTCAAGAAGCCTTATTCTACAAGGCCTGAAAATTATATCCGTTTAGACCAAGAAACTTCAGAGTTATTGATAAAATTCTAAAATAGCTTTATGGACGAAATTGCATATTTTAAGCAAAATTCTAACTCGTATATCTCAGCAACCGCTTGGCACATTTCCATGAAACTCGTACCGGATGATAGATTATAATCTCAGCTACAACACAGAGTATGTTAATTTGGTAAAAACATAAATCTAAGGTACTGAAATTCATTATTTAAAATTAACGCCCACATTTGACCTCTTTATCGTTGGGCGTGGTTGTACAAATTTTATTGCAAATTATTTTTCGTACTTTTTTCTATTAGCCTGCCAAATTTCATGTTAATATCTTTAAAAACAACCGAGATATTAAGCAAATCCTAAAACAGTTTTTTCCTCCAAAAAACTTAGAAAAATATTATTTTTGTTTGGTGAAACACCAGGTCAACAGAACTTCGTAGCAGCAAAGTTTAAAACCTTATATCTTTCTTACTAATAGACTTAGCGTTTGCAAACAACTTTTATACGAGTCACGAAGCCTTATTCTACAAGGCCTGAAAATTATATCCGTTTAGACCAAGAAACTTCAGAGTTATTGATAAAATTCTAAAATAGCTTTATGGACGAAATTGCATATTTTAAGCAAAATTCTAACTCGTATATCTCAGCAACCGCTTGGCACATTTCCATGAAACTCGTACCGGATGATAGATTATAATCTCAGCTACAACACAGAGTATGTTAATTTGGTAAAAACATAAATCTAAGGTACTGAAATTCATTATTTAAAATTAACGCCCACATTTGACCTCTTTATCGTTGGGCGTGGTTGTACAAATTTTATTGCAAATTATTTTTCGTACTTTTTTCTATTAGCCTGCCAAATTTCATGTTAATATCTTTAAAAACAACCGAGATATTAAGCAAATCCTAAAACAGTTTTTTCCTCCAAAAAACTTAGAAAAATATTATTTTTGTTTGGTGAAACACCAGGTCAACAGAACTTCGTAGCAGCAAAGTTTAAAACCTTATATCTTTCTTACTAATAGACTTAGCGTTTGCAAACAACTTTTATACGAGTCACGAAGCCTTATTCTACAAGGCCTGAAAATTATATCCGTTTAGACCAAGAAACTTCAGAGTTATTGATAAAATTCTAAAATAGCTTTATGGACGAAATTGCATATTTTAAGCAAAATTCTAACTCGTATATCTCAGCAACCGCTTGGCAAATTTCCATGAAACTCGTACCGGATGATAGATTATAATCTCAGCTACAACACAGAGTATGTTAATTTCGTAAAAACATAAATCTAAGGTACTGAAATTCATTATTCAAAATTAACGCCCACATTTGACCTCTTTATCGTTGGGCGTGGTTGTACAAATTTTATTGCAAATTATTCTTCGTACTTTTTTCTATTAGCCTGCCAAATTTCATGTTAATATCTTTAAAAACAACCGAGATATTAAGCAAATCCTAAAACAGTTTTTTCCTCCAAAAAACTTAGAAAAATATTATTTTTGTTTGGTGAAACACCAGGTCAACAGAACTTCGTAGCAGGTGAATTTTGACAAACCATTTTTCTTTAAAGTGCTGTAACTCATAAACGGCTTGAGATATTGGAATAAATCTTTCACCATATGATAGATTAAAACGTGGGCTATACGATGGCAAACCTTTGGCCCACCGATTGGCCGACCCTGTTAGTCTAAATTAGCTATTAAAAGTTTAAAACCTTATATCTTTCTTACTAATAGACTTAGCGTTTGCAAACAACTTTTATACGAGTCACGAAGCCTTATTCTACAAGGCCTGAAAATTATATCCGTTTAGACCAAGAAACTTCAGAGTTATTGATAAAATTCTAAAATAGCTTTATGGACGAAATTGCATATTTTAAGCAAAATTCTAACTCGTATATCTCAGCAACCGCTTGGCAAATTTCCATGAAACTCGTACCGGATGATAGATTATAATCTCAGCTACAACACAGAGTATGTTAATTTCGTAAAAACATAAATCTAAGGTACTGAAATTCATTATTCAAAATTAACGCCCACATTTGACCTCTTTATCGTTGGGCGTGGTTGTACAAATTTTATTGCAAATTATTCTTCGTACTTTTTTCTATTAGCCTGCCAAATTTCATGTTAATATCTTTAAAAACAACCGAGATATTAAGCAAATCCTAAAACAGTTTTTTCCTCCAAAAAACTTAGAAAAATATTATTTTTGTTTGGTGAAACACCAGGTCAACAGAACTTCGTAGCAGGTGAATTTTGACAAACCATTTTTCTTTAAAGTGCTGTAACTCATAAACGGCTTGAGATATTGGAATAAATCTTTCACCATATGATAGATTAAAACGTGGGCTATACGATGGCAAACCTTTGGCCCACCGATTGGCCGACCCTGTTAGTCTAAATTAGCTATTAAAAGTTTAAAACCTTATATCTTTCTTACTAATAGACTTAGCGTTTGCAAACAACTTTTATACGAGTCACGAAGCCTTATTCTACAAGGCCTGAAAATTATATCCGTTTAGACCAAGAAACTTCAGAGTTATTGATAAAATTCTAAAATAGCTTTATGGACGAAATTGCATATTTTAAGCAAAATTCTAACTCGTATATCTCAGCAACCGCTTGGCAAATTTCCATGAAACTCGTACCGGATGATAGATTATAATCTCAGCTACAACACAGAGTATGTTAATTTCGTAAAAACATAAATCTAAGGTACTGAAATTCATTATTTAAAATTAACGCCCACATTTGACCTCTTTATCGTTGGGCGTGGTTGTACAAATTTTATTGCAAATTATTCTTCGTACTTTTTTCTATTAGCCTGCCAAATTTCATGTTAATATCTTTAAAAACAAATCCTAAAACAGTTTTTTCCTCCAAAAAACTTAGAAAAATATTATTTTTGTTTGGTGAAACACCAGGTCAACAGAACTTCGTAGCAGCAAAGTTTAAAACCTTATATCTTTCTTACTAATAGACTTAGCGTTTGCAAACAACTTTTATACGAGTCACGAAGCCTTATTCTACAAGGCCTGAAAATTATATCCGTTTAGACCAAGAAACTTCAGAGTTATTGATAAAATTCTAAAATAGCTTTATGGACGAAATTGCATATTTTAAGCAAAATTCTAACTCGTATATCTCAGCAACCGCTTGGCACATTTCCATGAAACTCGTACCGGATGATAGATTATAATCTCAGCTACAACACAGAGTATGTTAATTTGGTAAAAACATAAATCTAAGGTACTGAAATTCATTATTTAAAATTAACGCCCACATTTGACCTCTTTATCGTTGGGCGTGGTTGTACAAATTTTATTGCAAATTATTTTTCGTACTTTTTTCTATTAGCCTGCCAAATTTCATGTTAATATCTTTAAAAACAACCGAGATATTAAGCAAATCCTAAAACAGTTTTTTCCTCCAAAAAACTTAGAAAAATATTATTTTTGTTTGGTGAAACACCAGGTCAACAGAACTTCGTAGCAGCAAAGTTTAAAACCTTATATCTTTCTTACTAATAGACTTAGCGTTTGCAAACAACTTTTATACGAGTCACGAAGCCTTATTCTACAAGGCCTGAAAATTATATCCGTTTAGACCAAGAAACTTCAGAGTTATTGATAAAATTCTAAAATAGCTTTATGGACGAAATTGCATATTTTAAGCAAAATTCTAACTCGTATATCTCAGCAACCGCTTGGCACATTTCCATGAAACTCGTACCGGATGATAGATTATAATCTCAGCTACAACACAGAGTATGTTAATTTGGTAAAAACATAAATCTAAGGTACTGAAATTCATTATTTAAAATTAACGCCCACATTTGACCTCTTTATCGTTGGGCGTGGTTGTACAAATTTTATTGCAAATTATTCTTCGTACTTTTTTCTATTAGCCTGCCAAATTTCATGTTAATATCTTTAAAAACAACCGAGATATTATTAAGCAAATCCTAAAACAGTTTTTTCCTCCAAAAAACTTAGAAAAATATTATTTTTGTTTGGTGAAACACCAGGCCAACAGAACTTCGTAGCAGGTGAATTTTGACAAACCATTTTTCTTTAAAGTGCTGTAACTCATAAACGGCTTGAGATATTGGAATAAATCTTTCACCATATGATAGATTAAAACGTGGGCTATACGATGGCAAACCTTTGGCCCACCGATTGGCCTACCCTGTTAGTCTAAATTAGCTATTAAAAGTTTAAAACCTTATATCTTTCTTACTAATAGACTTAGCGTTTGCAAACAACTTTTATACGAGTCACGAAGCCTTATTCTACAAGGCCTGAAAATTATATCCGTTTAGACCAAGAAACTTCAGAGTTATTGATAAAATTCTAAAATAGCTTTATGGACGAAATTGCATATTTTAAGCAAAATTCTAACTCGTATATCTCAGCAACCGCTTGGCACATTTCCATGAAACTCGTACCGGATGATAGATTATAATCTCAGCTACAACACAGAGTATGTTAATTTGGTAAAAACATAAATCTAAGGTACTGAAATTCATTATTTAAAATTAACGCCCACATTTGACCTCTTTATCGTTGGGCGTGGTTGTACAAATTTTATTGCAAATTATTCTTCGTACTTTTTTCTATTAGCCTGCCAAATTTCATGTTAATATCTTTAAAAACAACCGAGATATTATTAAGCAAATCCTAAAACAGTTTTTTCCTCCAAAAAACTTAGAAAAATATTATTTTTGTTTGGTAAAACACCAGGCCAACAGAACTTCGTAGCAGGTGAATTTTGACAAACCATTTTTCTTTAAAGTGCTGTAACTCATAAACGGCTTGAGATATTGGAATAAATCTTTCACCATATGATAGATTAAAACGTGGGCTATACGATGGCAAACCTTTGGCCCACCGATTGGCCTACCCTGTTCGTCTAAATTAGCTATTAAAAGTTTAAAACCTTATATCTTTCTTACTAATAGACTTAGCGTTTGCAAACAACTTTTATACGAGTCACGAAGCCTTATTCTACAAGGCCTGAAAATTATATCCGTTTAGACCAAGAAACTTCAGAGTTATTGATAAAATTCTAAAATAGCTTTATGGACGAAATTGCATATTTTAAGCAAAATTCTAACTCGTATATCTCAGCAACCGCTTGGCACATTTCCATGAAACTCGTACCGGATGATAGATTATAATCTCAGCTACAACACAGAGTATGTTAATTTGGTAAAAACATAAATCTAAGGTACTGAAATTCATTATTTAAAATTAACGCCCACATTTGACCTCTTTATCGTTGGGCGTGGTTGTACAAATTTTATTGCAAATTATTCTTCGTACTTTTTTCTATTAGCCTGCCAAATTTCATGTTAATATCTTTAAAAACAACCGAGATATTATTAAGCAAATCCTAAAACAGTTTTTTCCTCCAAAAAACTTAGAAAAATATTATTTTTGTTTGGTGAAACACCAGGCCAACAGAACTTCGTAGCAGGTGAATTTTGACAAACCATTTTTCTTTAAAGTGCTGTAACTCATAAACGGCTTGAGATATTGGAATAAATCTTTCACTATATGATAGATTAAAACGTGGGCTATACGATGGCAAACCTTTGGCCCACCGATTGGCCTACCCTGTTAGTCTAAATTAGCTATTAAAAGTTTAAAACCTTATATCTTTCTTACTAATAGACTTAGCGTTTGCAAACAACTTTTATACGAGTCACGAAGCCTTATTCTACAAGGCCTGAAAATTATATCCGTTTATACCAAGAAACTTCAGAGTTATTGATAAAATTCTAAAATAGCTTTATGGACGAAATTGCATATTTTAAGCAAAATTCTAACTCGTATATCTCAGCAACCGCTTGGCACATTTCCATGAAACTCGCACCGGATGATAGATTATAATCTCAGCTACAACACAGAGTATGTTAATTTGGTAAAAACATAAATCTGAGGTACTGAAATTCATTATTTAAAATTAACGCCCACATTTGACCTCTTTATCGTTGGGCGTGGTTGTACAAATTTTATTGCAAATTATTCTTCGTACTTTTTTCTATTAGCCTGCCAAATTTCATGTTAATATCTTTAAAAACTACCGAGATATTAAGCAAATCCTAAAACAGTTTTTTCCTCCAAAAAACTTAGAAAAATTTTATTTTTGTTTGGTGAAACACCAGGTCAACAGAACTTCGTAGCAGGTGAATTTTGACAAACCATTTTTCTTTAAAGTGCTGTAACTCATAAACGGCTTGAGATATTGGAATAAATCTTTCACCATATGATAGATTAAAACGTGGGCTATACGATGGCAAACCTTTGGCCCACCGATTGGCCTACCCTGTTAGTCTAAATTAGCTATTAAAAGTTTAAAACCTTATATCTTTCTTACTAATAGACTTAGCGTTTGCAAACAACTTTTATACGAGTCACGAAGCCTTATTCTACAAGGCCTGAAAATTATATCCGTTTATACCAAGAAACTTCAGAGTTATTGATAAAATTCTAAAATAGCTTTATGGACGAAATTGCATATTTTAAGCAAAATTCTAACTCGTATATCTCAGCAACCGCTTGGCACATTTCCATGAAACTCGCACCGGATGATAGATTATAATCTCAGCTACAACACAGAGTATGTTAATTTGGTAAAAACATAAATCTGAGGTACTGAAATTCATTATTTAAAATTAACGCCCACATTTGACCTCTTTATCGTTGGGCGTGGTTGTACAAATTTTATTGCAAATTATTCTTCGTACTTTTTTCTATTAGCCTGCCAAATTTCATGTTAATATCTTTAAAAACAACCGAGATATTAAGCAAATCCTAAAACAGTTTTTTCCTCCAAAAAACTTAGAAAAATATTATTTTTGTTTGGTGAAACACCAGGTCAACAGAACTTCGTAGCAGGTGAATTTTGACAAACCATTTTTCTTTAAAGTGCTGTAACTCATAAACGGCTTGAGATATTGGAATAAATCTTTCACCATATGATAGATTAAAACGTGGGCTATACGATGGCAAACCTTTGGCCCACCGATTGGCCTACCCTGTTAGTCTAAATTAGCTTTTAAAAGTTTAAAAACTTATATCTTTCTTACTAATAGACTTAGCGTTTGCAAACAACTTTTATACGAGTCACGAAGCCTTATTCTACAAGGCCTGAAAATTATATCCGTTTAGACCAAGAAACTTCAGAGTTATTGATAAAATTCTAAAATAGCTTTATGGACGAAATTGCATATTTTAAGCAAAATTCTAACTCGTATACTCAGCAACCGCTTGGCACATTTCCATGAAACTCGTACCGGATGATAGATTATAATCTCAGCTACAACACAGAGTATGTTAATTTGGTAAAAACATAAATCTAAGGTACTGAAATTCATTATATAAAATTAACGCCCACATTTGACCTCTTTATCGTTGGGCGTGGTTGTAAAAATTTTATTGCAAATTATTCTTCATACTTTTTTCTATTAGCCTGCCAAATTTCATGTTAATATCTTTAAAAACAACCGAGATATTAAGCAAATCCTAAAACCGTTTTTTTCCTCCAAAAAACTTAGAAAAATATTATTTTTGTTTGGTGAAACACCAGGTCAACAGAACTTCGTAGCAGGTGAATTTTGACAAACCATTTTTCTTTAAAGTGCTGTAACTCATAAACGGCTTGAGATATTGGAATAAATCTTTCACCATATGATAGATTAAAACGTGGGCTATACGATGGCAAACCTTTGGCCCACCGATTGGCCTACCCTGTTAGTCTAAATTAGCTATTAAAAGTTTAAAACCTTATATCTTTCTTACTAATAGACTTAGCGCTTCCAAAAAACTTTTATACGAGTCACGAAGCCTTATTTTACAAGGCCTGAAAATTATATCCGTTTAGACCAAGAAACTTCAGAGTTATTGATAAAATTATAAAATAGCTTTATGGACGAAATTGCATATTTTTAACAAAATTCTTACTCGTATATCTCAGCAACCGCTTGGCTCATTTCCATGAAACTTGTACCGGATGATAGATTATAATCTCAGCTACAACACAGGGTATGTTAATTTGGTAAAAACATAAATCTAAGGTACTGAAATTCATTATTTAAAATTAACGCCCACATTTGACCTCTTTATCGTTGGGCGTGGTTGTACAAATTTTATTGCAAATTATTCTTCGTACTTTTTTCTATTAGCCTGCCAAATTTCATGTTAATATCTTTAAAAACAACCGAGATATTAAGCAAATCCTAAAACAGTTTTTTCCTCCAAAAAACTTAGAAAAATTTTATTTTTGTTTGGTGAAACACCAGGTCAACAGAACTTCGTAGCAGGTGAATTTTGACAAACCATTTTTCTTTAAAGTGCTGTAACTCATAAACGGCTTGAGATATTGGAATAAATCTTTCACCATATGATAGATTAAAACGTGGGCTATACGATGGCAAACCTTTGGCCCACCGATTGGCCTACAATGTTAGTCTAAATTAGCTATTAAAAGTTTAAAACCTTATATCTTTCTTACTAATAGACTTAGCGTTTGCAAACAACTTTTATACGAGTCACGAAGCCTTATTCTACAAGGCCTGAAAATTATATCCGTTTATACCAAGAAACTTCAGAGTTATTGATAAAATTCTAAAATAGCTTTATGGACGAAATTGCATATTTTAAGCAAAATTCTAACTCGTATATCTCAGCAACCGCTTGGCACATTTCCATGAAACTCGCACCGGATGATAGATTATAATCTCAGCTACAACACAGAGTATGTTAATTTGGTAAAAACATAAATCTGAGGTACTGAAATTCATTATTTAAAATTAACGCCCACATTTAACCTCTTTATCGTTGGGCGTGGTTGTACAAATTTTATTGCAAATTATTCTTCGTACTTTTTTCTATTAGCCTGCCAAATTTCATGTTAATATCTTTAAAAACAACCGAGATATTAAGCAAATCCTAAAACAGTTTTTTCCTCCAAAAAACTTAGAAAAATTTTATTTTTGTTTGGTGAAACACCAGGTCAACAGAACTTCGTAGCAGGTGAATTTTGACAAACCATTTTTCTTTAAAGTGCTGTAACTCATAAACGGCTTGAGATATTGGAATAAATCTTTCACCATATGATAGATTAAAACGTGGGCTATACGATGGCAAACCTTTGGCCCACCGATTGGCCTACCCTGTTAGTCTAAATTAGCTATTAAAAGTTTAAAACCTTATATCTTTCTTACTAATAGACTTAGCGTTTGCAAACAACTTTTATACGAGTCACGAAGCCTTATTCTACAAGGCCTGAAAATTATATCCGTTTATACCAAGAAACTTCAGAGTTATTGATAAAATTCTAAAATAGCTTTATGGACGAAATTGCATATTTTAAGCAAAATTCTAACTCGTATATCTCAGCAACCGCTTGGCACATTTCCATGAAACTCGCACCGGATGATAGATTATAATCTCAGCTACAACACAGAGTATGTTAATTTGGTAAAAACATAAATCTAAGGTACTGAAATTCATTATTTAAAATTAACGCCCACATTTGACATCTTTATCGTTGGGCGTGGTTGTAAAAATTTTATTGCAAATTATTCTTCATACTTTTTTCTATTAGCCTGCCAAATTTCATGTTAATATCTTTAAAAACAACCGAGATATTAAGCAAATCCTAAAACCGTTTTTTTCCTCCAAAAAACTTAGAAAAATATTATTTTTGTTTGGTGAAACACCAGGTCAACAGAACTTCGTAGCAGGTGAATTTTGACAAACCATTTTTCTTTAAAGTGCTGTAACTCATAAACGGCTTGAGATATTGGAATAAATCTTTTACCATATGATAGATTAAAACGTGGGCTATACGATGGCAAACCTTTGGCCCACCGATTGGCCTACCCTGTTAGTCTAAATTAGCTATTAAAAGTTTAAAACCTTATATCTTTCTTACTAATAGACTTAGCGCTTCCAAAAAACTTTTATACGAGTCACGAAGCCTTATTTTACAAGGCCTGAAAATTATATCCGTTTAGACCAAGAAACTTCAGAGTTATTGATAAAATTATAAAATAGCTTTATGGACGAAATTGCATATTTTTAACAAAATTCTTACTCGTATATCTCAGCAACCGCTTGGCTCATTTCCATGAAACTTGTACCGGATGATAGATTATAATCTCAGCTACAACACAGAGTATGTTAATTTGGTAAAAACATAAATCTAAGGTACTGAAATTCATTATTTAAAATTAACGCCCACATTTGACCTCTTTATCGTTGGGCGTGGTTGTACAAATTTTATTGCAAATTATTCTTCGTACTTTTTTCTATTAGCCTGCCAAATTTCATGTTAATATCTTTAAAAACAACCGAGATATTAAGCAAATCCTAAAACAGTTTTTTCCTCCAAAAAACTTAGAAAAATTTTATTTTTGTTTGGTGAAACACCAGGTCAACAGAACTTCGTAGCAGGTGAATTTTGACAAACCATTTTTCTTTAAAGTGCTGTAACTCATAAACGGCTTGAGATATTGGAATAAATCTTTCACCATATGATAGATTAAAACGTGGGCTATACGATGGCAAACCTTTGGCCCACCGATTGGCCTACCCTGTTAGTCTAAATTAGCTATTAAAAGTTTAAAACCTTATATCTTTCTTACTAATAGACTTAGCGTTTGCAAACAACTTTTATACGAGTCACGAAGCCTTATTCTACAAGGCCTGAAAATTATATCCGTTTATACCAAGAAACTTCAGAGTTATTGATAAAATTCTAAAATAGCTTTATGGACGAAATTGCATATTTTAAGCAAAATTCTAACTCGTATATCTCAGCAACCGCTTGGCACATTTCCATGAAACTCGCACCGGATGATAGATTATAATCTCAGCTACAACACAGAGTATGTTAATTTGGTAAAAACATAAATCTGAGGTACTGAAATTCATTATTTAAAATTAACGCCCACATTTAACCTCTTTATCGTTGGGCGTGGTTGTACAAATTTTATTGCAAATTATTCTTCGTACTTTTTTCTATTAGCCTGCCAAATTTCATGTTAATATCTTTAAAAACAACCGAGATATTAAGCAAATCCTAAAACAGTTTTTTCCTCCAAAAAACTTAGAAAAATTTTATTTTTGTTTGGTGAAACACCAGGTCAACAGAACTTCGTAGCAGGTGAATTTTGACAAACCATTTTTCTTTAAAGTGCTGTAACTCATAAACGGCTTGAGATATTGGAATAAATCTTTCACCATATGATAGATTAAAACGTGGGCTATACGATGGCAAACCTTTGGCCCACCGATTGGCCTACCCTGTTAGTCTAAATTAGCTATTAAAAGTTTAAAACCTTATATCTTTCTTACTAATAGACTTAGCGTTTGCAAACAACTTTTATACGAGTCACGAAGCCTTATTCTACAAGGCCTGAAAATTATATCCGTTTATACCAAGAAACTTCAGAGTTATTGATAAAATTCTAAAATAGCTTTATGGACGAAATTGCATATTTTAAGCAAAATTCTAACTCGTATATCTCAGCAACCGCTTGGCACATTTCCATGAAACTCGCACCGGATGATAGATTATAATCTCAGCTACAACACAGAGTATGTTAATTTGGTAAAAACATAAATCTAAGGTACTGAAATTCATTATTTAAAATTAACGCCCACATTTGACCTCTTTATCGTTGGGCGTGGTTGTACAAATTTTATTGCAAATTATTCTTCGTACTTTTTTCTATTAGCCTGCCAAATTTCATGTTAATATCTTTAAAAACAACCGAGATATTAAGCAAATCCTAAAACAGTTTTTTCCTCCAAAAAACTTAGAAAAATATTATTTTTGTTTGGTGAAACACCAGGTCAACAGAACTTCGTAGCAGGTAAATTTTGACAAACCATTTTTCTTTAAAGTGCTGTAACTCATAAACGGCTTGAGATATTGGAATAAATCTTTCACCATATGATAGATTAAAACGTGGGCTATACGATGGCAAACCTTTGGCCCACCGATTGGCCTACCCTGTTAGTCTAAATTAGCTATTAAAAGTTTAAAAACTTATATCTTTCTTACTAATAGACTTAGCGTTTGCAAACAACTTTTATACGAGTCACGAAGCCTTATTCTACAAGGCCTGAAAATTATATCCGTTTAGACCAAGAAACTTCAGAGTTATTGATAAAATTCTAAAATAGCTTTATGGACGAAATTGCATATTTTAAGCAAAATTCTAACTCGTATACTCAGCAACCGCTTGGCACATTTCCATGAAACTCGTACCGGATGATAGATTATAATCTCAGCTACAACACAGAGTATGTTAATTTGGTAAAAACATAAATCTAAGGTACTGAAATTCATTATTTAAAATTAACGCCCACATTTGACCTCTTTATCGTTGGGCGTGGTTGTACAAATTTCATTGCAAATTATTCTTCGTACTTTTTTCTATTAGCCTGCCAAATTTCATGTTAATATCTTTAAAAACAACCGAGATATTAAGCAAATCCTAAAACAGTTTTTTCCTCCAAAAAACTTAGAAAAATATTATTTTTGTTTGGTGAAACACCAGGTCAACAGAACTTCGTAGCAGGTAAATTTTGACAAACCATTTTTCTTTAAAGTGCTGTAACTCATAAACGGCTTGAGATATTGGAATAAATCTTTCACCATATGATAGATTAAAACGTGGGCTATACGATGGCAAACCTTTGGCCCACCGATTGGCCTACCCTGTTAGTCTAAATTAGCTATTAAAAGTTTAAAAACTTATATCTTTCTTACTAATAGACTTAGCGTTTGCAAACAACTTTTATACGAGTCACGAAGCCTTATTCTACAAGGCCTGAAAATTATATCCGTTTAGACCAAGAAACTTCAGAGTTATTGATAAAATTCTAAAATAGCTTTATGGACGAAATTGCATATTTTAAGCAAAATTCTAACTCGTATACTCAGCAACCGCTTGGCACATTTCCATGAAACTCGTACCGGATGATAGATTATAATCTCAGCTACAACACAGAGTATGTTAATTTGGTAAAAACATAAATCTAAGGTACTGAAATTCATTATTTAAAATTAACGCCCACATTTGACCTCTTTATCGTTGGGCGTGGTTGTACAAATTTCATTGCAAATTATTCTTCGTACTTTTTTCTATTAGCCTGCCAAATTTCATGTTAATATCTTTAAAAACAACCGAGATATTAAGCAAATCCTAAAACAGTTTTTTCCTCCAAAAAACTTAGAAAAATATTATTTTTGTTTGGTGAAACACCAGGTCAACAGAACTTCGTAGCAGGTAAATTTTGACAAACCATTTTTCTTTAAAGTGCTGTAACTCATAAACGGCTTGAGATATTGGAATAAATCTTTCACCATATGATAGATTAAAACGTGGGCTATACGATGGCAAACCTTTGGCCCACCGATTGGCCTACCCTGTTAGTCTAAATTAGCTATTAAAAGTTTAAAAACTTATATCTTTCTTACTAATAGACTTAGCGTTTGCAAACAACTTTTATACGAGTCACGAAGCCTTATTCTACAAGGCCTGAAAATTATATCCGTTTAGACCAAGAAACTTCAGAGTTATTGATAAAATTCTAAAATAGCTTTATGGACGAAATTGCATATTTTAAGCAAAATTCTAACTCGTATACTCAGCAACCGCTTGGCACATTTCCATGAAACTCGTACCGGATGATAGATTATAATCTCAGCTACAACACAGAGTATGTTAATTTGGTAAAAACATAAATCTAAGGTACTGAAATTCATTATTTAAAATTAACGCCCACATTTGACCTCTTTATCGTTGGGCGTGGTTGTACAAATTTTATTGCAAATTATTCTTCGTACTTTTTTCTATTAGCCTGCCAAATTTCATGTTAATATCTTTAAAAACAACCGAGATATTAAGCAAATCCTAAAACAGTTTTTTCCTCCAAAAAACTTAGAAAAATATTATTTTTGTTTGGTGAAACACCAGGTCAACAGAACTTCGTAGCAGGTAAATTTTGACAAACCATTTTTCTTTAAAGTGCTGTAACTCATAAACGGCTTGAGATATTGGAATAAATCTTTCACCATATGATAGATTAAAACGTGGGCTATACGATGGCAAACCTTTGGCCCACCGATTGGCCTACCCTGTTAGTCTAAATTAGCTATTAAAAGTTTAAAAACTTATATCTTTCTTACTAATAGACTTAGCGTTTGCAAACAACTTTTATACGAGTCACGAAGCCTTATTCTACAAGGCCTGAAAATTATATCCGTTTATACCAAGAAACTTCAGAGTTATTGATAAAATTCTAAAATAGCTTTATGGACGAAATTGCATATTTTAAGCAAAATTCTAACTCGTATATCTCAGCAACCGCTTGGCACATTTCCATGAAACTCGCACCGGATGATAGATTATAATCTCAGCTACAACACAGAGTATGTTAATTTGGTAAAAACATAAATCTAAGGTACTGAAATTCATTATTTAAAATTAACGCCCACATTTGACCTCTTTATCGTTGGGCGTGGTTGTACAAATTTTATTGCAAATTATTCTTCGTACTTTTTTCTATTAGCCTGCCAAATTTCATGTTAATATCTTTAAAAACAACCGAGATATTAAGCAAATCCTAAAACAGTTTTTTCCTCCAAAAAACTTAGAAAAATATTATTTTTGTTTGGTGAAACACCAGGTCAACAGAACTTCGTAGCAGGTAAATTTTGACAAACCATTTTTCTTTAAAGTGCTGTAACTCATAAACGGCTTGAGATATTGGAATAAATCTTTCACCATATGATAGATTAAAACGTGGGCTATACGATGGCAAACCTTTGGCCCACCGATTGGCCTACCCTGTTAGTCTAAATTAGCTATTAAAAGTTTAAAACCTTATATCTTTCTTACTAATAGACTTAGCGCTTCCAAACAACTTTTATACGAGTCACTAAGCCTTATTCTACAAGGCCTGAAAATTATATTCGTTTAGACCAAGAAACTTCAGAGTTATTGATAAAATTCTAAAATAGCTTTATGGACGAAATTGCATATTTTAAGCAAAATTCTAACTCGTATATCTCAGCAACCTCTTGGCACATTTCCATGAAACTCGTACCGGATGATAGATTATAATCTCAGCTACAACACAGAGTATGTTAATTTGGTAAAAACATAAATCTAAGGTACTGAAATTCATTATTTAAAATTAACGCCCACATTTGACCTCTTTATCGTTGGGCGTGGTTGTACAAATTTTATTGCAAATTATTCTTCGTACTTTTTTCTATTAGCCTGCCAAATTTCATGTGAATATCTTTAAAAACAACCGAGATATTAAGCAAATCCTAAAACAGTTTTTTCCTCCAAAAAACTTAGAAAAATATTATTTTTGTTTGGTGAAACACCAGGTCAACAGAACTTCGTAGCAGGTGAATTTTGACAAACCATTTTTCTTTAAAGTGCTGTAACTCATAAACGGCTTGAGATATTGGAATAAATCTTTCACCATATGATAGATTGGCAAACCTTTGGCCCACCGATTGGCCTACCCTGTTAGTCTAAATTAGTTATTAAAAGTTTAAAACCTTATATCTTTCTTACTAATAGACGTAGCGCTTCCAAACAACTTTTATACGAGTCACTAAGCCTTATTCTACAAGGCCTGAAAATTATATCCGTTTAGACCAAGAAACTTCAGAGTTATTGATAAAATTCTAAAATAGCTTTATGGACGAAATTGCATATTTTAAGCAAAATTCTAACTCGTATATCTCAGCAACCTCTTGGCACATTTCCATGAAACTCGTACCGGATGATAGATTATAATCTCAGCTACAACACAGAGTATGTTAATTTGGTAAAAACATAAATCTAAGGTACTGAAATTCATTATTTAAAATTAACGCCCACATTTGACCTCTTTATCGTTGGGCGTGGTTGTACAAATTTTATTGCAAATTATTCTTCGTACTTTTTTCTATTAGCCTGCCAAATTTCATGTGAATATCTTTAAAAACAACCGAGATTAAGCAAATCCTAAAACAGTTTTTTCCGCCAAAAAACTTAGAAAAATATTATTTTTGTTTGGTGAAACACCAGGTCAACAGAACTTCGTAGCAGGTGAATTTTGACAAACCATTTTTCTTTAAAGTGCTGTAACTCATAAACGGCTTGAGATATTGGAATAAATCTTTCACCATATGATAGATTAAAACGTGGGCTATACGATGGCAAACCTTTGGCCCACCGATTGGCCTACCCTGTTAGTCTAAATTAGTTATTAAAAGTTTAAAACCTTATATCTTTCTTACTAATAGACTTAGCGCTTCCAAACAACTTTTATACGAGTCACGAAGCCTTATTCTACAAGGCCTGAAAAATATATCCGTTTAGACCAAGAAACTTCAGAGTTATTGATAAAATTCTAAAATAGCTTTATGGACGAAATTGCATATTTTAAGCAAAATTCTAACTCGTATATCTCAGCAACCGCTTGGCACATTTCCATGAAACTCGTACCGGATGATAGATTATAATCTCAGCTACAACACAGAGTATGTTAATTTGGTAAAAACATAAATATAAGGTACTGAAATTCATTATTTAAAATTAACGCCCACATTTGACCTCTTTATCGTTGGGCGTGGTTGTACAAATTTTATTGCAAATTATTCTTCGTACTTTTTTCTATTAGCCTGCCAAATTTCATGTTAATATCTTTAAAAACAACTGAGATATTAAGCAAATCCTAAAACAGTTTTTTCCTCCAAAAAACTTAGAAAAATATTATTTTTGTTTGGTGAAACACCAGGTCAACAGAACTTCGTAGCAGGTGAATTTTGACAAACCATTTTTCTTTAAAATGCTGTAGTTATTAAAAGTTTAAAACCTTATATCTTTCTTACTAATAGACTTAGCGCTTCCAAACAACTTTTATACGAGTCACGAAGCCTTATTCTACAAGGCCTGAAAAATATATCCGTTTAGACCAAGAAACTTCAGAGTTATTGATAAAATTCTAAAATAGCTTTATGGACGAAATTGCATATTTTAAGCAAAATTCTAACTCGTATATCTCAGCAACCGCTTGGCACATTTCCATGAAACTCGTACCGGATGATAGATTATAATCTCAGCTACAACACAGAGTATGTTAATTTGGTAAAAACATAAATATAAGGTACTGAAATTCATTATTTAAAATTAACGCCCACATTTGACCTCTTTATCGTTGGGCGTGGTTGTACAAATTTTATTGCAAATTATTCTTCGTACTTTTTTCTATTAGCCTGCCAAATTTCATGTTAATATCTTTAAAAACAACTGAGATATTAAGCAAATCCTAAAACAGTTTTTTCCTCCAAAAAACTTAGAAAAATATTATTTTTGTTTGGTGAAACACCAGGTCAACAGAACTTCGTAGCAGGTGAATTTTGACAAACCATTTTTCTTTAAAATGCTGTAGTTATTAAAAGTTTAAAACCTTATATCTTTCTTACTAATAGACTTAGCGCTTCCAAACAACTTTTATACGAGTCACTAAGCCTTATTCTACAAGGCCTGAAAATTATATCCGTTTAGACCAAGAAACTTCAGAGTTATTGATAAAATTCTAAAATAGCTTTATGGACGAAATTGCATATTTTAAGCAAAATTCTAACTCGTATATCTCAGCAACCTCTTGGCACATTTCCATGAAACTCGTACCGGATGATAGATTATAATCTCAGCTACAACACAGAGTATGTTAATTTGGTAAAAACATAAATCTAAGGTACTGAAATTCATTATTTAAAATTAACGCCCACATTTGACCTCTTTATCGTTGGGCGTGGTTGTACAAATTTTATTGCAAATTATTCTTCGTACTTTTTTCTATTAGCCTGCCTCTTGGCACATTTCCATGAAACTCGTACCGGATGATAGATTATAATCTCAGCTACAACACAGAGTATGTTAATTTGGTAAAAACATAAATCTAAGGTACTGAAATTCATTATTTAAAATTAACGCCCACATTTGACCTCTTTATCGTTGGGCGTGGTTGTACAAATTTTATTGCAAATTATTCTTCGTACTTTTTTCTATTAGCCTGCCAAATTTCATGTGAATATCTTTAAAAACAACCGAGATATTAAGCAAATCCTAAAACAGTTTTTTCCTCCAAAAAACTTAGAAAAATATTATTTTTGTTTGGTGAAACACCAGGTCAACAGAACTTCGTAGCAGGTGAATTTTGACAAACCATTTTTCTTTAAAGTGCTGTAACTCATAAACGGCTTGAGATATTGGAATAAATCTTTCACCATATGATAGATTGGCAAACCTTTGGCCCACCGATTGGCCTACCCTGTTAGTCTAAATTAGTTATTAAAAGTTTAAAACCTTATATCTTTCTTACTAATAGACTTAGCGCTTCCAAACAACTTTTATACGAGTCACTAAGCCTTATTCTACAAGGCCTGAAAATTATATCCGTTTAGACCAAGAAACTTCAGAGTTATTGATAAAATTCTAAAATAGCTTTATGGACGAAATTGCATATTTTAAGCAAAATTCTAACTCGTATATCTCAGCAACCTCTTGGCACATTTCCATGAAACTCGTACCGGATGATAGATTATAATCTCAGCTACAACACAGAGTATGTTAATTTGGTAAAAACATAAATCTAAGGTACTGAAATTCATTATTTAAAATTAACGCCCACATTTGACCTCTTTATCGTTGGGCGTGGTTGTACAAATTTTATTGCAAATTATTCTTCGTACTTTTTTCTATTAGCCTGCCAAATTTCATGTGAATATCTTTAAAAACAACCGAGATATTAAGCAAATCCTAAAACAGTTTTTTCCTCCAAAAAACTTAGAAAAATATTATTTTTGTTTGGTGAAACACCAGGTCAACAGAACTTCGTAGCAGGTGAATTTTGACAAACCATTTTTCTTTAAAGTGCTGTAACTCATAAACGGCTTGAGATATTGGAATAAATCTTTCACCATATGATAGATTAAAACGTGGGCTATACGATGGCAAACCTTTGGCCCACCGATTGGCCTACCCTGTTAGTCTAAATTAGTTATTAAAAGTTTAAAACCTTATATCTTTCTTACTAATAGACTTAGCGCTTCCAAACAACTTTTATACGAGTCACGAAGCCTTATTCTACAAGGCCTGAAAATTATATCCGTTTAGACCAAGAAACTTCAGAGTTATTGATAAAATTCTAAAATAGCTTTATGGACGAAATTGCATATTTTAAGCAAAATTCTAACTCGTATATCTCAGCAACCGCTTGGCACATTTCCATGAAACTCGTACCGGATGATAGATTATAATCTCAGCTACAACACAGAGTATGTTAATTTGGTAAAAACATAAATATAAGGTACTGAAATTCATTATTTAAAATTAACGCCCACATTTGACCTCTTTATCGTTGGGCGTGGTTGTACAAATTTTATTGCAAATTATTCTTCGTACTTTTTTCTATTAGCCTGCCTCTTGGCACATTTCCATGAAACTCGTACCGGATGATAGATTATAATCTCAGCTACAACACAGAGTATGTTAATTTGGTAAAAACATAAATCTAAGGTACTGAAATTCATTATTTAAAATTAACGCCCACATTTGACCTCTTTATCGTTGGGCGTGGTTGTACAAATTTTATTGCAAATTATTCTTCGTACTTTTTTCTATTAGCCTGCCAAATTTCATGTGAATATCTTTAAAAACAACCGAGATATTAAGCAAATCCTAAAACAGTTTTTTCCTCCAAAAAACTTAGAAAAATATTATTTTTGTTTGGTGAAACACCAGGTCAACAGAACTTCGTAGCAGGTGAATTTTGACAAACCATTTTTCTTTAAAGTGCTGTAACTCATAAACGGCTTGAGATATTGGAATAAATCTTTCACCATATGATAGATTGGCAAACCTTTGGCCCACCGATTGGCCTACCCTGTTAGTCTAAATTAGTTATTAAAAGTTTAAAACCTTATATCTTTCTTACTAATAGACTTAGCGCTTCCAAACAACTTTTATACGAGTCACTAAGCCTTATTCTACAAGGCCTGAAAATTATATCCGTTTAGACCAAGAAACTTCAGAGTTATTGATAAAATTCTAAAATAGCTTTATGGACGAAATTGCATATTTTAAGCAAAATTCTAACTCGTATATCTCAGCAACCTCTTGGCACATTTCCATGAAACTCGTACCGGATGATAGATTATAATCTCAGCTACAACACAGAGTATGTTAATTTGGTAAAAACATAAATCTAAGGTACTGAAATTCATTATTTAAAATTAACGCCCACATTTGACCTCTTTATCGTTGGGCGTGGTTGTACAAATTTTATTGCAAATTATTCTTCGTACTTTTTTCTATTAGCCTGCCAAATTTCATGTGAATATCTTTAAAAACAACCGAGATATTAAGCAAATCCTAAAACAGTTTTTTCCTCCAAAAAACTTAGAAAAATATTATTTTTGTTTGGTGAAACACCAGGTCAACAGAACTTCGTAGCAGGTGAATTTTGACAAACCATTTTTCTTTAAAGTGCTGTAACTCATAAACGGCTTGAGATATTGGAATAAATCTTTCACCATATGATAGATTAAAACGTGGGCTATACGATGGCAAACCTTTGGCCCACCGATTGGCCTACCCTGTTAGTCTAAATTAGTTATTAAAAGTTTAAAACCTTATATCTTTCTTACTAATAGACTTAGCGCTTCCAAACAACTTTTATACGAGTCACGAAGCCTTATTCTACAAGGCCTGAAAATTATATCCGTTTAGACCAAGAAACTTCAGAGTTATTGATAAAATTCTAAAATAGCTTTATGGACGAAATTGCATATTTTAAGCAAAATTCTAACTCGTATATCTCAGCAACCGCTTGGCACATTTCCATGAAACTCGTACCGGATGATAGATTATAATCTCAGCTACAACACAGAGTATGTTAATTTGGTAAAAACATAAATCTAAGGTACTGAAATTCATTATTTAAAATTATCGCCCACATTTGACCTCTTTATCGTTGGGCGTGGTTGTACAAATTTTATTGCAAATTATTCTTCGTACTTTTTTCTATTAGCCTGCCAAATTTCATGTGAATATCTTTAAAAACAACCGAGATATTAAGCAAATCCTAAAACAGTTTTTTCCTCCAAAAAACTTAGAAAAATATTATTTTTGTTTGGTGAAACACCAGGTCAACAGAACTTCGTAGCAGGTGAATTTTGACAAACCATTTTTCTTTAAAGTGCTGTAACTCATAAACGGCTTGAGATATTGGAATAAATCTTTCACCATATGATAGATTGGCAAACCTTTGGCCCACCGATTGGCCTACCCTGTTAGTCTAAATTAGTTATTAAAAGTTTAAAACCTTATATCTTTCTTACTAATAGACTTAGCGCTTCCAAACAACTTTTATACGAGTCACGAAGCCTTATTCTACAAGGCCTGAAAATTATATCCGTTTAGACCAAGAAACTTCAGAGTTATTGATAAAATTCTAAAATAGCTTTATGGACGAAATTGCATATTTTAAGCAAAATTCTAACTCGTATATCTCAGCAACCGCTTGGCACATTACCATGAAACTCGTACCGGATGATAGATTATAATCTCAGCTACAACACAGAGTATGTTAATTTGGTAAAAACATAAATCTAAGGTACTGAAATTCATTATTTAAAATTAACGCCCACATTTGACCTCTTTATCGTTGGGCGTGGTTGTACAAATTTTATTGCAAATTATTCTTCGTACTTTTTTCTATTAGCCTGCCAAATTTCATGTGAATATCTTTAAAAACAACCGAGATATTAAGCAAATCCTAAAACAGTTTTTTCCTCCAAAAAACTTAGAAAAATATTATTTTTGTTTGGTGAAACACCAGGTCAACAGAACTTCGTAGCAGGTGAATTTTGACAAACCATTTTTCTTTAAAGTGCTGTAACTCATAAACGGCTTGAGATATTGGAATAAATCTTTCACCATATGATAGATTAAAACGTGGGCTATACGATGGCAAACCTTTGGCCCACCGATTGGCCTACCCTGTTAGTCTAAATTAGTTATTAAAAGTTTAAAACCTTATATCTTTCTTACTAATAGACTTAGCGCTTCCAAACAACTTTTATACGAGTCACGAAGCCTTATTCTACAAGGCCTGAAAATTATATCCGTTTAGACCAAGAAACTTCAGAGTTATTGATAAAATTCTAAAATAGCTTTATGGACGAAATTGCATATTTTAAGCAAAATTCTAACTCGTATATCTCAGCAACCTCTTGGCACATTTCCATGAAACTCGTACCGGATGATAGATTATAATCTCAGCTACAACACAGAGTATGTTAATTTGGTAAAAACATAAATCTAAGGTACTGAAATTCATTATTTAAAATTAACGCCCACATTTGACCTCTTTATCGTTGGGCGTGGTTGTACAAATTTTATTGCAAATTATTCTTCGTACTTTTTTCTATTAGCCTGCCAAATTTCATGTGAATATCTTTAAAAACAACCGAGATATTAAGCAAATCCTAAAACAGTTTTTTCCTCCAAAAAACTTAGAAAAATATTATTTTTGTTTGGTGAAACACCAGGTCAACAGAACTTCGTAGCAGGTGAATTTTGACAAACCATTTTTCTTTAAAGTGCTGTAACTCATAAACGGCTTGAGATATTGGAATAAATCTTTCACCATATGATAGATTAAAACGTGGGCTATACGATGGCAAACCTTTGGCCCACCGATTGGCCTACCCTGTTAGTCTAAATTAGTTATTAAAAGTTTAAAACCTTATATCTTTCTTACTAATAGACTTAGCGCTTCCAAACAACTTTTATACGAGTCACGAAGCCTTATTCTACAAGGCCTGAAAATTATATCCGTTTAGACCAAGAAACTTCAGAGTTATTGATAAAATTCTAAAATAGCTTTATGGACGAAATTGCATATTTTAAGCAAAATTCTAACTCGTATATCTCAGCAACCGCTTGGCACATTTCCATGAAACTCGTACCGGATGATAGATTATAATCTCAGCTACAACACAGAGTATGTTAATTTGGTAAAAACATAAATATAAGGTACTGAAATTCATTATTTAAAATTAACGCCCACATTTGACCTCTTTATCGTTGGGCGTGGTTGTACAAATTTTATTGCAAATTATTCTTCGTACTTTTTTCTATTAGCCTGCCAAATTTCATGTTAATATCTTTAAAAACAACTGAGATATTAAGCAAATCCTAAAACAGTTTTTTCCTCCAAAAAACTTAGAAAAATATTATTTTTGTTTGGTGAAACACCAGGTCAACAGAACTTCGTAGCAGGTGAATTTTGACAAACCATTTTTCTTTAAAGTTCTGTAACTCATAAACGGCTTGAGATATTGGAATAAATCTTTCACCATATGATAGATTAAAACGTGGGCTATACGATGGCAAACCTTTGGCCCACCGATTGGCCTACCCTGTTAGTCTAAATTAGTTATTAAAAGTTTAAAACCTTATATCTTTCTTACTAATAGACTTAGCGCTTCCAAACAACTTTTATACGAGTCACGAAGCCTTATTCTACAAGGCCTGAAAATTATATCCGTTTAGACCAAGAAACTTCAGAGTTATTGATAAAATTCTAAAATAGCTTTATGGACGAAATTGCATATTTTAAGCAAAATTCTAACTCGTATATCTCAGCAACCGCTTGGCACATTTCCATGAAACTCGTACCGGATGATAGATTATAATCTCAGCTACAACACAGAGTATGTTAATTTGGTAAAAACATAAATATAAGGTACTGAAATTCATTATTTAAAATTAACGCCCACATTTGACCTCTTTATCGTTGGGCGTGGTTGTACAAATTTTATTGCAAATTATTCTTCGTACTTTTTTCTATTAGCCTGCCAAATTTCATGTTAATATCTTTAAAAACAACTGAGATATTAAGCAAATCCTAAAACAGTTTTTTCCTCCAAAAAACTTAGAAAAATATTATTTTTGTTTGGTGAAACACCAGGTCAACAGAACTTCGTAGCAGGTGAATTTTGACAAACCATTTTTCTTTAAAGTGCTGTAACTCATAAACGGCTTGAGATATTGGAATAAAACTTTCACCATATGATAGATTAAAACGTGGGCTATACGATGGCAAACCTTTGGCCCACCGATTGGCCTACCCTGTTAGTCTAAATTAGCTATTAAAAGTTTAAAACCTTATATCTTTCTTACTAATAGACTTAGCGTTTGCAAACAACTTTTATACGAGTCAAGAAGCCTTATTCTACAAGGCCTGAAAATTATATCCGTTTAGACCAAGAAACTTCAGAGTTATTGATAAAATTCTAAAATAGCTTTATGGACGAAATTGCATATTTTAAGCAAAATTCTAACTCGTATATCTCAGCAACCGCTTGGCACATTTCCATGAAACTCATACCGGATGATAGATTATAATCTCAGCTACAACACAGAGTATGTTAATTTGGTAAAAACATAAATCTAAGGTACTGAAATTCATTATTTAAAATTAACGCCCACATTTGACCTCTTTATCGTTGGGCGTGGTTGTACAAATTTTATTGCAAATTATTCTTCGTACTTTTTTCTATTAGCCTGCCAAATTTCATGTTAATATCTTTAAAAACAACCGAGATATTAAGCAAATCCTAAAACAGTTTTTTCCTCCAAAAAACTTAGA
Organism: Gymnocheta viridis; assembly: GCA_956483585.1. Taxonomy (NCBI): domain Eukaryota; kingdom Metazoa; phylum Arthropoda; class Insecta; order Diptera; family Tachinidae; genus Gymnocheta; species Gymnocheta viridis. The sequence continues at coordinate 20,575,957 of OY101444.1, read as the reverse complement.
AAAATATTATTTTTGTTTGGTGAAACACCAGGTCAACAGAACTTCGTAGCAGGTGAATTTTGACAAACCATTTTTCTTTAAAGTGCTGTAACTCATAAACGGCTTGAGATATTGGAATAAATCTTTCACCATATGATAGATTAAAACGTGGGCTATACGATGGCAAACCTTTGGCCCACCGATTGGCCTACCCTGTTAGTCTAAATTAGCTATTAAAAGTTTAAAACCTTATATCTTTCTTACTAATAGACTTAGCGTTTGCAAACAACTTTTATACGAGTCAAGAAGCCTTATTCTACAAGGCCTGAAAATTATATCCGTTTAGACCAAGAAACTTCAGAGTTATTGATAAAATTCTAAAATAGCTTTATGGACGAAATTGCATATTTTAAGCAAAATTCTAACTCGTATATCTCAGCAACCGCTTGGCACATTTCCATGAAACTCATACCGGATGATAGATTATAATCTCAGCTACAACACAGAGTATGTTAATTTGGTAAAAACATAAATCTAAGGTACTGAAATTCATTATTTAAAATTAACGCCCACATTTGACCTCTTTATCGTTGGGCGTGGTTGTACAAATTTTATTGCAAATTATTCTTCGTACTTTTTTCTATTAGCCTGCCAAATTTCATGTTAATATTTTTAAAAACAACCGAGATATTAAGCAAATCCTAAAACAGTTTTTCCTCCAAAAAACTTAGAAAAATATTATTTTTGTTTGGTGAAACACCAGGTCAACAGAACTTCGTAGCAGGTGAATTTTGTCAAACCATTTTTCTTTAAAGTCCTGTAACTCATAAACGGCTTGAGATATTGGAATAAATCTTTCACCATATGATAGATTAAAATGTGGGCTATACGATGGCAAACCTTTGGCCCACCGATTGGCCTACCCTGTTAGTCTAAATTAGCTATTAAAAGTTTAAAACCTTATATCTTTCTTACTAATAGACTTAGCGCTTCCAAACAACTTTTATACGAGTCACGAATCCTTATTTTACAAGGCCTGAAAATTATATCCGTTTAGACCAAGAAACTTCAGAGTTATTGAAAAATTCTAAAATAGCTTTATGGACGAAATTGCATATTTTAAGCAAAATTCTAACTCGTATATCTCAGCAACCGCTTGGCACATTTCCATGAAACTCGTACCGGATGATAGATTATAATCTCAGCTACAACACAGAGTATGTTAATTTGGTAAAAACATAAATCTAAGGTACTGAAATTCATTATTTAAAATTAACGCCCACATTTGACCTCTTTTTCGTTGGGCGTGGTTGTACAAATTTTATTGCAAATTATTCTTCGTACTTTTTTCTATTAGCCTGCCAAATTTCATGTTAATATCTTTAAAAACAACCGAGATATTAAGCAAATCCTAAAACAGTTTTTTCCTCCAAAAAACTTAGAAAAATTTTATTTTTGTTTGGTGAAACACCAGGTCAACAGAACTTCGTAGCAGGTGAATTTTGACAAACCATTTTTCTTTAAAGTACTGTAACTCATAAACGGCTTGAGATATTGGAATAAATCTTTCACCATATGATAGATTAAAATGTGGGCTATACGATGGCAAACCTTTGGCCCACCGATTGGCCTACCCTGTTAGTCTAAATTAGCTATTAAAAGTTTAAAACCTTATATCTTTCTTACTAATAGACTTAGCGCTTCCAAACAACTTTTATACGAGTCACGAAGCCTTATTCTACAAGGCCTGAAAATTATATCCGTTTAGACCAAGAAACTTCAGAGTTATTGAAAAATTCTAAAATAGCTTTATGGACGAAATTGCATATTTTAAGCAAAATTCTTTTATACGAGTCACGAAGCCTTATTCTACAAGGCCTGAAAATTATATCCGTTTAGACCAAGAAACTTCAGAGTTATTGATAAAATTCTAAAATAGCTTTATGGACGAAATTGCATATTTTAAGCAAAATTCTAACTCGTATATCTCAGCAACCTCTTGGCACATTTCCATGAAACTCGTACCGGATGATAGATTATAATCTCAGCTACAACACAGAGTATGTTAATTTGGTAAAAACATAAATCTAAGGTACTGAAATTCATTATTTAAAATTAACGCCCACATTTGACCTCTTTATCGTTGGGCGTGGTTGTACAAATTTTATTGCAAATTATTCTTCGTACTTTTTTCTATTAGCCTGCCAAATTTCATGTGAATATCTTTAAAAACAACCGAGATATTAAGCAAATCCTAAAACAGTTTTTTCCTCCAAAAAACTTAGAAAAATATTATTTTTGTTTGGTGAAACACCAGGTCAACAGAACTTCGTAGCAGGTGAATTTTGACAAACCATTTTTCTTTAAAGTGCTGTAACTCATAAACGGCTTGAGATATTGGAATAAATCTTTCACCATATGATAGATTAAAACGTGGGCTATACGATGGCAAACCTTTGGCCCACCGATTGGCCTACCCTGTTAGTCTAAATTAGTTATTAAAAGTTTAAAACCTTATATCTTTCTTACTAATAGACTTAGCGCTTCCAAACAACTTTTATACGAGTCACGAAGCCTTATTCTACAAGGCCTGAAAATTATATCCGTTTAGACCAAGAAACTTCAGAGTTATTGATAAAATTCTAAAATAGCTTTATGGACGAAATTGCATATTTTAAGCAAAATTCTAACTCGTATATCTCAGCAACCGCTTGGCACATTTCCATGAAACTCGTACCGGATGATAGATTATAATCTCAGCTACAACACAGAGTATGTTAATTTGGTAAAAACATAAATATAAGGTACTGAAATTCATTATTTAAAATTAACGCCCACATTTGACCTCTTTATCGTTGGGCGTGGTTGTACAAATTTTATTGCAAATTATTCTTCGTACTTTTTTCTATTAGCCTGCCAAATTTCATGTTAATATCTTTAAAAACAACTGAGATATTAAGCAAATCCTAAAACAGTTTTTTCCTCCAAAAAACTTAGAAAAATATTATTTTTGTTTGGTGAAACACCAGGTCAACAGAACTTCGTAGCAGGTGAATTTTGACAAACCATTTTTCTTTAAAGTTCTGTAACTCATAAACGGCTTGAGATATTGGAATAAATCTTTCACCATATGATAGATTAAAACGTGGGCTATACGATGGCAAACCTTTGGCCCACCGATTGGCCTACCCTGTTAGTCTAAATTAGTTATTAAAAGTTTAAAACCTTATATCTTTCTTACTAATAGACTTAGCGCTTCCAAACAACTTTTATACGAGTCACGAAGCCTTATTCTACAAGGCCTGAAAATTATATCCGTTTAGACCAAGAAACTTCAGAGTTATTGATAAAATTCTAAAATAGCTTTATGGACGAAATTGCATATTTTAAGCAAAATTCTAACTCGTATATCTCAGCAACCGCTTGGCACATTTCCATGAAACTCGTACCGGATGATAGATTATAATCTCAGCTACAACACAGAGTATGTTAATTTGGTAAAAACATAAATATAAGGTACTGAAATTCATTATTTAAAATTAACGCCCACATTTGACCTCTTTATCGTTGGGCGTGGTTGTACAAATTTTATTGCAAATTATTCTTCGTACTTTTTTCTATTAGCCTGCCAAATTTCATGTTAATATCTTTAAAAACAACTGAGATATTAAGCAAATCCTAAAACAGTTTTTTCCTCCAAAAAACTTAGAAAAATATTATTTTTGTTTGGTGAAACACCAGGTCAACAGAACTTCGTAGCAGGTGAATTTTGACAAACCATTTTTCTTTAAAGTGCTGTAACTCATAAACGGCTTGAGATATTGGAATAAAACTTTCACCATATGATAGATTAAAACGTGGGCTATACGATGGCAAACCTTTGGCCCACCGATTGGCCTACCCTGTTAGTCTAAATTAGCTATTAAAAGTTTAAAACCTTATATCTTTCTTACTAATAGACTTAGCGTTTGCAAACAACTTTTATACGAGTCAAGAAGCCTTATTCTACAAGGCCTGAAAATTATATCCGTTTAGACCAAGAAACTTCAGAGTTATTGATAAAATTCTAAAATAGCTTTATGGACGAAATTGCATATTTTAAGCAAAATTCTAACTCGTATATCTCAGCAACCGCTTGGCACATTTCCATGAAACTCATACCGGATGATAGATTATAATCTCAGCTACAACACAGAGTATGTTAATTTGGTAAAAACATAAATCTAAGGTACTGAAATTCATTATTTAAAATTAACGCCCACATTTGACCTCTTTATCGTTGGGCGTGGTTGTACAAATTTTATTGCAAATTATTCTTCGTACTTTTTTCTATTAGCCTGCCAAATTTCATGTTAATATCTTTAAAAACAACCGAGATATTAAGCAAATCCTAAAACAGTTTTTTCCTCCAAAAAACTTAGAAAAATATTATTTTTGTTTGGTGAAACACCAGGTCAACAGAACTTCGTAGCAGGTGAATTTTGACAAACCATTTTTCTTTAAAGTGCTGTAACTCATAAACGGCTTGAGATATTGGAATAAATCTTTCACCATATGATAGATTAAAACGTGGGCTATACGATGGCAAACCTTTGGCCCACCGATTGGCCTACCCTGTTAGTCTAAATTAGCTATTAAAAGTTTAAAACCTTATATCTTTCTTACTAATAGACTTAGCGTTTGCAAACAACTTTTATACGAGTCAAGAAGCCTTATTCTACAAGGCCTGAAAATTATATCCGTTTAGACCAAGAAACTTCAGAGTTATTGATAAAATTCTAAAATAGCTTTATGGACGAAATTGCATATTTTAAGCAAAATTCTAACTCGTATATCTCAGCAACCGCTTGGCACATTTCCATGAAACTCATACCGGATGATAGATTATAATCTCAGCTACAACACAGAGTATGTTAATTTGGTAAAAACATAAATCTAAGGTACTGAAATTCATTATTTAAAATTAACGCCCACATTTGACCTCTTTATCGTTGGGCGTGGTTGTACAAATTTTATTGCAAATTATTCTTCGTACTTTTTTCTATTAGCCTGCCAAATTTCATGTTAATATTTTTAAAAACAACCGAGATATTAAGCAAATCCTAAAACAGTTTTTCCTCCAAAAAACTTAGAAAAATATTATTTTTGTTTGGTGAAACACCAGGTCAACAGAACTTCGTAGCAGGTGAATTTTGTCAAACCATTTTTCTTTAAAGTCCTGTAACTCATAAACGGCTTGAGATATTGGAATAAATCTTTCACCATATGATAGATTAAAATGTGGGCTATACGATGGCAAACCTTTGGCCCACCGATTGGCCTACCCTGTTAGTCTAAATTAGCTATTAAAAGTTTAAAACCTTATATCTTTCTTACTAATAGACTTAGCGCTTCCAAACAACTTTTATACGAGTCACGAATCCTTATTTTACAAGGCCTGAAAATTATATCCGTTTAGACCAAGAAACTTCAGAGTTATTGAAAAATTCTAAAATAGCTTTATGGACGAAATTGCATATTTTAAGCAAAATTCTAACTCGTATATCTCAGCAACCGCTTGGCACATTTCCATGAAACTCGTACCGGATGATAGATTATAATCTCAGCTACAACACAGAGTATGTTAATTTGGTAAAAACATAAATCTAAGGTACTGAAATTCATTATTTAAAATTAACGCCCACATTTGACCTCTTTTTCGTTGGGCGTGGTTGTACAAATTTTATTGCAAATTATTCTTCGTACTTTTTTCTATTAGCCTGCCAAATTTCATGTTAATATCTTTAAAAACAACCGAGATATTAAGCAAATCCTAAAACAGTTTTTTCCTCCAAAAAACTTAGAAAAATTTTATTTTTGTTTGGTGAAACACCAGGTCAACAGAACTTCGTAGCAGGTGAATTTTGACAAACCATTTTTCTTTAAAGTACTGTAACTCATAAACGGCTTGAGATATTGGAATAAATCTTTCACCATATGATAGATTAAAATGTGGGCTATACGATGGCAAACCTTTGGCCCACCGATTGGCCTACCCTGTTAGTCTAAATTAGCTATTAAAAGTTTAAAACCTTATATCTTTCTTACTAATAGACTTAGCGCTTCCAAACAACTTTTATACGAGTCACGAAGCCTTATTCTACAAGGCCTGAAAATTATATCCGTTTAGACCAAGAAACTTCAGAGTTATTGAAAAATTCTAAAATAGCTTTATGGACGAAATTGCATATTTTAAGCAAAATTCTAACTCGTATATCTCAGCAACCGCTTGGCACATTTCCATGAAACTCGTACCGGATGATAGATTATAATCTCAGCTACAACACAGAGTATGTTAATTTGGTAAAAACATAAATCTAAGGTACTGAAATTCATTATTTAAAATTAACGCCCACATTTGACCTCTTTTTCGTTGGGCGTGGTTGTACAAATTTTATTGCAAATTATTCTTCGTACTTTTTTCTATTAGCCTGCCAAATTTCATGTTAATATCTTTAAAAACAACCGAGATATTAAGCAAATTTTAAAACAGTTTTTTCCTCCAAAAAACTTAGAAAAATTTTATTTTTGTTTGGTGAAACACCAGGTCAACAGAACTTCGTAGCAGGTGAATTTTGACAAACCATTTTTCTTTAAAGTACTGTAACTCATAAACGGCTTGAGATATTGGAATAAATCTTTCACCATATGATAGATTAAAATGTGGGCTATACGATGGCAAACCTTTGGCCCACCGATTGGCCTACCCTGTTAGTCTAAATTAGCTATTAAAAGTTTAAAACCTTATATCTTTCTTACTAATAGACTTAGCGTTTGCAAACAACTTTTATACGAGTCAAGAAGCCTTATTCTACAAGGCCTGAAAATTATATCCGTTTAGACCAAGAAACTTCAGAGTTATTGATAAAATTCTAAAATAGCTTTATGGACGAAATTGCATATTTTAAGCAAAATTCTAACTCGTATATCTCAGCAACCGCTTGGCACATTTCCATGAAACTCATACCGGATGATAGATTATAATCTCAGCTACAACACAGAGTATGTTAATTTGGTAAAAACATAAATCTAAGGTACTGAAATTCATTATTTAAAATTAACGCCCACATTTGACCTCTTTATCGTTGGGCGTGGTTGTACAAATTTTATTGCAAATTATTCTTCGTACTTTTTTCTATTAGCCTGCCAAATTTCATGTTAATATCTTTAAAAACAACCGAGATATTATTAAGCAAATCCTAAAACAGTTTTTTCCTCCAAAAAACTTAGAAAAATATTATTTTTGTTTGGTGAAACACCAGGCCAACAGAACTTCGTAGCAGGTGAATTTTGACAAACCATTTTTCTTTAAAGTGCTGTAACTCATAAACGGCTTGAGATATTGGAATAAATCTTTCACCATATGATAGATTAAAACGTGGGCTATACGATGGCAAACCTTTGGCCCACCGATTGGCCTACCCTGTTAGTCTAAATTAGTTATTAAAAGTTTAAAACCTTATATCTTTCTTACTAATAGACTTAGCGCTTCCAAACAACTTTTATACGAGTCACGAAGCCTTATTCTACAAGGCCTGAAAAATATATCCGTTTAGACCAAGAAACTTCAGAGTTATTGATAAAATTCTAAAATAGCTTTATGGACGAAATTGCATATTTTAAGCAAAATTCTAACTCGTATATCTCAGCAACCGCTTGGCACATTTCCATGAAACTCGTACCGGATGATAGATTATAATCTCAGCTACAACACAGAGTATGTTAATTTGGTAAAAACATAAATATAAGGTACTGAAATTCATTATTTAAAATTAACGCCCACATTTGACCTCTTTATCGTTGGGCGTGGTTGTACAAATTTTATTGCAAATTATTCTTCGTACTTTTTTCTATTAGCCTGCCAAATTTCATGTTAATATCTTTAAAAACAACTGAGATATTAAGCAAATCCTAAAACAGTTTTTTCCTCCAAAAAACTTAGAAAAATATTATTTTTGTTTGGTGAAACACCAGGTCAACAGAACTTCGTAGCAGGTGAATTTTGACAAACCATTTTTCTTTAAAATGCTGTAGTTATTAAAAGTTTAAAACCTTATATCTTTCTTACTAATAGACTTAGCGCTTCCAAACAACTTTTATACGAGTCACTAAGCCTTATTCTACAAGGCCTGAAAATTATATCCGTTTAGACCAAGAAACTTCAGAGTTATTGATAAAATTCTAAAATAGCTTTATGGACGAAATTGCATATTTTAAGCAAAATTCTAACTCGTATATCTCAGCAACCTCTTGGCACATTTCCATGAAACTCGTACCGGATGATAGATTATAATCTCAGCTACAACACAGAGTATGTTAATTTGGTAAAAACATAAATCTAAGGTACTGAAATTCATTATTTAAAATTAACGCCCACATTTGACCTCTTTATCGTTGGGCGTGGTTGTACAAATTTTATTGCAAATTATTCTTCGTACTTTTTTCTATTAGCCTGCCTCTTGGCACATTTCCATGAAACTCGTACCGGATGATAGATTATAATCTCAGCTACAACACAGAGTATGTTAATTTGGTAAAAACATAAATCTAAGGTACTGAAATTCATTATTTAAAATTAACGCCCACATTTGACCTCTTTATCGTTGGGCGTGGTTGTACAAATTTTATTGCAAATTATTCTTCGTACTTTTTTCTATTAGCCTGCCAAATTTCATGTTAATATCTTTAAAAACAACCGAGATATTAAGCAAATCCTAAAACAGTTTTTTCCTCCAAAAAACTTAGAAAAATTTTATTTTTGTTTGGTGAAACACCAGGTCAACAGAACTTCGTAGCAGGTGAATTTTGACAAACCATTTTTCTTTAAAGTGCTGTAACTCATAAACGGCTTGAGATATTGGAATAAATCTTTCACCATATGATAGATTAAAACGTGGGCTATACGATGGCAAACCTTTGGCCCACCGATTGGCCTACCCTGTTAGTCTAAATTAGCTATTAAAAGTTTAAAACCTTATATCTTTCTTACTAATAGACTTAGCGTTTGCAAACAACTTTTATACGAGTCAAGAAGCCTTATTCTACAAGGCCTGAAAATTATATCCGTTTAGACCAAGAAACTTCAGAGTTATTGATAAAATTCTAAAATAGCTTTATGGACGAAATTGCATATTTTAAGCAAAATTCTAACTCGTATATCTCAGCAACCGCTTGGCACATTTCCATGAAACTCATACCGGATGATAGATTATAATCTCAGCTACAACACAGAGTATGTTAATTTGGTAAAAACATAAATCTAAGGTACTGAAATTCATTATTTAAAATTAACGCCCACATTTGACCTCTTTATCGTTGGGCGTGGTTGTACAAATTTTATTGCAAATTATTCTTCGTACTTTTTTCTATTAGCCTGCCAAATTTCATGTTAATATCTTTAAAAACAACCGAGATATTAAGCAAATCCTAAAACAGTTTTTTCCTCCAAAAAACTTAGAAAAATATTATTTTTGTTTGGTGAAACACCAGGTCAACAGAACTTCGTAGCAGGTGAATTTTGACAAACCATTTTTCTTTAAAGTGCTGTAACTCATAAACGGCTTGAGATATTGGAATAAATCTTTCACCATATGATAGATTAAAACGTGGGCTATACGATGGCAAACCTTTGGCCCACCGATTGGCCTACCCTGTTAGTCTAAATTAGCTATTAAAAGTTTAAAACCTTATATCTTTCTTACTAATAGACTTAGCGTTTGCAAACAACTTTTATACGAGTCAAGAAGCCTTATTCTACAAGGCCTGAAAATTATATCCGTTTAGACCAAGAAACTTCAGAGTTATTGATAAAATTCTAAAATAGCTTTATGGACGAAATTGCATATTTTAAGCAAAATTCTAACTCGTATATCTCAGCAACCGCTTGGCACATTTCCATGAAACTCATACCGGATGATAGATTATAATCTCAGCTACAACACAGAGTATGTTAATTTGGTAAAAACATAAATCTAAGGTACTGAAATTCATTATTTAAAATTAACGCCCACATTTGACCTCTTTATCGTTGGGCGTGGTTGTACAAATTTTATTGCAAATTATTCTTCGTACTTTTTTCTATTAGCCTGCCAAATTTCATGTTAATATTTTTAAAAACAACCGAGATATTAAGCAAATCCTAAAACAGTTTTTCCTCCAAAAAACTTAGAAAAATATTATTTTTGTTTGGTGAAACACCAGGTCAACAGAACTTCGTAGCAGGTGAATTTTGTCAAACCATTTTTCTTTAAAGTCCTGTAACTCATAAACGGCTTGAGATATTGGAATAAATCTTTCACCATATGATAGATTAAAATGTGGGCTATACGATGGCAAACCTTTGGCCCACCGATTGGCCTACCCTGTTAGTCTAAATTAGCTATTAAAAGTTTAAAACCTTATATCTTTCTTACTAATAGACTTAGCGCTTCCAAACAACTTTTATACGAGTCACGAATCCTTATTTTACAAGGCCTGAAAATTATATCCGTTTAGACCAAGAAACTTCAGAGTTATTGAAAAATTCTAAAATAGCTTTATGGACGAAATTGCATATTTTAAGCAAAATTCTAACTCGTATATCTCAGCAACCGCTTGGCACATTTCCATGAAACTCGTACCGGATGATAGATTATAATCTCAGCTACAACACAGAGTATGTTAATTTGGTAAAAACATAAATCTAAGGTACTGAAATTCATTATTTAAAATTAACGCCCACATTTGACCTCTTTTTCGTTGGGCGTGGTTGTACAAATTTTATTGCAAATTATTCTTCGTACTTTTTTCTATTAGCCTGCCAAATTTCATGTTAATATCTTTAAAAACAACCGAGATATTAAGCAAATCCTAAAACAGTTTTTTCCTCCAAAAAACTTAGAAAAATTTTATTTTTGTTTGGTGAAACACCAGGTCAACAGAACTTCGTAGCAGGTGAATTTTGACAAACCATTTTTCTTTAAAGTACTGTAACTCATAAACGGCTTGAGATATTGGAATAAATCTTTCACCATATGATAGATTAAAATGTGGGCTATACGATGGCAAACCTTTGGCCCACCGATTGGCCTACCCTGTTAGTCTAAATTAGCTATTAAAAGTTTAAAACCTTATATCTTTCTTACTAATAGACTTAGCGCTTCCAAACAACTTTTATACGAGTCACGAAGCCTTATTCTACAAGGCCTGAAAATTATATCCGTTTAGACCAAGAAACTTCAGAGTTATTGAAAAATTCTAAAATAGCTTTATGGACGAAATTGCATATTTTAAGCAAAATTCTAACTCGTATATCTCAGCAACCGCTTGGCACATTTCCATGAAACTCGTACCGGATGATAGATTATAATCTCAGCTACAACACAGAGTATGTTAATTTGGTAAAAACATAAATCTAAGGTACTGAAATTCATTATTTAAAATTAACGCCCACATTTGACCTCTTTTTCGTTGGGCGTGGTTGTACAAATTTTATTGCAAATTATTCTTCGTACTTTTTTCTATTAGCCTGCCAAATTTCATGTTAATATCTTTAAAAACAACCGAGATATTAAGCAAATTTTAAAACAGTTTTTTCCTCCAAAAAACTTAGAAAAATTTTATTTTTGTTTGGTGAAACACCAGGTCAACAGAACTTCGTAGCAGGTGAATTTTGACAAACCATTTTTCTTTAAAGTACTGTAACTCATAAACGGCTTGAGATATTGGAATAAATCTTTCACCATATGATAGATTAAAATGTGGGCTATACGATGGCAAACCTTTGGCCCACCGATTGGCCTACCCTGTTAGTCTAAATTAGCTATTAAAAGTTTAAAACCTTATATCTTTCTTACTAATAGACTTAGCGTTTGCAAACAACTTTTATACGAGTCAAGAAGCCTTATTCTACAAGGCCTGAAAATTATATCCGTTTAGACCAAGAAACTTCAGAGTTATTGATAAAATTCTAAAATAGCTTTATGGACGAAATTGCATATTTTAAGCAAAATTCTAACTCGTATATCTCAGCAACCGCTTGGCACATTTCCATGAAACTCATACCGGATGATAGATTATAATCTCAGCTACAACACAGAGTATGTTAATTTGGTAAAAACATAAATCTAAGGTACTGAAATTCATTATTTAAAATTAACGCCCACATTTGACCTCTTTATCGTTGGGCGTGGTTGTACAAATTTTATTGCAAATTATTCTTCGTACTTTTTTCTATTAGCCTGCCAAATTTCATGTTAATATCTTTAAAAACAACCGAGATATTATTAAGCAAATCCTAAAACAGTTTTTTCCTCCAAAAAACTTAGAAAAATATTATTTTTGTTTGGTGAAACACCAGGCCAACAGAACTTCGTAGCAGGTGAATTTTGACAAACCATTTTTCTTTAAAGTGCTGTAACTCATAAACGGCTTGAGATATTGGAATAAATCTTTCACCATATGATAGATTAAAACGTGGGCTATACGATGGCAAACCTTTGGCCCACCGATTGGCCTACCCTGTTAGTCTAAATTAGTTATTAAAAGTTTAAAACCTTATATCTTTCTTACTAATAGACTTAGCGCTTCCAAACAACTTTTATACGAGTCACGAAGCCTTATTCTACAAGGCCTGAAAAATATATCCGTTTAGACCAAGAAACTTCAGAGTTATTGATAAAATTCTAAAATAGCTTTATGGACGAAATTTCATATTTTAAGCAAAATTCTAACTCGTATATCTCAGCAACCGCTTGCCACATTTCCATGAAACTCGTACCGGATGATAGATTATAATCTCAGCTACAACACAGAGTATGTTAATTTGGTAAAAACATAAATATAAGGTACTGAAATTCATTATTTAAAATTAACGCCCACATTTGACCTCTTTATCGTTGGGCGTGGTTGTACAAATTTTATTGCAAATTATTCTTCGTACTTTTTTCTATTAGCCTGCCAAATTTCATGTTAATATCTTTAAAAACAACTGAGATATTAAGCAAATCCTAAAACAGTTTTTTCCTCCAAAAAACTTAGAAAAATATTATTTTTGTTTGGTGAAACACCAGGTCAACAGAACTTCGTAGCAGGTGAATTTTGACAAACCATTTTTCTTTAAAATGCTGTAGTTATTAAAAGTTTAAAACCTTATATCTTTCTTACTAATAGACTTAGCGCTTCCAAACAACTTTTATACGAGTCACTAAGCCTTATTCTACAAGGCCTGAAAATTATATCCGTTTAGACCAAGAAACTTCAGAGTTATTGATAAAATTCTAAAATAGCTTTATGGACGAAATTGCATATTTTAAGCAAAATTCTAACTCGTATATCTCAGCAACCTCTTGGCACATTTCCATGAAACTCGTACCGGATGATAGATTATAATCTCAGCTACAACACAGAGTATGTTAATTTGGTAAAAACATAAATCTAAGGTACTGAAATTCATTATTTAAAATTAACGCCCACATTTGACCTCTTTATCGTTGGGCGTGGTTGTACAAATTTTATTGCAAATTATTCTTCGTACTTTTTTCTATTAGCCTGCCTCTTGGCACATTTCCATGAAACTCGTACCGGATGATAGATTATAATCTCAGCTACAACACAGAGTATGTTAATTTGGTAAAAACATAAATCTAAGGTACTGAAATTCATTATTTAAAATTAACGCCCACATTTGACCTCTTTATCGTTGGGCGTGGTTGTACAAATTTTATTGCAAATTATTCTTCGTACTTTTTTCTATTAGCCTGCCAAATTTCATGTTAATATCTTTAAAAACAACCGAGATATTAAGCAAATCCTAAAACAGTTTTTTCCTCCAAAAAACTTAGAAAAATTTTATTTTTGTTTGGTGAAACACCAGGTCAACAGAACTTCGTAGCAGGTGAATTTTGACAAACCATTTTTCTTTAAAGTGCTGTAACTCATAAACGGCTTGAGATATTGGAATAAATCTTTCACCATATGATAGATTAAAACGTGGGCTATACGATGGCAAACCTTTGGCCCACCGATTGGCCTACCCTGTTAGTCTAAATTAGCTATTAAAAGTTTAAAACCTTATATCTTTCTTACTAATAGACTTAGCGTTTGCAAACAACTTTTATACGAGTCACGAAGCCTTATTCTACAAGGCCTGAAAATTATATCCGTTTATACCAAGAAACTTCAGAGTTATTGATAAAATTCTAAAATAGCTTTATGGACGAAATTGCATATTTTAAGCAAAATTCTAACTCGTATATCTCAGCAACCGCTTGGCACATTTCCATGAAACTCGCACCGGATGATAGATTATAATCTCAGCTACAACACAGAGTATGTTAATTTGGTAAAAACATAAATCTGAGGTACTGAAATTCATTATTTAAAATTAACGCCCACATTTAACCTCTTTATCGTTGGGCGTGGTTGTACAAATTTTATTGCAAATTATTCTTCGTACTTTTTTCTATTAGCCTGCCAAATTTCATGTTAATATCTTTAAAAACAACCGAGATATTAAGCAAATCCTAAAACAGTTTTTTCCTCCAAAAAACTTAGAAAAATTTTATTTTTGTTTGGTGAAACACCAGGTCAACAGAACTTCGTAGCAGGTGAATTTTGACAAACCATTTTTCTTTAAAGTGCTGTAACTCATAAACGGCTTGAGATATTGGAATAAATCTTTCACCATATGATAGATTAAAATGTGGGCTATACGATGGCAAACCTTTGGCCCACCGATTGGCCGACCCTGTTAGTCTAAATTAGCTATTAAAAGTTTAAAACCTTATATCTTTCTTACTAATAGACTTAGCGCTTCCAAACAACTTTTATACGAGTCACGAATCCTTATTTTACAAGGCCTGAAAATTATATCCGTTTAGACCAAGAAACTTCAGAGTTATTGAAAAATTCTAAAATAGCTTTATGGACGAAATTGCATATTTTAAGCAAAATTCTAACTCGTATATCTCAGCAACCGCTTGGCACATTTCCATGAAACTCGTACCGGATGATAGATTATAATCTCAGCTACAACACAGAGTATGTTAATTTGGTAAAAACATAAATCTAAGGTACTGAAATTCATTATTTAAAATTAACGCCCACATTTGACCTCTTTTTCGTTGGGCGTGGTTGTACAAATTTTATTGCAAATTATTCTTCGTACTTTTTTCTATTAGCCTGCCAAATTTCATGTTAATATCTTTAAAAACAACCGAGATATTAAGCAAATCCTAAAACAGTTTTTTCCTCCAAAAAACTTAGAAAAATTTTATTTTTGTTTGGTGAAACACCAGGTCAACAGAACTTCGTAGCAGGTGAATTTTGACAAACCATTTTTCTTTAAAGTACTGTAACTCATAAACGGCTTGAGATATTGGAATAAATCTTTCACCATATGATAGATTAAAATGTGGGCTATACGATGGCAAACCTTTGGCCCACCGATTGGCCTACCCTGTTAGTCTAAATTAGCTATTAAAAGTTTAAAACCTTATATCTTTCTTACTAATAGACTTAGCGCTTCCAAACAACTTTTATACGAGTCACGAAGCCTTATTCTACAAGGCCTGAAAATTATATCCGTTTAGACCAAGAAACTTCAGAGTTATTGAAAAATTCTAAAATAGCTTTATGGACGAAATTGCATATTTTAAGCAAAATTCTAACTCGTATATCTCAGCAACCGCTTGGCACATTTCCATGAAACTCGTACCGGATGATAGATTATAATCTCAGCTACAACACAGAGTATGTTAATTTGGTAAAAACATAAATCTAAGGTACTGAAATTCATTATTTAAAATTAACGCCCACAGTTGACCTCTTTTTCGTTGGGCGTGGTTGTACAAATTTTATTGCAAATTATTCTTCGTACTTTTTTCTATTAGCCTGCCAAATTTCATGTTAATATCTTTAAAAACAACCGAGATATTAAGCAAATTTTAAAACAGTTTTTTCCTCCAAAAAACTTAGAAAAATTTTATTTTTGTTTGGTGAAACACCAGGTCAACAGAACTTCGTAGCAGGTGAATTTTGACAAACCATTTTTCTTTAAAGTACTGTAACTCATAAACGGCTTGAGATATTGGAATAAATCTTTCACCATATGATAGATTAAAATGTGGGCTATACGATGGCAAACCTTTGGCCCACCGATTGGCCTACCCTGTTAGTCTAAATTAGCTATTAAAAGTTTAAAACCTTATATCTTTCTTACTAATAGACTTAGCGCTTCCAAACAACTTTTATACGAGTCACGAATCCTTATTTTACAAGGCCTGAAAATTATATCCGTTTAGACCAAGAAACTTCAGGCCTTGTAGAATAAGGCTTCGTGACTCGTATAAAAGTTGTTTGCAAACGCTAAATCTATTAGTAAGAAAGATATAAGGTTTTAAACTTTTAATAGCTAATTTAGACTAACAGGGTCGGCCAATCGGTGGGCCAAAGGTTTGCCATCGTATAGCCCACGTTTTAATCTATCATATGGTGAAAGATTTATTCCAATATCTCAAGCCGTTTATGAGTTACAGCACTTTAAAGAAAAATGGTTTGTCAAAATTCACCTGCTACGAAGTTCTGTTGACCTGGTGTTTCACCAAACAAAAATAATATTTTTCTAAGTTTTTTGGAGGAAAAAACTGTTTTAGGATTTGCTTAATATCTCGGTTGTTTTTAAAGATATTAACATGAAATTTGGCAGGCTAATAGAAAAAAGTACGAAAAATAATTTGCAATAAAATTTGTACAACCACGCCCAACGATAAAGAGGTCAAATGTGGGCGTTAATTTTAAATAATGAATTTCAGTACCTTAGATTTATGTTTTTACCAAATTAACATACTCTGTGTTGTAGCTGAGATTATAATCTATCATCCGGTACGAGTTTCATGGAAATGTGCCAAGCGGTTGATGAGATATACGAGTTAGAATTTTGCTTAAAATATGCAATTTCGTCCATAAAGCTATTTTAGAATTTTATCAATAACTCTGAAGTTTCTTGGTCTAAACGGATATAATTTTCAGGCCTTGTAGAATAAGGCTTCGTGACTCGTATAAAAGTTGTTTGCAAACGCTAAGTCTATTAGTAAGAAAGATATAAGGTTTTAAACTTTTAATAGCTAATTTAGACTAACAGGGTCGGCCAATCGGTGGGCCAAAGGTTTGCCATCGTATAGCCCACGTTTTAATCTATCATATGGTGAAAGATTTATTCCAATATCTCAAGCCGTTTATGAGTTACAGCACTTTAAAGAAAAATGGTTTGTCAAAATTCACCTGCTACGAAGTTCTGTTGACCTGGTGTTTCAGCAAACAAAAATAAAATTTTTCTAAGTTTTTTGGAGGAAAAAACTGTTTTAGGATTTGCTTAATATCTCGGTTGTTTTTAAAGATATTAACATGAAATTTGGCAGGCTAATAGAAAAAAGTACGAAGAATAATTTGCAATAAAATTTGTACAACCACGCCCAACGATAAAGAGGTCAAATGTGGGCGTTAATTTTAAATAATGAATTTCAGTACCTTAGATTTATGTTTTTACCAAATTAACATACTCTGTGTTGTAGCTAAGATTATAATCTATCATCCGGTACGAGTTTCATGGAAATGTGCCAAGCGGTTGCTGAGATATACGAGTTAGAATTTTGCTTAAAATATGCAATTTCGTCCATAAAGCTATTTTAGAATTTTATCAATAACTCTGAAGTTTCTTGGTCTAAACGGATATAATTTTCAGGCCTTGTAGAATAAGGCTTCGTGACTCGTATAAAAGTTGTTTGGAAGCGCTAAGTCTATTAGTAAGAAAGATATAAGGTTTTAAACTTTTAATAGCTAATTTAGACTAACAGGGTAGGCCAATCGGTGGGCCAAAGGTTTGCCATCGTATAGCCCACATTTTAATCTATCATATGGTGAAAGATTTATTCCAATATCTCAAGCCGTTTATGAGTTACAGTACTTTAAAGAAAAATGGTTTGTCAAAATTCACCTGCTACGAAGTTCTGTTGACCTGGTGTTTCACCAAACAAAAATAAAATTTTTCTAAGTTTTTTGGAGGAAAAAACTGTTTTAGGATTTGCTTAATATCTCGGTTGTTTTTAAAGATATTAACATGAAATTTGGCAGGCTAATAGAAAAAAGTACGAAGAATAATTTGCAATAAAATTTGTACAACCACGCCCAACGAAAAAGAGGTCAAATGTGGGCGTTAATTTTAAATAATGAATTTCAGTACCTTAGATTTATGTTTTTACCAAATTAACATACTCTGTGTTGTAGCTGAGATTATAATCTATCATCCGGTACGAGTTTCATGGAAATGTGCCAAGCGGTTGCTGAGATATACGAGTTAGAATTTTGCTTAAAATATGCAATTTCGTCCATAAAGCTATTTTAGAATTTTTCAATAACTCTGAAGTTTCTTGGTCTAAACGGATATAATTTTCAGGCCTTGTAGAATAAGGCTTCGTGACTCGTATAAAAGTTGTTTGGAAGCGCTAAGTCTATTAGTAAGAAAGATATAAGGTTTTAAACTTTTAATAGCTAATTTAGACTAACAGGGTAGGCCAATCGGTGGGCCAAAGGTTTGCCATCGTATAGCCCACATTTTAATCTATCATATGGTGAAAGATTTATTCCAATATCTCAAGCCGTTTATGAGTTACAGTACTTTAAAGAAAAATGGTTTGTCAAAATTCACCTGCTACGAAGTTCTGTTGACCTGGTGTTTCACCAAACAAAAATAAAATTTTTCTAAGTTTTTTGGAGGAAAAAACTGTTTTAGGATTTGCTTAATATCTCGGTTGTTTTTAAAGATATTAACATGAAATTTGGCAGGCTAATAGAAAAAAGTACGAAGAATAATTTGCAATAAAATTTGTACAACCACGCCCAACGAAAAAGAGGTCAAATGTGGGCGTTAATTTTAAATAATGAATTTCAGTACCTTAGATTTATGTTTTTACCAAATTAACATACTCTGTGTTGTAGCTGAGATTATAATCTATCATCCGGTACGAGTTTCATGGAAATGTGCCAAGCGGTTGCTGAGATATACGAGTTAGAATTTTGCTTAAAATATGCAATTTCGTCCATAAAGCTATTTTAGAATTTTATCAATAACTCTGAAGTTTCTTGGTCTAAACGGATATAATTTTCAGGCCTTGTAGAATAAGGCTTCTTGACTCGTATAAAAGTTGTTTGCAAACGCTAAGTCTATTAGTAAGAAAGATATAAGGTTTTAAACTTTTAATAGCTAATTTAGACTAACAGGGTAGGCCAATCGGTGGGCCAAAGGTTTGCCATCGTATAGCCCACGTTTTAATCTATCATATGGTGAAAGATTTATTCCAATATCTCAAGCCGTTTATGAGTTACAGCACTTTAAAGAAAAATGGTTTGTCAAAATTCACCTGCTACGAAGTTCTGTTGACCTGGTGTTTCACCAAACAAAAATAATATTTTTCTAAGTTTTTTGGAGGAAAAAACTGTTTTAGGATTTGCTTAATATCTCGGTTGTTTTTAAAGATATTAACATGAAATTTGGCAGGCTAATAGAAAAAAGTACGAAGAATAATTTGCAATAAAATTTGTACAACCACGCCCAACGATAAAGAGGTCAAATGTGGGCGTTAATTTTAAATAATGAATTTCAGTACCTTAGATTTATGTTTTTACCAAATTAACATACTCTGTGTTGTAGCTGAGATTATAATCTATCATCCGGTATGAGTTTCATGGAAATGTGCCAAGCGGTTGCTGAGATATACGAGTTAGAATTTTGCTTAAAATATGCAATTTCGTCCATAAAGCTATTTTAGAATTTTATCAATAACTCTGAAGTTTCTTGGTCTAAACGGATATAATTTTCAGGCCTTGTAGAATAAGGCTTCTTGACTCGTATAAAAGTTGTTTGCAAACGCTAAGTCTATTAGTAAGAAAGATATAAGGTTTTAAACTTTTAATAGCTAATTTAGACTAACAGGGTAGGCCAATCGGTGGGCCAAAGGTTTGCCATCGTATAGCCCACGTTTTAATCTATCATATGGTGAAAGTTTTATTCCAATATCTCAAGCCGTTTATGAGTTACAGCACTTTAAAGAAAAATGGTTTGTCAAAATTCACCTGCTACGAAGTTCTGTTGACCTGGTGTTTCACCAAACAAAAATAATATTTTTCTAAGTTTTTTGGAGGAAAAAACTGTTTTAGGATTTGCTTAATATCTCGGTTGTTTTTAAAGATATTAACATGAAATTTGGCAGGCTAATAGAAAAAAGTACGAAGAATAATTTGCAATAAAATTTGTACAACCACGCCCAACGATAAAGAGGTCAAATGTGGGCGTTAATTTTAAATAATGAATTTCAGTACCTTAGATTTATGTTTTTACCAAATTAACATACTCTGTGTTGTAGCTAAGATTATAATCTATCATCCGGTACGAGTTTCATGGAAATGTGCCAAGCGGTTGCTGAGATATACGAGTTAGAATTTTGCTTAAAATATGCAATTTCGTCCATAAAGCTATTTTAGAATTTTATCAATAACTCTGAAGTTTCTTGGTCTAAACGGATATAATTTTCAGGCCTTGTAGAATAAGGCTTCGTGACTCGTATTAACATACTCTGTGTTGTAGCTGAGATTATAATCTATCATCCGGTACGAGTTTCATGGAAATGTGCCAAGCGGTTGATGAGATATACGAGTTAGAATTTTGCTTAAAATATGCAATTTCGTCCATAAAGCTATTTTAGAATTTTATCAATAACTCTGAAGTTTCTTGGTCTAAACGGATATAATTTTCAGGCCTTGTAGAATAAGGCTTCGTGACTCGTATAAAAGTTGTTTGGAAGCGCTAAGTCTATTAGTAAGAAAGATATAGGGTTTTAAACTTTTAATAGCTAATTTAGACTAACAGGGTAGGCCAATCGGTGGGCCAAAGGTTTGCCATCGTATAGCCCACATTTTAATCTATCATATGGTGAAAGATTTATTCCAATATCTCAAGCCGTTTATGAGTTACAGTACTTTAAAGAAAAATGGTTTGTCAAAATTCACCTGCTACGAAGTTCTGTTGACCTGGTGTTTCACCAAACAAAAATAAAATTTTTCTAAGTTTTTTGGAGGAAAAAACTGTTTTAAAATTTGCTTAATATCTCGGTTGTTTTTAAAGATATTAACATGAAATTTGGCAGGCTAATAGAAAAAAGTACGAAGAATAATTTGCAATAAAATTTGTACAACCACGCCCAACGAAAAAGAGGTCAAATGTGGGCGTTAATTTTAAATAATGAATTTCAGTACCTTAGATTTATGTTTTTACCAAATTAACATACTCTGTGTTGTAGCTGAGATTATAATCTATCATCCGGTACGAGTTTCATGGAAATGTGCCAAGCGGTTGATGAGATATACGAGTTAGAATTTTGCTTAAAATATGCAATTTCGTCCATAAAGCTATTTTAGAATTTTATCAATAACTCTGAAGTTTCTTGGTCTAAACGGATATAATTTTCAGGCCTTGTAGAATAAGGCTTCGTGACTCGTATAAAAGTTGTTTGGAAGCGCTAAGTCTATTAGTAAGAAAGATATAAGGTTTTAAACTTTTAATAGCTAATTTAGACTAACAGGGTAGGCCAATCGGTGGGCCAAAGGTTTGCCATCGTATAGCCCACATTTTAATCTATCATATGGTGAAAGATTTATTCCAATATCTCAAGCCGTTTATGAGTTACAGTACTTTAAAGAAAAATGGTTTGTCAAAATTCACCTGCTACGAAGTTCTGTTGACCTGGTGTTTCACCAAACAAAAATAAAATTTTTCTAAGTTTTTTGGAGGAAAAAACTGTTTTAAAATTTGCTTAATATCTCGGTTGTTTTTAAAGATATTAACATGAAATTTGGCAGGCTAATAGAAAAAAGTACGAAGAATAATTTGCAATAAAATTTGTACAACCACGCCCAACGAAAAAGAGGTCAAATGTGGGCGTTAATTTTAAATAATGAATTTCAGTACCTTAGATTTATGTTTTTACCAAATTAACATACTCTGTGTTGTAGCTGAGATTATAATCTATCATCCGGTACGAGTTTCATGGAAATGTGCCAAGCGGTTGCTGAGATATACGAGTTAGAATTTTGCTTAAAATATGCAATTTCGTCCATAAAGCTATTTTAGAATTTTTCAATAACTCTGAAGTTTCTTGGTCTAAACGGATATAATTTTCAGGCCTTGTAGAATAAGGCTTCGTGACTCGTATAAAAGTTGTTTGGAAGCGCTAAGTCTATTAGTAAGAAAGATATAAGGTTTTAAACTTTTAATAGCTAATTTAGACTAACAGGGTAGGCCAATCGGTGGGCCAAAGGTTTGCCATCGTATAGCCCACATTTTAATCTATCATATGGTGAAAGATTTATTCCAATATCTCAAGCCGTTTATGAGTTACAGTACTTTAAAGAAAAATGGTTTGTCAAAATTCACCTGCTACGAAGTTCTGTTGACCTGGTGTTTCACCAAACAAAAATAAAATTTTTCTAAGTTTTTTGGAGGAAAAAACTGTTTTAGGATTTGCTTAATATCTCGGTTGTTTTTAAAGATATTAACATGAAATTTGGCAGGCTAATAGAAAAAAGTACGAAGAATAATTTGCAATAAAATTTGTACAACCACGCCCAACGAAAAAGAGGTCAAATGTGGGCGTTAATTTTAAATAATGAATTTCAGTACCTTAGATTTATGTTTTTACCAAATTAACATACTCTGTGTTGTAGCTGAGATTATAATCTATCATCCGGTACGAGTTTCATGGAAATGTGCCAAGCGGTTGCTGAGATATACGAGTTAGAATTTTGCTTAAAATATGCAATTTCGTCCATAAAGCTATTTTAGAATTTTATCAATAACTCTGAAGTTTCTTGGTCTAAACGGATATAATTTTCAGGCCTTGTAGAATAAGGCTTCTTGACTCGTATAAAAGTTGTTTGCAAACGCTAAGTCTATTAGTAAGAAAGATATAAGGTTTTAAACTTTTAATAGCTAATTTAGACTAACAGGGTAGGCCAATCGGTGGGCCAAAGGTTTGCCATCGTATAGCCCACGTTTTAATCTATCATATGGTGAAAGATTTATTCCAATATCTCAAGCCGTTTATGAGTTACAGCACTTTAAAGAAAAATGGTTTGTCAAAATTCACCTGCTACGAAGTTCTGTTGACCTGGTGTTTCACCAAACAAAAATAATATTTTTCTAAGTTTTTTGGAGGAAAAAACTGTTTTAGGATTTGCTTAATATCTCGGTTGTTTTTAAAGATATTAACATGAAATTTGGCAGGCTAATAGAAAAAAGTACGAAGAATAATTTGCAATAAAATTTGTACAACCACGCCCAACGATAAAGAGGTCAAATGTGGGCGTTAATTTTAAATAATGAATTTCAGTACCTTAGATTTATGTTTTTACCAAATTAACATACTCTGTGTTGTAGCTGAGATTATAATCTATCATCCGGTATGAGTTTCATGGAAATGTGCCAAGCGGTTGCTGAGATATACGAGTTAGAATTTTGCTTAAAATATGCAATTTCGTCCATAAAGCTATTTTAGAATTTTATCAATAACTCTGAAGTTTCTTGGTCTAAACGGATATAATTTTCAGGCCTTGTAGAATAAGGCTTCTTGACTCGTATAAAAGTTGTTTGCAAACGCTAAGTCTATTAGTAAGAAAGATATAAGGTTTTAAACTTTTAATAGCTAATTTAGACTAACAGGGTAGGCCAATCGGTGGGCCAAAGGTTTGCCATCGTATAGCCCACGTTTTAATCTATCATATGGTGAAAGTTTTATTCCAATATCTCAAGCCGTTTATGAGTTACAGCACTTTAAAGAAAAATGGTTTGTCAAAATTCACCTGCTACGAAGTTCTGTTGACCTGGTGTTTCACCAAACAAAAATAATATTTTTCTAAGTTTTTTGGAGGAAAAAACTGTTTTAGGATTTGCTTAATATCTCGGTTGTTTTTAAAGATATTAACATGAAATTTGGCAGGCTAATAGAAAAAAGTACGAAGAATAATTTGCAATAAAATTTGTACAACCACGCCCAACGATAAAGAGGTCAAATGTGGGCGTTAATTTTAAATAATGAATTTCAGTACCTTAGATTTATGTTTTTACCAAATTAACATACTCTGTGTTGTAGCTAAGATTATAATCTATCATCCGGTACGAGTTTCATGGAAATGTGCCAAGCGGTTGCTGAGATATACGAGTTAGAATTTTGCTTAAAATATGCAATTTCGTCCATAAAGCTATTTTAGAATTTTATCAATAACTCTGAAGTTTCTTGGTCTAAACGGATATAATTTTCAGGCCTTGTAGAATAAGGCTTCGTGACTCGTATTAACATACTCTGTGTTGTAGCTGAGATTATAATCTATCATCCGGTACGAGTTTCATGGAAATGTGCCAAGCGGTTGATGAGATATACGAGTTAGAATTTTGCTTAAAATATGCAATTTCGTCCATAAAGCTATTTTAGAATTTTATCAATAACTCTGAAGTTTCTTGGTCTAAACGGATATAATTTTCAGGCCTTGTAGAATAAGGCTTCGTGACTCGTATAAAAGTTGTTTGGAAGCGCTAAGTCTATTAGTAAGAAAGATATAAGGTTTTAAACTTTTAATAGCTAATTTAGACTAACAGGGTAGGCCAATCGGTGGGCCAAAGGTTTGCCATCGTATAGCCCACATTTTAATCTATCATATGGTGAAAGATTTATTCCAATATCTCAAGCCGTTTATGAGTTACAGTACTTTAAAGAAAAATGGTTTGTCAAAATTCACCTGCTACGAAGTTCTGTTGACCTGGTGTTTCACCAAACAAAAATAAAATTTTTCTAAGTTTTTTGGAGGAAAAAACTGTTTTAAAATTTGCTTAATATCTCGGTTGTTTTTAAAGATATTAACATGAAATTTGGCAGGCTAATAGAAAAAAGTACGAAGAATAATTTGCAATAAAATTTGTACAACCACGCCCAACGAAAAAGAGGTCAAATGTGGGCGTTAATTTTAAATAATGAATTTCAGTACCTTAGATTTATGTTTTTACCAAATTAACATACTCTGTGTTGTAGCTGAGATTATAATCTATCATCCGGTACGAGTTTCATGGAAATGTGCCAAGCGGTTGCTGAGATATACGAGTTAGAATTTTGCTTAAAATATGCAATTTCGTCCATAAAGCTATTTTAGAATTTTTCAATAACTCTGAAGTTTCTTGGTCTAAACGGATATAATTTTCAGGCCTTGTAGAATAAGGCTTCGTGACTCGTATAAAAGTTGTTTGGAAGCGCTAAGTCTATTAGTAAGAAAGATATAAGGTTTTAAACTTTTAATAGCTAATTTAGACTAACAGGGTAGGCCAATCGGTGGGCCAAAGGTTTGCCATCGTATAGCCCACATTTTAATCTATCATATGGTGAAAGATTTATTCCAATATCTCAAGCCGTTTATGAGTTACAGTACTTTAAAGAAAAATGGTTTGTCAAAATTCACCTGCTACGAAGTTCTGTTGACCTGGTGTTTCACCAAACAAAAATAAAATTTTTCTAAGTTTTTTGGAGGAAAAAACTGTTTTAGGATTTGCTTAATATCTCGGTTGTTTTTAAAGATATTAACATGAAATTTGGCAGGCTAATAGAAAAAAGTACGAAGAATAATTTGCAATAAAATTTGTACAACCACGCCCAACGAAAAAGAGGTCAAATGTGGGCGTTAATTTTAAATAATGAATTTCAGTACCTTAGATTTATGTTTTTACCAAATTAACATACTCTGTGTTGTAGCTGAGATTATAATCTATCATCCGGTACGAGTTTCATGGAAATGTGCCAAGCGGTTGCTGAGATATACGAGTTAGAATTTTGCTTAAAATATGCAATTTCGTCCATAAAGCTATTTTAGAATTTTTCAATAACTCTGAAGTTTCTTGGTCTAAACGGATATAATTTTCAGGCCTTGTAAAATAAGG
This sequence comes from Gymnocheta viridis, assembly GCA_956483585.1. Lineage (NCBI taxonomy): Eukaryota > Metazoa > Arthropoda > Insecta > Diptera > Tachinidae > Gymnocheta > Gymnocheta viridis. The sequence continues at coordinate 20,549,934 of OY101444.1, read as the reverse complement.
ATTCGTGACTCGTATAAAAGTTGTTTGGAAGCGCTAAGTCTATTAGTAAGAAAGATATAAGGTTTTAAACTTTTAATAGCTAATTTAGACTAACAGGGTAGGCCAATCGGTGGGCCAAAGGTTTGCCATCGTATAGCCCACATTTTAATCTATCATATGGTGAAAGATTTATTCCAATATCTCAAGCCGTTTATGAGTTACAGCACTTTAAAGAAAAATGGTTTGACAAAATTCACCTGCTACGAAGTTCTGTTGACCTGGTGTTTCACCAAACAAAAATAATATTTTTCTAAGTTTTTTGGAGGAAAAACTGTTTTAGGATTTGCTTAATATCTCGGTTGTTTTTAAAAATATTAACATGAAATTTATCAGGCTAATAGAAAAAAGTACGAAGAATAATTTGCAATAAAATTTGTACAACCACGCCCAACGATAAAGAGGTCAAATGTGGGCGTTAATTTTAAATAATGAATTTCAGTACCTTAGATTTATGTTTTTACCAAATGAACATACTCTGTGTTGTAGCTGAGATTATAATCTATCATCCGGTATGAGTTTCATGGAAATGTGCCAAGCGGTTGCTGAGATATACGAGTTAGAATTTTGCTTAAAATATGCAATTTCGTCCATAAAGCTATTTTAGAATTTTATCAATAACTCTGAAGTTTCTTGGTCTAAACGGATATAATTTTCAGGCCTTGTAGAATAAGGCTTCTTGACTCGTATAAAAGTTGTTTGCAAACGCTAAGTCTATTAGTAAGAAAGATATAAGGTTTTAAACTTTTAATAGCTAATTTAGACTAACAGGGTAGGCCAATCGGTGGGCCAAAGGTTTGCCATCGTATAGCCCACGTTTTAATCTATCATATGGTGGAAGATTTATTCCAATATCTCAAGCCGTTTATGAGTTACAGCACTTTAAAGAAAAATGGTTTGTCAAAATTCACCTGCTACGAAGTTCTGTTGACCTGGTGTTTCACCAAACAAAAATAATATTTTTCTAAGTTTTTTGGAGGAAAAAACTGTTTTAGGATTTGCTTAATATCTCGGTTGTTTTTAAAGATATTAACATGAAATTTGGCAGGCTAATAGAAAAAAGTACGAAGAATAATTTGCTATAAAATTTGTACAACCACGTCCAACGATAAAGAGGTCAAATGTGGGCGTTAATTTTAAATAATGAATTTCAGTACCTTAGATTTATGTTTTTACCAAATTAACATACTCTGTGTTGTAGCTGAGATTATAATCTATCATCCGGTACGAGTTTCATGGAAATGTGCCAAGCGGTTGCTGAGATATACGAGTTAGAATTTTGCTTAAAATATGCAATTTCGTCCATAAAGCTATTTTAGAATTTTATCAATAACTCTGAAGTTTCTTGGTCTAAACGGATATAATTTTCAGGCCTTGTAGAATAAGGCTTCGTGACTCGTATAAAAGTTGTTTGCAAACGCTAAGTCTATTAGTAAGAAAGATGTAAGGTTTTAAACTTTTAATAGCTAATTTAGACTAACAGGGTAGGCCAATCGGTGGGCCAAAGGTTTGCCATCGTATAGCCCACATTTTAATCTATCATATGGTGAAAGATTTATTCCAATATCTCAAGCCGTTTATGAGTTACAGTACTTTAAAGAAAAATGGTTTGTCAAAATTCACCTGCTACGAAGTTCTGTTGACCTGGTGTTTCACCAAACAAAAATAAAATTTTTCTAAGTTTTTTGGAGGAAAAAACTGTTTTAAAATTTGCTTAATATCTCGGTTGTTTTTAAAGATATTAACATGAAATTTGGCAGGCTAATAGAAAAAAGTACGAAGAATAATTTGCAATAAAATTTGTACAACCACGCCCAACGAAAAAGAGGTCAAATGTGGGCGTTAATTTTAAATAATGAATTTCAGTACCTTAGATTTATGTTTTTACCAAATTAACATACTCTGTGTTGTAGCTGAGATTATAATCTATCATCCGGTACGAGTTTCATGGAAATGTGCCAAGCGGTTGCTGAGATATACGAGTTAGAATTTTGCTTAAAATATGCAATTTCGTCCATAAAGCTATTTTAGAATTTTTCAATAACTCTGAAGTTTCTTGGTCTAAACGGATATAATTTTCAGGCCTTGTAGAATAAGGCTTCGTGACTCGTATAAAAGTTGTTTGGAAGCGCTAAGTCTATTAGTAAGAAAGATATAAGGTTTTAAACTTTTAATAGCTAATTTAGACTAACAGGGTAGGCCAATCGGTGGGCCAAAGGTTTGCCATCGTATAGCCCACATTTTAATCTATCATATGGTGAAAGATTTATTCCAATATCTCAAGCCGTTTATGAGTTACAGTACTTTAAAGAAAAATGGTTTGTCAAAATTCACCTGCTACGAAGTTCTGTTGACCTGGTGTTTCACCAAACAAAAATAAAATTTTTCTAAGTTTTTTGGAGGAAAAAACTGTTTTAGGATTTGCTTAATATCTCGGTTGTTTTTAAAGATATTAACATGAAATTTGGCAGGCTAATAGAAAAAAGTACGAAGAATAATTTGCAATAAAATTTGTACAACCACGCCCAACGAAAAAGAGGTCAAATGTGGGCGTTAATTTTAAATAATGAATTTCAGTACCTTAGATTTATGTTTTTACCAAATTAACATACTCTGTGTTGTAGCTGAGATTATAATCTATCATCCGGTACGAGTTTCATGGAAATGTGCCAAGCGGTTGCTGAGATATACGAGTTAGAATTTTGCTTAAAATATGCAATTTCGTCCATAAAGCTATTTTAGAATTTTTCAATAACTCTGAAGTTTCTTGGTCTAAACGGATATAATTTTCAGGCCTTGTAAAATAAGGATTCGTGACTCGTATAAAAGTTGTTTGGAAGCGCTAAGTCTATTAGTAAGAAAGATATAAGGTTTTAAACTTTTAATAGCTAATTTAGACTAACAGGGTAGGCCAATCGGTGGGCCAAAGGTTTGCCATCGTATAGCCCACATTTTAATCTATCATATGGTGAAAGATTTATTCCAATATCTCAAGCCGTTTATGAGTTACAGCACTTTAAAGAAAAATGGTTTGACAAAATTCACCTGCTACGAAGTTCTGTTGACCTGGTGTTTCACCAAACAAAAATAATATTTTTCTAAGTTTTTTGGAGGAAAAACTGTTTTAGGATTTGCTTAATATCTCGGTTGTTTTTAAAAATATTAACATGAAATTTATCAGGCTAATAGAAAAAAGTACGAAGAATAATTTGCAATAAAATTTGTACAACCACGCCCAACGATAAAGAGGTCAAATGTGGGCGTTAATTTTAAATAATGAATTTCAGTACCTTAGATTTATGTTTTTACCAAATTAACATACTCTGTGTTGTAGCTGAGATTATAATCTATCATCCGGTATGAGTTTCATGGAAATGTGCCAAGCGGTTGCTGAGATATACGAGTTAGAATTTTGCTTAAAATATGCAATTTCGTCCATAAAGCTATTTTAGAATTTTATCAATAACTCTGAAGTTTCTTGGTCTAAACGGATATAATTTTCAGGCCTTGTAGAATAAGGCTTCTTGACTCGTATAAAAGTTGTTTGCAAACGCTAAGTCTATTAGTAAGAAAGATATAAGGTTTTAAACTTTTAATAGCTAATTTAGACTAACAGGGTCGGCCAATCGGTGGGCCAAAGGTTTGCCATCGTATAGCCCACGTTTTAATCTATCATATGGTGAAAGATTTATTCCAATATCTCAAGCCGTTTATGAGTTACAGCACTTTAAAGAAAAATGGTTTGTCAAAATTCACCTGCTACGAAGTTCTGTTGACCTGGTGTTTCACCAAACAAAAATAATATTTTTCTAAGTTTTTTGGAGGAAAAAACTGTTTTAGGATTCGCTTAATATCTCGGTTGTTTTTAAAGATATTAACATGAAATTTGGCAGGCTAATAGAAAAAAGTACGAAGAATAATTTGCTATAAAATTTGTACAACCACGTCCAACGATAAAGAGGTCAAATGTGGGCGTTAATTTTAAATAATGAATTTCAGTACCTTAGATTTATGTTTTTACCAAATTAACATACTCTGTGTTGTAGCTGAGATTATAATCTATCATCCGGTACGAGTTTCATGGAAATGTGCCAAGCGGTTGCTGAGATATACGAGTTAGAATTTTGCTTAAAATATGCAATTTCGTCCATAAAGCTATTTTAGAATTTTATCAATAACTCTGAAGTTTCTTGGTCTAAACGGATATAATTTTCAGGCCTTGTAGAATAAGGCTTCGTGACTCGTATAAAAGTTGTTTGGAAGCGCTAAGTCTATTAGTAAGAAAGATATAAGGTTTTAAACTTTTAATAGCTAATTTAGACTAACAGGGTAGGCCAATCGGTGGGCCAAAGGTTTGCCATCGTATAGCCCACATTTTAATCTATCATATGGTGAAAGATTTATTCCAATATCTCAAGCCGTTTATGAGTTACAGCACTTTAAAGAAAAATGGTTTGACAAAATTCACCTGCTACGAAGTTCTGTTGACCTGGTGTTTCACCAAACAAAAATAATATTTTTCTAAGTTTTTTGGAGGAAAAACTGTTTTAGGATTTGCTTAATATCTCGGTTGTTTTTAAAAATATTAACATGAAATTTATCAGGCTAATAGAAAAAAGTACGAAGAATAATTTGCAATAAAATTTGTACAACCACGCCCAACGATAAAGAGGTCAAATGTGGGCGTTAATTTTAAATAATGAATTTCAGTACCTTAGATTTATGTTTTTACCAAATTAACATACTCTGTGTTGTAGCTGAGATTATAATCTATCATCCGGTATGAGTTTCATGGAAATGTGCCAAGCGGTTGCTGAGATATACGAGTTAGAATTTTGCTTAAAATATGCAATTTCGTCCATAAAGCTATTTTAGAATTTTATCAATAACTCTGAAGTTTCTTGGTCTAAACGGATATAATTTTCAGGCCTTGTAGAATAAGGCTTCTTGACTCGTATAAAAGTTGTTTGCAAACGCTAAGTCTATTAGTAAGAAAGATATAAGGTTTTAAACTTTTAATAGCTAATTTAGACTAACAGGGTAGGCCAATCGGTGGGCCAAAGGTTTGCCATCGTATAGCCCACGTTTTAATCTATCATATGGTGGAAGATTTATTCCAATATCTCAAGCCGTTTATGAGTTACAGCACTTTAAAGAAAAATGGTTTGTCAAAATTCACCTGCTACGAAGTTCTGTTGACCTGGTGTTTCAGCAAACAAAAATAAAATTTTTCTAAGTTTTTTGGAGGAAAAAACTGTTTTAGGATTTGCTTAATATCTCGGTTGTTTTTAAAGATATTAACATGAAATTTGGCAGGCTAATAGAAAAAAGTACGAAGAATAATTTGCAATAAAATTTGTACAACCACGCCCAACGATAAAGAGGTCAAATGTGGGCGTTAATTTTAAATAATGAATTTCAGTACCTTAGATTTATGTTTTTACCAAATTAACACACTCTGTGTTGTAGCTGAGATTATAATCCATCATCCGGTACGAGTTTCATGGAAATGTGCCAAGCGGTTGCTGAGATATACGAGTTAGAATTTTGCTTAAAATATGCAATTTCGTCCATAAAGCTATTTTAGAATTTTATCAATAACTCTGAAGTTTCTTGGTCTAAACGGATATAATTTTCAGGCCTTGTAGAGTAAGGCTTCGTGACTCGTATAAAAGTTGTTTGCAAACGCTAAATCTATTAGTAAGAAAGATATAAGGTTTTAAACTTTTAATAGCTAATTTAGACTAACAGGGTCGGCCAATCGGTGGGCCAAAGGTTTGCCATCGTATAGCCCACGTTTTAATCTATCATATGGTGAAAGATTTATTCCAATATCTCAAGCCGTTTATGAGTTACAGCACTTTAAAGAAAAATGGTTTGTCAAAATTCACCTGCTACGAAGTTCTGTTGACCTGGTGTTTCACCAAACAAAAATAATATTTTTCTAAGTTTTTTGGAGGAAAAAACTGTTTTAGGATTTGCTTAATATCTCGGTTGTTTTTAAAGATATTAACATGAAATTTGGCAGGCTAATAGAAAAAAGTACGAAGAATAATTTGCTATAAAATTTGTACAACCACGTCCAACGATAAAGAGGTCAAATGTGGGCGTTAATTTTAAATAATGAATTTCAGTACCTTAGATTTATGTTTTTACCAAATTAACATACTCTGTGTTGTAGCTGAGATTATAATCTATCATCCGGTACGAGTTTCATGGAAATGTGCCAAGCGGTTGCTGAGATATACGAGTTAGAATTTTGCTTAAAATATGCAATTTCGTCCATAAAGCTATTTTAGAATTTTATCAATAACTCTGAAGTTTCTTGGTCTAAACGGATATAATTTTCAGGCCTTGTAGAATAAGGCTTCGTGACTCGTATAAAAGTTGTTTGCAAACGCTAAGTCTATTAGTAAGAAAGATGTAAGGTTTTAAACTTTTAATAGCTAATTTATACTAACAGGGTAGGCCAATCGGTGGGCCAAAGGTTTGCCATCGTATAGCCCACATTTTAATCTATCATATGGTGAAAGATTTATTCCAATATCTCAAGCCGTTTATGAGTTACAGTACTTTAAAGAAAAATGGTTTGTCAAAATTCACCTGCTACGAAGTTCTGTTGACCTGGTGTTTCACCAAACAAAAATAAAATTTTTCTAAGTTTTTTGGAGGAAAAAACTGTTTTAAAATTTGCTTAATATCTCGGTTGTTTTTAAAGATATTAACATGAAATTTGGCAGGCTAATAGAAAAAAGTACGAAGAATAATTTGCAATAAAATTTGTACAACCACGCCCAACGAAAAAGAGGTCAAATGTGGGCGTTAATTTTAAATAATGAATTTCAGTACCTTAGATTTATGTTTTTACCAAATTAACATACTCTGTGTTGTAGCTGAGATTATAATCTATCATCCGGTACGAGTTTCATGGAAATGTGCCAAGCGGTTGCTGAGATATACGAGTTAGAATTTTGCTTAAAATATGCAATTTCGTCCATAAAGCTATTTTAGAATTTTTCAATAACTCTGAAGTTTCTTGGTCTAAACGGATATAATTTTCAGGCCTTGTAGAATAAGGCTTCGTGACTCGTATAAAAGTTGTTTGGAAGCGCTAAGTCTATTAGTAAGAAAGATATAAGGTTTTAAACTTTTAATAGCTAATTTAGACTAACAGGGTAGGCCAATCGGTGGGCCAAAGGTTTGCCATCGTATAGCCCACATTTTAATCTATCATATGGTGAAAGATTTATTCCAATATCTCAAGCCGTTTATGAGTTACAGCACTTTAAAGAAAAATGGTTTGACAAAATTCACCTGCTACGAAGTTCTGTTGACCTGGTGTTTCACCAAACAAAAATAATATTTTTCTAAGTTTTTTGGAGGAAAAACTGTTTTAGGATTTGCTTAATATCTCGGTTGTTTTTAAAAATATTAACATGAAATTTATCAGGCTAATAGAAAAAAGTACGAAGAATAATTTGCAATAAAATTTGTACAACCACGCCCAACGATAAAGAGGTCAAATGTGGGCGTTAATTTTAAATAATGAATTTCAGTACCTTAGATTTATGTTTTTACCAAATTAACATACTCTGTGTTGTAGCTGAGATTATAATCTATCATCCGGTATGAGTTTCATGGAAATGTGCCAAGCGGTTGCTGAGATATACGAGTTAGAATTTTGCTTAAAATATGCAATTTCGTCCATAAAGCTATTTTAGAATTTTATCAATAACTCTGAAGTTTCTTGGTCTAAACGGATATAATTTTCAGGCCTTGTAGAATAAGGCTTCTTGACTCGTATAAAAGTTGTTTGCAAACGCTAAGTCTATTAGTAAGAAAGATATAAGGTTTTAAACTTTTAATAGCTAATTTAGACTAACAGGGTAGGCCAATCGGTGGGCCAAAGGTTTGCCATCGTATAGCCCACGTTTTAATCTATCATATGGTGGAAGATTTATTCCAATATCTCAAGCCGTTTATGAGTTACAGCACTTTAAAGAAAAATGGTTTGTCAAAATTCACCTGCTACGAAGTTCTGTTGACCTGGTGTTTCAGCAAACAAAAATAAAATTTTTATAAGTTTTTTGGAGGAAAAAACTGTTTTAGGATTTGCTTAATATCTCGGTTGTTTTTAAAGATATTAACATGAAATTTGGCAGGCTAATAGAAAAAAGTACGAAGAATAATTTGCAATAAAATTTGTACAACCACGCCCAACGATAAAGAGGTCAAATGTGGGCGTTAATTTTAAATAATGAATTTCAGTACCTTAGATTTATGTTTTTACCAAATTAACACACTCTGTGTTGTAGCTGAGATTATAATCCATCATCCGGTACGAGTTTCATGGAAATGTGCCAAGCGGTTGCTGAGATATACGAGTTAGAATTTTGCTTAAAATATGCAATTTCGTCCATAAAGCTATTTTAGAATTTTATCAATAACTCTGAAGTTTCTTGGTCTAAACGGATATAATTTTCAGGCCTTGTAGAATAAGGCTTCGTGACTCGTATAAAAGTTGTTTGCAAACGCTAAATCTATTAGTAAGAAAGATATAAGGTTTTAAACTTTTAATAGCTAATTTAGACTAACAGGGTCGGCCAATCGGTGGGCCAAAGGTTTGCCATCGTATAGCCCACGTTTTAATCTATCATATGGTGAAAGATTTATTCCAATATCTCAAGCCGTTTATGAGTTACAGCACTTTAAAGAAAAATGGTTTGTCAAAATTCACCTGCTACGAAGTTCTGTTGACCTGGTGTTTCACCAAACAAAAATAATATTTTTCTAAGTTTTTTGGAGGAAAAAACTGTTTTAGGATTTGCTTAATATCTCGGTTGTTTTTAAAGATATTAACATGAAATTTGGCAGGCTAATAGAAAAAAGTACGAAGAATAATTTGCTATAAAATTTGTACAACCACGTCCAACGATAAAGAGGTCAAATGTGGGCGTTAATTTTAAATAATGAATTTCAGTACCTTAGATTTATGTTTTTACCAAATTAACATACTCTGTGTTGTAGCTGAGATTATAATCTATCATCCGGTACGAGTTTCATGGAAATGTGCCAAGCGGTTGCTGAGATATACGAGTTAGAATTTTGCTTAAAATATGCAATTTCGTCCATAAAGCTATTTTAGAATTTTATCAATAACTCTGAAGTTTCTTGGTCTAAACGGATATAATTTTCAGGCCTTGTAGAATAAGGCTTCGTGACTCGTATAAAAGTTGTTTGGAAGCGCTAAGTCTATTAGTAAGAAAGATATAAGGTTTTAAACTTTTAATAGCTAATTTAGACTAACAGGGTAGGCCAATCGGTGGGCCAAAGGTTTGCCATCGTATAGCCCACATTTTAATCTATCATATGGTGAAAGATTTATTCCAATATCTCAAGCCGTTTATGAGTTACAGCACTTTAAAGAAAAATGGTTTGACAAAATTCACCTGCTACGAAGTTCTGTTGACCTGGTGTTTCACCAAACAAAAATAATATTTTTCTAAGTTTTTTGGAGGAAAAACTGTTTTAGGATTTGCTTAATATCTCGGTTGTTTTTAAAAATATTAACATGAAATTTATCAGGCTAATAGAAAAAAGTACGAAGAATAATTTGCAATAAAATTTGTACAACCACGCCCAACGATAAAGAGGTCAAATGTGGGCGTTAATTTTAAATAATGAATTTCAGTACCTTAGATTTATGTTTTTACCAAATTAACATACTCTGTGTTGTAGCTGAGATTATAATCTATCATCCGGTACGACTTTCATGGAAATGTGCCAAGCGGTTGCTGAGATATACGAGTTAGAATTTTGCTTAAAATATGCAATTTCGTCCATAAAGCTATTTTAGAATTTTATCAATAACTCTGAAGTTTCTTGGTCTAAACGGATATAATTTTCAGGCCTTGTAGAATAAGGCTTCTTGACTCGTATAAAAGTTGTTTGCAAACGCTAAGTCTATTAGTAAGAAAGATATAAGGTTTTAAACTTTTAATAGCTAATTTAGACTAACAGGGTAGGCCAATCGGTGGGCCAAAGGTTTGCCATCGTATAGCCCACGTTTTAATCTATCATATGGTGGAAGATTTATTCCAATATCTCAAGCCGTTTATGAGTTACAGCACTTTAAAGAAAAATGGTTTGTCAAAATTCACCTGCTACGAAGTTCTGTTGACCTGGTGTTTCAGCAAACAAAAATAAAATTTTTCTAAGTTTTTTGGAGGAAAAAACTGTTTTAGGATTTGCTTAATATCTCGGTTGTTTTTAAAGATATTAACATGAAATTTGGCAGGCTAATAGAAAAAAGTACGAAGAATAATTTGCAATAAAATTTGTACAACCACGCCCAACGATAAAGAGGTCAAATGTGGGCGTTAATTTTAAATAATGAATTTCAGTACCTTAGATTTATGTTTTTACCAAATTAACACACTCTGTGTTGTAGCTGAGATTATAATCCATCATCCGGTACGAGTTTCATGGAAATGTGCCAAGCGGTTGCTGAGATATACGAGTTAGAATTTTGCTTAAAATATGCAATTTCGTCCATAAAGCTATTTTAGAATTTTATCAATAACTCTGAAGTTTCTTGGTCTAAACGGATATAATTTTCAGGCCTTGTAGAATAAGGCTTCGTGACTCGTATAAAAGTTGTTTGCAAACGCTAAATCTATTAGTAAGAAAGATATAAGGTTTTAAACTTTTAATAGCTAATTTAGACTAACAGGGTCGGCCAATCGGTGGGCCAAAGGTTTGCCATCGTATAGCCCACGTTTTAATCTATCATATGGTGAAAGATTTATTCCAATATCTCAAGCCGTTTATGAGTTACAGCACTTTAAAGAAAAATGGTTTGTCAAAATTCACCTGCTACGAAGTTCTGTTGACCTGGTGTTTCACCAAACAAAAATAATATTTTTCTAAGTTTTTTGGAGGAAAAAACGGTTTTAGGATTTGCTTAATATCTCGGTTGTTTTTAAAGATATTAACATGAAATTTGGCAGGCTAATAGAAAAAAGTACGAAGAATAATTTGCTATAAAATTTGTACAACCACGTCCAACGATAAAGAGGTCAAATGTGGGCGTTAATTTTAAATAATGAATTTCAGTACCTTAGATTTATGTTTTTACCAAATTAACATACTCTGTGTTGTAGCTGAGATTATAATCTATCATCCGGTACGAGTTTCATGGAAATGTGCCAAGCGGTTGCTGAGATATACGAGTTAGAATTTTGCTTAAAATATGCAATTTCGTCCATAAAGCTATTTTAGAATTTTATCAATAACTCTGAAGTTTCTTAGTCTAAACGGATATAATTTTCAGGCCTTGTAGAATAAGGCTTCGTGACTCGTATAAAAGTTGTTTGCAAACGCTAAGTCTATTAGTAAGAAAGATGTAAGGTTTTAAACTTTTAATAGCTAATTTATACTAACAGGGTAGGCCAATCGGTGGGCCAAAGGTTTGCCATCGTATAGCCCACATTTTAATCTATCATATGGTGAAAGATTTATTCCAATATCTCAAGCCGTTTATGAGTTACAGTACTTTAAAGAAAAATGGTTTGTCAAAATTCACCTGCTACGAAGTTCTGTTGACCTGGTGTTTCACCAAACAAAAATAAAATTTTTCTAAGTTTTTTGGAGGAAAAAACTGTTTTAAAATTTGCTTAATATCTCGGTTGTTTTTAAAGATATTAACATGAAATTTGGCAGGCTAATAGAAAAAAGTACGAAGAATAATTTGCAATAAAATTTGTACAACCACGCCCAACGAAAAAGAGGTCAAATGTGGGCGTTAATTTTAAATAATGAATTTCAGTACCTTAGATTTATGTTTTTACCAAATTAACATACTCTGTGTTGTAGCTGAGATTATAATCTATCATCCGGTACGAGTTTCATGGAAATGTGCCAAGCGGTTGCTGAGATATACGAGTTAGAATTTTGCTTAAAATATGCAATTTCGTCCATAAAGCTATTTTAGAATTTTTCAATAACTCTGAAGTTTCTTGGTCTAAACGGATATAATTTTCAGGCCTTGTAGAATAAGGCTTCGTGACTCGTATAAAAGTTGTTTGGAAGCGCTAAGTCTATTAGTAAGAAAGATATAAGGTTTTAAACTTTTAATAGCTAATTTAGACTAACAGGGTAGGCCAATCGGTGGGCCAAAGGTTTGCCATCGTATAGCCCACATTTTAATCTATCATATGGTGAAAGATTTATTCCAATATCTCAAGCCGTTTATGAGTTACAGTACTTTAAAGAAAAATGGTTTGTCAAAATTCACCTGCTACGAAGTTCTGTTGACCTGGTGTTTCACCAAACAAAAATAAAATTTTTCTAAGTTTTTTGGAGGAAAAAACTGTTTTAGGATTTGCTTAATATCTCGGTTGTTTTTAAAGATATTAACATGAAATTTGGCAGGCTAATAGAAAAAAGTACGAAGAATAATTTGCAATAAAATTTGTACAACCACGCCCAACGAAAAAGAGGTCAAATGTGGGCGTTAATTTTAAATAATGAATTTCAGTACCTTAGATTTATGTTTTTACCAAATTAACATACTCTGTGTTGTAGCTGAGATTATAATCTATCATCCGGTACGAGTTTCATGGAAATGTGCCAAGCGGTTGCTGAGATATACGAGTTAGAATTTTGCTTAAAATATGCAATTTCGTCCATAAAGCTATTTTAGAATTTTATCAATAACTCTGAAGTTTCTTGGTCTAAACGGATATAATTTTCAGGCCTTGTAAAATAAGGATTCGTGACTCGTATAAAAGTTGTTTGGAAGCGCTAAGTCTATTAGTAAGAAAGATATAAGGTTTTAAACTTTTAATAGCTAATTTAGACTAACAGGGTAGGCCAATCGGTGGGCCAAAGGTTTGCCATCGTATAGCCCACATTTTAATCTATCATATGGTGAAAGATTTATTCCAATATCTCAAGCCGTTTATGAGTTACAGCACTTTAAAGAAAAATGGTTTGACAAAATTCACCTGCTACGAAGTTCTGTTGACCTGGTGTTTCACCAAACAAAAATAATATTTTTCTAAGTTTTTTGGAGGAAAAACTGTTTTAGGATTTGCTTAATATCTCGGTTGTTTTTAAAAATATTAACATGAAATTTATCAGGCTAATAGAAAAAAGTACGAAGAATAATTTGCAATAAAATTTGTACAACCACGCCCAACGATAAAGAGGTCAAATGTGGGCGTTAATTTTAAATAATGAATTTCAGTACCTTAGATTTATGTTTTTACCAAATTAACATACTCTGTGTTGTAGCTGAGATTATAATCTATCATCCGGTATGAGTTTCATGGAAATGTGCCAAGCGGTTGCTGAGATATACGAGTTAGAATTTTGCTTAAAATATGCAATTTCGTCCATAAAGCTATTTTAGAATTTTATCAATAACTCTGAAGTTTCTTGGTCTAAACGGATATAATTTTCAGGCCTTGTAGAATAAGGCTTCTTGACTCGTATAAAAGTTGTTTGCAAACGCTAAGTCTATTAGTAAGAAAGATATAAGGTTTTAAACTTTTAATAGCTAATTTAGACTAACAGGGTAGGCCAATCGGTGGGCCAAAGGTTTGCCATCGTATAGCCCACGTTTTAATCTATCATATGGTGGAAGATTTATTCCAATATCTCAAGCCGTTTATGAGTTACAGCACTTTAAAGAAAAATGGTTTGTCAAAATTCACCTGCTACGAAGTTCTGTTGACCTGGTGTTTCAGCAAACAAAAATAAAATTTTTCTAAGTTTTTTGGAGGAAAAAACTGTTTTAGGATTTGCTTAATATCTCGGTTGTTTTTAAAGATATTAACATGAAATTTGGCAGGCTAATAGAAAAAAGTACGAAGAATAATTTGCAATAAAATTTGTACAACCACGCCCAACGATAAAGAGGTCAAATGTGGGCGTTAATTTTAAATAATGAATTTCAGTACCTTTGATTTATGTTTTTACCAAATTAACACACTCTGTGTTGTAGCTGAGATTATAATCCATCATCCGGTACGAGTTTCATGGAAATGTGCCAAGCGGTTGCTGAGATATACGAGTTAGAATTTTGCTTAAAATATGCAATTTCGTCCATAAAGCTATTTTAGAATTTTATCAATAACTCTGAAGTTTCTTGGTCTAAACGGATATAATTTTCAAGCCTTGTAGAATAAGGCTTCGTGACTCGTATAAAAGTTGTTTGCAAACGCTAAATCTATTAGTAAGAAAGATATAAGGTTTTAAACTTTTAATAGCTAATTTAGACTAACAGGGTCGGCCAATCGGTGGGCCAAAGGTTTGCCATCGTATAGCCCACGTTTTAATCTATCATATGGTGAAAGATTTATTCCAATATCTCAAGCCGTTTATGAGTGACAGCACTTTAAAGAAAAATGGTTTGTCAAAATTCACCTGCTACGAAGTTCTGTTGACCTGGTGTTTCACCAAACAAAAATAATATTTTTCTAAGTTTTTTGGAGGAAAAAACTGTTTTAGGATTTGCTTAATATCTCGGTTGTTTTTAAAGATATTAACATGAAATTTGGCAGGCTAATAGAAAAAAGTACGAAGAATAATTTGCTATAAAATTTGTACAACCACGTCCAACGATAAAGAGGTCAAATGTGGGCGTTAATTTTAAATAATGAATTTCAGTACCTTAGATTTATGTTTTTACCAAATTAACATACTCTGTGTTGTAGCTGAGATTATAATCTATCATCCGGTACGAGTTTCATGGAAATGTGCCAAGCGGTTGCTGAGATATACGAGTTAGAATTTTGCTTAAAATATGCAATTTCGTCCATAAAGCTATTTTAGAATTTTATCAATAACTCTGAAGTTTCTTGGTCTAAACGGATATAATTTTCAGGCCTTGTAGAATAAGGCTTCGTGACTCGTATAAAAGTTGTTTGCAAACGCTAAGTCTATTAGTAAGAAAGATGTAAGGTTTTAAACTTTTAATAGCTAATTTATACTAACAGGGTAGGCCAATCGGTGGGCCAAAGGTTTGCCATCGTATAGCCCACGTTTTAATCTATCATATGGTGGAAGATTTATTCCAATATCTCAAGCCGTTTATGAGTTACAGCACTTTAAAGAAAAATGGTTTGTCAAAATTCACCTGCTACGAAGTTCTGTTGACCTGGTGTTTCAGCAAACAAAAATAAAATTTTTCTAAGTTTTTTGGAGGAAAAAACTGTTTTAGGATTTGCTTAATATCTCGGTTGTTTTTAAAGATATTAATATGAAATTTGGCAGGCTAATAGAAAAAAGTACGAAGAATAATTTGCAATAAAATTTGTACAACCACGCCCAACGATAAAGAGGTCAAATGTGGGCGTTAATTTTAAATAATGAATTTCAGTACCTTAGCTTTATGTTTTTACCAAATTAACACACTCTGTGTTGTAGCTGAGATTATAATCTATCATCCGGTACGAGTTTCATGGAAATGTGCCAAGCGGTTGCTGAGATATACGAGTTAGAATTTTGCTTAAAATATGCAATTTCGTCCATAAAGCTATTTTAGAATTTTATCAATAACTCTGAAGTTTCTTGGTCTAAACGGATATAATTTTCAGGCCTTGTAGAATAAGGCTTCGTGACTCGTATAAAAGTTGTTTGCAAACGCTAAGTCTATTAGTAAGAAAGATATAAGGTTTTAAACTTTTAATAGCTAATTTATACTAACAGGGTAGGCCAATCGGTGGGCCAAAGGTTTGCCATCGTATAGCCCACGTTTTAATCTATCATATGGTGGAAGATTTATTCCAATATCTCAAGCCGTTTATGATTTACAGCACTTTAAAGAAAAATGGTTTGTCAAAATTCACCTGCTACGAAGTTCTGTTGACCTGGTGTTTCAGCAAACAAAAATAAAATTTTTCTAAGTTTTTTGGAGGAAAAAACTGTTTTAGGATTTGCTTAATATCTCGGTTGTTTTTAAAGATATTAACATGAAATTTGGCAGGCTAATAGAAAAAAGTACGAAGAATAATTTGCAATAAAATTTGTACAACCACGCCCAACGATAAAGAGGTCAAATGTGGGCGTTAATTTTAAATAATGAATTTCAGTACCTTAGATTTATGTTTTTACCAAATTAACACACTCTGTGTTGTAGCTGAGATTATAATCTATCATCCGGTACGAGTTTCATGGAAATGTGCCAAGCGGTTGCTGAGATATACGAGTTAGAATTTTGCTTAAAATATGCAATTTCGTCCATAAAGCTATTTTAGAATTTTATCAATAACTCTGAAGTTTCTTGGTCTAAACGGATATAATTTTCAGGCCTTGTAGAATAAGGCTTCGTGACTCGTATAAAAGTTGTTTGCAAACGCTAAATCTATTAGTAAGAAAGATATAAGGTTTTAAACTTTTAATAGCTAATTTAGACTAACAGGGTCGGCCAATCGGTGGGCCAAAGGTTTGCCATCGTATAGCCCACGTTTTAATCTATCATATGGTGAAAGATTTATTCCAATATCTCAAGCCGTTTATGAGTTACAGCACTTTAAAGAAAAATGGTTTGTCAAAATTCACCTGCTACGAAGTTCTGTTGACCTGGTGTTTCACCAAACAAAAATAATATTTTTCTAAGTTTTTTGGAGGAAAAAACTGTTTTAGGATTTGCTTAATATCTCGGTTGTTTTTAAAGATATTAACATGAAATTTGGCAGGCTAATAGAAAAAAGTACGAAGAATAATTTGCAATAAAATTTGTACAACCACGCCCAACGATAAAGAGGTCAAATGTGGGCGTTAATTTTAAATAATGAATTTCAGTACCTTAGATTTATGTTTTTACCAAATTAACATACTCTGTGTTGTAGCTAAGATTATAATCTATCATCCGGTACGAGTTTCATGGAAATGTGCCAAGCGGTTGCTGAGATATACGAGTTAGAATTTTGCTTAAAATATGCAATTTCGTCCATAAAGCTATTTTAGAATTTTATCAATAACTCTGAAGTTTCTTGGTCTAAACGGATATAATTTTCAGGCCTTGTAGAATAAGGCTTCGTGACTCGTATAAAAGTTGTTTGCAAACGCTAAATCTATTAGTAAGAAAGATATAAGGTTTTAAACTTTTAATAGCTAATTTAGACTAACAGGGTCGGCCAATCGGTGGGCCAAAGGTTTGCCATCGTATAGCCCACGTTTTAATCTATCATATGGTGAAAGATTTATTCCAATATCTCAAGCCGTTTATGAGTTACAGCACTTTAAAGAAAAATGGTTTGTCAAAATTCACCTGCTACGAAGTTCTGTTGACCTGGTGTTTCAGCAAACAAAAATAAAATTTTTCTAAGTTTTTTGGAGGAAAAAACTGTTTTAGGATTTGCTTAATATCTCGGTTGTTTTTAAAGATATTAACATGAAATTTGGCAGGCTAATAGAAAAAAGTACGAAGAATAATTTGCAATAAAATTTGTACAACCACGTCCAACGATAAAGAGGTCAAATGTGGGCGTTAATTTTAAATAATGAATTTCAGTACCTTAGATTTATGTTTTTACCAAATTAACATACTCTGTGTTGTAGCTGAGATTATAATCTATCATCCGGTACGAGTTTCATGGAAATGTGCCAAGCGGTTGCTGAGATATACGAGTTAGAATTTTGCTTAAAATATGCAATTTCGTCCATAAAGCTATTTTAGAATTTTATCAATAACTCTGAAGTTTCTTGGTCTAAAGCAATAAAATTTGTACAACCACGCCCAACGATAAAGAGGTCAAATGTGGGCGTTAATTTTAAATAATGAATTTCAGTACCTTAGATTTATGTTTTTACCAAATTAACATACTCTGTGTTGTAGCTGAGATTATAATCTATCATCCGGTACGAGTTTCATGGAAATGTGCCAAGCGGTTGCTGAGATATACGAGTTAGAATTTTGCTTAAAATATGCAATTTCGTCCATAAAGCTATTTTAGAATTTTATCAATAACTCTGAAGTTTCTTGGTCTAAACGGATATAATTTTCAGGCCTTGTAGAATAAGGCTTCGTGACTCGTATAAAAGTTGTTTGCAAACGCTAAGTCTATTAGTAAGAAAGATATAAGGTTTTAAACTTTTAATAGCTAATTTAGACTAACAGGGTCGGCCAATCGGTGGGCCAAAGGTTTGCCATCGTATAGCCCACGTTTTAATCTATCATATGGTGGAAGATTTATTCCAATATCTCAAGCCGTTTATGAGTTACAGCACTTTAAAGAAAAATGGTTTGTCAAAATTCACCTGCTACGAAGTTCTGTTGACCTGGTGTTTCAGCAAACAAAAATAAAATTTTTCTAAGTTTTTTGGAGGAAAAAACTGTTTTAGGATTTGCTTAATATCTCGGTTGTTTTTAAAGATATTAACATGAAATTTGGCAGGCTAATAGAAAAAAGTACGAAGAATAATTTGCAATAAAATTTGTACAACCACGCCCAACGATAAAAAGGTCAAATGTGGGCGTTAATTTTAAATAATGAATTTCAGTACCTTAGATTTATGTTTTTACCAAATTAACACACTCTGTGTTGTAGCTGAGATTATAATCTATCATCCGGTACGAGTTTTATGGAAATGTGCCAAGCGGTTGCTGAGATATACGAGTTAGAATTTTGCTTAAAATATGCAATTTCGTCCATAAAGCTATTTTAGAATTTTATCAATAACTCTGAAGTTTCTTGGTCTAAACGGATATAATTTTCAGGCCTTGTAGAATAAGGCTTCGTGACTCGTATAAAAGTTGTTTGCAAACGCTAAATCTATTAGTAAGAAAGATATAAGGTTTTAAACTTTTAATAGCTAATTTAGACTAACAGGGTCGGCCAATCGGTGGGCCAAAGGTTTGCCATCGTATAGCCCACGTTTTAATCTATCATATGGTGAAAGATTTATTCCAATATCTCAAGCCGTTTATGAGTTACAGCACTTTAAAGAAAAATGGTTTGTCAAAATTCACCTGCTACGAAGTTCTGTTGACCTGGTGTTTCACCAAACAAAAATAAAATTTTTCTAAGTTTTTTGGAGGAAAAAACTGTTTTAGGATTTGCTTAATATCTCGGTTGTTTTTAAAGATATTAACATGAAATTTGGCAGGCTAATAGAAAAAAGTACGAAGAATAATTTGCAATAAAATTTGTACAACCACGCCCAACGATAAAGAGGTCAAATGTGGGCGTTAATTTTAAATAATGAATTTCAGTACCTTAGATTTATGTTTTTACCAAATTAACATACTCTGTGTTGTAGCTGAGATTATAATCTATCATCCGGTATGAGTTTCATGGAAATGTGCCAAGCGGTTGCTGAGATATACGAGTTAGAATTTTGCTTAAAATATGCAATTTCGTCCATAAAGCTATTTTAGAATTTTATCAATAACTCTGAAGTTTCTTGGTCTAAACGGATATAATTTTCAGGCCTTGTAGAATAAGGCTTCTTGACTCGTATAAAAGTTGTTTGCAAACGCTAAGTCTATTAGTAAGAAAGATATAAGGTTTTAAACTTTTAATAGCTAATTTAGACTAACAGGGTAGGCCAATCGGTGGGCCAAAGGTTTGCCATCGTATAGCCCACGTTTTAATCTATCATATGGTGAAAGTTTTATTCCAATATCTCAAGCCGTTTATGAGTTACAGCACTTTAAAGAAAAATGGTTTGTCAAAATTCACCTGCTACGAAGTTCTGTTGACCTGGTGTTTCAGCAAACAAAAATAAAATTTTTCTAAGTTTTTTGGAAAAAACTGTTTTAGGATTTGCTTAATATCTCGGTTGTTTTTAAAGATATTAACATGAAATTTGGCAGGCTAATAGAAAAAAGTACGAAGAATAATTTGCAATAAAATTTGTACAACCACGCCCAACGATAAAGAGGTCAAATGTGGGCGTTAATTTTAAATAATGAATTTCAGTACCTTAGATTTATGTTTTTACCAAATTAACATACTCTGTGTTGTAGCTAAGATTATAATCTATCATCCGGTACGAGTTTCATGGAAATGTGCCAAGCGGTTGCTGAGATATACGAGTTAGAATTTTGCTTAAAATATGCAATTTCGTCCATAAAGCTATTTTAGAATTTTATCAATAACTCTGAAGTTTCTTGGTCTAAACGGATATAATTTTCAGGCCTTGTAGAATAAGGCTTCGTGACTCGTATTAACATACTCTGTGTTGTAGCTGAGATTATAATCTATCATCCGGTACGAGTTTCATGGAAATGTGCCAAGCGGTTGATGAGATATACGAGTTAGAATTTTGCTTAAAATATGCAATTTCGTCCATAAAGCTATTTTAGAATTTTATCAATAACTCTGAAGTTTCTTGGTCTAAACGGATATAATTTTCAGGCCTTGTAGAATAAGGCTTCGTGACTCGTATAAAAGTTGTTTGGAAGCGCTAAGTCTATTAGTAAGAAAGATATAAGGTTTTAAACTTTTAATAGCTAATTTAGACTAACAGGGTAGGCCAATCGGTGGGCCAAAGGTTTGCCATCGTATAGCCCACATTTTAATCTATCATATGGTGAAAGATTTATTCCAATATCTCAAGCCGTTTATGAGTTACAGTACTTTAAAGAAAAATGGTTTGTCAAAATTCACCTGCTACGAAGTTCTGTTGACCTGGTGTTTCACCAAACAAAAATAAAATTTTTCTAAGTTTTTTGGAGGAAAAAACTGTTTTAGGATTTGCTTAATATCTCGGTTGTTTTTAAAGATATTAACATGAAATTTGGCAGGCTAATAGAAAAAAGTACGAAGAATAATTTGCAATAAAATTTGTACAACCACGCCCAACGATAAAGAGGTCAAATGTGGGCGTTAATTTTAAATAATGAATTTCAGTACCTTAGATTTATGTTTTTACCAAATTAACATACTCTGTGTTGTAGCTAAGATTATAATCTATCATCCGGTACGAGTTTCATGGAAATGTGCCAAGCGGTTGCTGAGATATACGAGTTAGAATTTTGCTTAAAATATGCAATTTCGTCCATAAAGCTATTTTAGAATTTTATCAATAACTCTGAAGTTTCTTGGTCTAAACGGATATAATTTTCAGGCCTTGTAGAATAAGGCTTCGTGACTCGTATTAACATACTCTGTGTTGTAGCTGAGATTATAATCTATCATCCGGTACGAGTTTCATGGAAATGTGCCAAGCGGTTGATGAGATATACGAGTTAGAATTTTGCTTAAAATATGCAATTTCGTCCATAAAGCTATTTTAGAATTTTATCAATAACTCTGAAGTTTCTTGGTCTAAACGGATATAATTTTCAGGCCTTGTAGAATAAGGCTTCGTGACTCGTATAAAAGTTGTTTGGAAGCGCTAAGTCTATTAGTAAGAAAGATATAAGGTTTTAAACTTTTAATAGCTAATTTAGACTAACAGGGTAGGCCAATCGGTGGGCCAAAGGTTTGCCATCGTATAGCCCACATTTTAATCTATCATATGGTGAAAGATTTATTCCAATATCTCAAGCCGTTTATGAGTTACAGTACTTTAAAGAAAAATGGTTTGTCAAAATTCACCTGCTACGAAGTTCTGTTGACCTGGTGTTTCACCAAACAAAAATAAAATTTTTCTAAGTTTTTTGGAGGAAAAAACTGTTTTAAAATTTGCTTAATATCTCGGTTGTTTTTAAAGATATTAACATGAAATTTGGCAGGCTAATAGAAAAAAGTACGAAGAATAATTTGCAATAAAATTTGTACAACCACGCCCAACGAAAAAGAGGTCAAATGTGGGCGTTAATTTTAAATAATGAATTTCAGTACCTTAGATTTATGTTTTTACCAAATTAACATACTCTGTGTTGTAGCTGAGATTATAATCTATCATCCGGTACGAGTTTCATGGAAATGTGCCAAGCGGTTGCTGAGATATACGAGTTAGAATTTTGCTTAAAATATGCAATTTCGTCCATAAAGCTATTTTAGAATTTTTCAATAACTCTGAAGTTTCTTGGTCTAAACGGATATAATTTTCAGGCCTTGTAGAATAAGGCTTCGTGACTCGTATAAAAGTTGTTTGGAAGCGCTAAGTCTATTAGTAAGAAAGATATAAGGTTTTAAACTTTTAATAGCTAATTTAGACTAACAGGGTAGGCCAATCGGTGGGCCAAAGGTTTGCCATCGTATAGCCCACATTTTAATCTATCATATGGTGAAAGATTTATTCCAATATCTCAAGCCGTTTATGAGTTACAGTACTTTAAAGAAAAATGGTTTGTCAAAATTCACCTGCTACGAAGTTCTGTTGACCTGGTGTTTCACCAAACAAAAATAAAATTTTTCTAAGTTTTTTGGAGGAAAAAACTGTTTTAGGATTTGCTTAATATCTCGGTTGTTTTTAAAGATATTAACATGAAATTTGGCAGGCTAATAGAAAAAAGTACGAAGAATAATTTGCAATAAAATTTGTACAACCACGCCCAACGAAAAAGAGGTCAAATGTGGGCGTTAATTTTAAATAATGAATTTCAGTACCTTAGATTTATGTTTTTACCAAATTAACATACTCTGTGTTGTAGCTGAGATTATAATCTATCATCCGGTACGAGTTTCATGGAAATGTGCCAAGCGGTTGCTGAGATATACGAGTTAGAATTTTGCTTAAAATATGCAATTTCGTCCATAAAGCTATTTTAGAATTTTTCAATAACTCTGAAGTTTCTTGGTCTAAACGGATATAATTTTCAGGCCTTGTAAAATAAGGATTCGTGACTCGTATAAAAGTTGTTTGGAAGCGCTAAGTCTATTAGTAAGAAAGATATAAGGTTTTAAACTTTTAATAGCTAATTTAGACTAACAGGGTCGGCCAATCGGTGGGCCAAAGGTTTGCCATCGTATAGCCCACATTTTAATCTATCATATGGTGAAAGATTTATTCCAATATCTCAAGCCGTTTATGAGTTACAGCACTTTAAAGAAAAATGGTTTGTCAAAATTCACCTGCTACGAAGTTCTGTTGACCTGGTGTTTCACCAAACAAAAATAATATTTTTCTAAGTTTTTTGGAGGAAAAAACTGTTTTAGGATTTGCTTAATATCTCGGTTGTTTTTAAAGATATTAACATGAAATTTGGCAGGCTAATAGAAAAAAGTACGAAGAATAATTTGCTATAAAATTTGTACAACCACGTCCAACGATAAAGAGGTCAAATGTGGGCGTTAATTTTAAATAATGAATTTCAGTACCTTAGACTTATGTTTTTACCAAATTAACATACTCTGTGTTGTAGCTGAGATTATAATCTATCATCCGGTACGAGTTTCATGGAAATGTGCCAAGCGGTTGCTGAGATATACGAGTTAGAATTTTGCTTAAAATATGCAATTTCGTCCATAAAGCTATTTTAGAATTTTATCAATAACTCTGAAGTTTCTTGGTCTAAAGCAATAAAATTTGTACAACCACGCCCAACGAAAAAGAGGTCAAATGTGGGCGTTAATTTTAAATAATGAATGTCAGTACCTTAGATTTATGTTTTTACCAAATTAACATACTCTGTGTTGTAGCTGAGATTATAATCTATCATCCGGTACGAGTTTCATGGAAATGTGCCAAGCGGTTGCTGAGATATACGAGTTAGAATTTTGCTTAAAATATGCAATTTCGTCCATAAAGCTATTTTAGAATTTTTCAATAACTCTGAAGTTTCTTGGTCTAAACGGATATAATTTTCAGGCCTTGTAAAATAAGGATTCGTGACTCGTATAAAAGTTGTTTGGAAGCGCTAAGTCTATTAGTAAGAAAGATATAAGGTTTTAAACTTTTAATAGCTAATTTAGACTAACAGGGTCGGCCAATCGGTGGGCCAAAGGTTTGCCATCGTATAGCCCACATTTTAATCTATCATATGGTGAAAGATTTATTCCAATATCTCAAGCCGTTTATGAGTTACAGCACTTTAAAGAAAAATGGTTTGTCAAAATTCACCTGCTACGAAGTTCTGTTGACCTGGTGTTTCACCAAACAAAAATAATATTTTTCTAAGTTTTTTGGAGGAAAAAACTGTTTTAGGATTTGCTTAATATCTCGGTTGTTTTTAAAGATATTAACATGAAATTTGGCAGGCTAATAGAAAAAAGTACGAAGAATAATTTGCAATAAAATTTGTACAACCACGCCCAACGATAAAGAGGTCAAATGTGGGCGTTAATTTTAAATAATGAATTTCAGTACCTTAGATTTATGTTTTTACCAAATTAACATACTCTGTGTTGTAGCTAAGATTATAATCTATCATCCGGTACGAGTTTCATGGAAATGTGCCAAGCGGTTGCTGAGATATACGAGTTAGAATTTTGCTTAAAATATGCAATTTCGTCCATAAAGCTATTTTAGAATTTTATCAATAACTCTGAAGTTTCTTGGTCTAAACGGATATAATTTTCAGGCCTTGTAGAATAAGGCTTCGTGACTCGTATTAACATACTCTGTGTTGTAGCTGAGATTATAATCTATCATCCGGTACGAGTTTCATGGAAATGTGCCAAGCGGTTGATGAGATATACGAGTTAGAATTTTGCTTAAAATATGCAATTTCGTCCATAAAGCTATTTTAGAATTTTATCAATAACTCTGAAGTTTCTTGGTCTAAACGGATATAATTTTCAGGCCTTGTAGAATAAGGCTTCGTGACTCGTATAAAAGTTGTTTGGAAGCGCTAAGTCTATTAGTAAGAAAGATATAAGGTTTTAAACTTTTAATAACTAATTTAGACTAACAGGGTAGGCCAATCGGTGGGCCAAAGGTTTGCCATCGTATAGCCTACGTTTTAATCTATCATATGGTGAAAGATTTATTCCAATATCTCAAGCCGTTTATGAGTTACAGCACTTTAAAGAAAAATGGTTTGTCAAAATTCACCTGCTACGAAGTTCTGTTGACCTGGTGTTTCACCAAACAAAAATAAAATTTTTCTAAGTTTTTTGGAGGAAAAAACTGTTTTAAAATTTGCTTAATATCTCGGTTGTTTTTAAAGATATTAACATGAAATTTGGCAGGCTAATAGAAAAAAGTACGAAGAATAATTTGCAATAAAATTTGTACAACCACGCCCAACGAAAAAGAGGTCAAATGTGGGCGTTAATTTTAAATAATGAATTTCAGTACCTTAGATTTATGTTTTTACCAAATTAACATACTCTGTGTTGTAGCTGAGATTATAATCTATCATCCGGTACGAGTTTCATGGAAATGTGCCAAGCGGTTGCTGAGATATACGAGTTAGAATTTTGCTTAAAATATGCAATTTCGTCCATAAAGCTATTTTAGAATTTTTCAATAACTCTGAAGTTTCTTGGTCTAAACGGATATAATTTTCAGGCCTTGTAGAATAAGGCTTCGTGACTCGTATAAAAGTTGTTTGGAAGCGCTAAGTCTATTAGTAAGAAAGATATAAGGTTTTAAACTTTTAATAGCTAATTTAGACTAACAGGGTAGGCCAATCGGTGGGCCAAAGGTTTGCCATCGTATAGCCCACATTTTAATCTATCATATGGTGAAAGATTTATTCCAATATCTCAAGCCGTTTATGAGTTACAGTACTTTAAAGAAAAATGGTTTGTCAAAATTCACCTGCTACGAAGTTCTGTTGACCTGGTGTTTCACCAAACAAAAATAAAATTTTTCTAAGTTTTTTGGAGGAAAAAACTGTTTTAGGATTTGCTTAATATCTCGGTTGTTTTTAAAGATATTAACATGAAATTTGGCAGGCTAATAGAAAAAAGTACGAAGAATAATTTGCAATAAAATTTGTACAACCACGCCCAACGAAAAAGAGGTCAAATGTGGGCGTTAATTTTAAATAATGAATTTCAGTACCTTAGATTTATGTTTTTACCAAATTAACATACTCTGTGTTGTAGCTGAGATTATAATCTATCATCCGGTACGAGTTTCATGGAAATGTGCCAAGCGGTTGCTGAGATATACGAGTTAGAATTTTGCTTAAAATATGCAATTTCGTCCATAAAGCTATTTTAGAATTTTTCAATAACTCTGAAGTTTCTTGGTCTAAACGGATATAATTTTCAGGCCTTGTAAAATAAGGATTCGTGACTCGTATAAAAGTTGTTTGGAAGCGCTAAGTCTATTAGTAAGAAAGATATAAGGTTTTAAACTTTTAATAGCTAATTTAGACTAACAGGGTCGGCCAATCGGTGGGCCAAAGGTTTGCCATCGTATAGCCCACATTTTAATCTATCATATGGTGAAAGATTTATTCCAATATCTCAAGCCGTTTATGAGTTACAGCACTTTAAAGAAAAATGGTTTGTCAAAATTCACCTGCTACGAAGTTCTGTTGACCTGGTGTTTCACCAAACAAAAATAATATTTTTCTAAGTTTTTTGGAGGAAAAAACTGTTTTAGGATTTGCTTAATATCTCGGTTGTTTTTAAAGATATTAACATGAAATTTGGCAGGCTAATAGAAAAAAGTACGAAGAATAATTTGCTATAAAATTTGTACAACCACGTCCAACGATAAAGAGGTCAAATGTGGGCGTTAATTTTAAATAATGAATTTCAGTACCTTAGACTTATGTTTTTACCAAATTAACATACTCTGTGTTGTAGCTGAGATTATAATCTATCATCCGGTACGAGTTTCATGGAAATGTGCCAAGCGGTTGCTGAGATATACGAGTTAGAATTTTGCTTAAAATATGCAATTTCGTCCATAAAGCTATTTTAGAATTTTATCAATAACTCTGAAGTTTCTTGGTCTAAAGCAATAAAATTTGTACAACCACGCCCAACGAAAAAGAGGTCAAATGTGGGCGTTAATTTTAAATAATGAATTTCAGTACCTTAGATTTATGTTTTTACCAAATTAACATACTCTGTGTTGTAGCTGAGATTATAATCTATCATCCGGTACGAGTTTCATGGAAATGTGCCAAGCGGTTGCTGAGATATACGAGTTAGAATTTTGCTTAAAATATGCAATTTCGTCCATAAAGCTATTTTAGAATTTTTCAATAACTCTGAAGTTTCTTGGTCTAAACGGATATAATTTTCAGGCCTTGTAAAATAAGGATTCGTGACTCGTATAAAAGTTGTTTGGAAGCGCTAAGTCTATTAGTAAGAAAGATATAAGGTTTTAAACTTTTAATAGCTAATTTAGACTAACAGGGTCGGCCAATCGGTGGGCCAAAGGTTTGCCATCGTATAGCCCACATTTTAATCTATCATATGGTGAAAGATTTATTCCAATATCTCAAGCCGTTTATGAGTTACAGCACTTTAAAGAAAAATGGTTTGTCAAAATTCACCTGCTACGAAGTTCTGTTGACCTGGTGTTTCACCAAACAAAAATAATATTTTTCTAAGTTTTTTGGAGGAAAAAACTGTTTTAGGATTTGCTTAATATCTCGGTTGTTTTTAAAGATATTAACATGAAATTTGGCAGGCTAATAGAAAAAAGTACGAAGAATAATTTGCTATAAAATTTGTACAACCACGTCCAACGATAAAGAGGTCAAATGTGGGCGTTAATTTTAAATAATGAATTTCAGTACCTTAGACTTATGTTTTTACCAAATTAACATACTCTGTGTTGTAGCTGAGATTATAATCTATCATCCGGTACGAGTTTCATGGAAATGTGCCAAGCGGTTGCTGAGATATACGAGTTAGAATTTTGCTTAAAATATGCAATTTCGTCCATAAAGCTATTTTAGAATTTTATCAATAACTCTGAAGTTTCTTGGTCTAAAGCAATAAAATTTGTACAACCACGCCCAACGATAAAGAGGTCAAATGTGGGCGTTAATTTTAAATAATGAATTTCAGTACCTTAGATTTATGTTTTTACCAAATTAACATACTCTGTGTTGTAGCTGAGATTATAATCTATCATCCGGTACGAGTTTCATGGAAATGTGCCAAGCGGTTGCTGAGATATACGAGTTAGAATTTTGCTTAAAATATGCAATTTCGTCCATAAAGCTATTTTAGAATTTTTCAATAACTCTGAAGTTTCTTGGTCTAAACGGATATAATTTTCAGGCCTTGTAAAATAAGGATTCGTGACTCGTATAAAAGTTGTTTGGAAGCGCTAAGTCTATTAGTAAGAAAGATATAAGGTTTTAAACTTTTAATAGCTAATTTAGACTAACAGGGTCGGCCAATCGGTGGGCCAAAGGTTTGCCATCGTATAGCCCACATTTTAATCTATCATATGGTGAAAGATTTATTCCAATATCTCAAGCCGTTTATGAGTTACAGCACTTTAAAGAAAAATGGTTTGTCAAAATTCACCTGCTACGAAGTTCTGTTGACCTGGTGTTTCACCAAACAAAAATAATATTTTTCTAAGTTTTTTGGAGGAAAAAACTGTTTTAGGATTTGCTTAATATCTCGGTTGTTTTTAAAGATATTAACATGAAATTTGGCAGGCTAATAGAAAAAAGTACGAAGAATAATTTGCTATAAAATTTGTACAACCACGTCCAACGATAAAGAGGTCAAATGTGGGCGTTAATTTTAAATAATGAATTTCAGTACCTTAGACTTATGTTTTTACCAAATTAACATACTCTGTGTTGTAGCTGAGATTATAATCTATCATCCGGTACGAGTTTCATGGAAATGTGCCAAGCGGTTGCTGAGATATACGAGTTAGAATTTTGCTTAAAATATGCAATTTCGTCCATAAAGCTATTTTAGAATTTTATCAATAACTCTGAAGTTTCTTGGTCTAAAGCAATAAAATTTGTACAACCACGCCCAACGATAAAGAGGTCAAATGTGGGCGTTAATTTTAAATAATGAATTTCAGTACCTTAGATTTATGTTTTTACCAAATTAACATACTCTGTGTTGTAGCTGAGATTATAATCTATCATCCGGTACGAGTTTCATGGAAATGTGCCAAGCGGTTGCTGAGATATACGAGTTAGAATTTTGCTTAAAATATGCAATTTCGTCCATAAAGCTATTTTAGAATTTTTCAATAACTCTGAAGTTTCTTGGTCTAAACGGATATAATTTTCAGGCCTTGTAGAATAAGGCTTCGTGACTCGTATAAAAGTTGTTTGGAAGCGCTAAGTCTATTAGTAAGAAAGATATAAGGTTTTAAACTTTTAATAGCTAATTTAGACTAACAGGGTAGGCCAATCGGTGGGCCAAAGGTTTGCCATCGTATAGCCCACATTTTAATCTATCATATGGTGAAAGATTTATTCCAATATCTCAAGCCGTTTATGAGTTACAGTACTTTAAAGAAAAATGGTTTGTCAAAATTCACCTGCTACGAAGTTCTGTTGACCTGGTGTTTCACCAAACAAAAATAAAATTTTTCTAAGTTTTTTGGAGGAAAAAACTGTTTTAGGATTTGCTTAATATCTCGGTTGTTTTTAAAGATATTAACATGAAATTTGGCAGGCTAATAGAAAAAAGTACGAAGAATAATTTGCAATAAAATTTGTACAACCACGCCCAACGAAAAAGAGGTCAAATGTGGGCGTTAATTTTAAATAATGAATTTCAGTACCTTAGATTTATGTTTTTACCAAATTAACATACTCTGTGTTGTAGCTGAGATTATAATCTATCATCCGGTACGAGTTTCATGGAAATGTGCCAAGCGGTTGCTGAGATATACGAGTTAGAATTTTGCTTAAAATATGCAATTTCGTCCATAAAGCTATTTTAGAATTTTTCAATAACTCTGAAGTTTCTTGGTCTAAACGGATATAATTTTCAGGCCTTGTAAAATAAGGATTCGTGACTCGTATAAAAGTTGTTTGGAAGCGCTAAGTCTATTAGTAAGAAAGATATAAGGTTTTAAACTTTTAATAGCTAATTTAGACTAACAGGGTCGGCCAATCGGTGGGCCAAAGGTTTGCCATCGTATAGCCCACATTTTAATCTATCATATGGTGAAAGATTTATTCCAATATCTCAAGCCGTTTATGAGTTACAGCACTTTAAAGAAAAATGGTTTGTCAAAATTCACCTGCTACGAAGTTCTGTTGACCTGGTGTTTCACCAAACAAAAATAATATTTTTCTAAGTTTTTTGGAGGAAAAAACTGTTTTAGGATTTGCTTAATATCTCGGTTGTTTTTAAAGATATTAACATGAAATTTGGCAGGCTAATAGAAAAAAGTACGAAGAATAATTTGCTATAAAATTTGTACAACCACGTCCAACGATAAAGAGGTCAAATGTGGGCGTTAATTTTAAATAATGAATTTCAGTACCTTAGACTTATGTTTTTACCAAATTAACATACTCTGTGTTGTAGCTGAGATTATAATCTATCATCCGGTACGAGTTTCATGGAAATGTGCCAAGCGGTTGCTGAGATATACGAGTTAGAATTTTGCTTAAAATATGCAATTTCGTCCATAAAGCTATTTTAGAATTTTATCAATAACTCTGAAGTTTCTTGGTCTAAAGCAATAAAATTTGTACAACCACGCCCAACGATAAAGAGGTCAAATGTGGGCGTTAATTTTAAATAATGAATTTCAGTACCTTAGATTTATGTTTTTACCAAATTAACATACTCTGTGTTGTAGCTGAGATTATAATCTATCATCCGGTACGAGTTTCATGGAAATGTGCCAAGCGGTTGCTGAGATATACGAGTTAGAATTTTGCTTAAAATATGCAATTTCGTCCATAAAGCTATTTTAGAATTTTATCAATAACTCTGAAGTTTCTTGGTCTAAACGGATATAATTTTCAGGCCTTGTAGAATAAGGCTTCGTGACTCGTATAAAAGTTGTTTGCAAACGCTAAGTCTATTAGTAAGAAAGATATAAGGTTTTAAACTTTTAATAGCTAATTTATACTAACAGGGTAGGCCAATCGGTGGGCCAAAGGTTTGCCATCGTATAGCCCACGTTTTAATCTATCATATGGTGGAAGATTTATTCCAATATCTCAAGCCGTTTATGAGTTACAGCACTTTAAAGAAAAATGGTTTGTCAAAATTCACCTGCTACGAAGTTCTGTTGACCTGGTGTTTCAGCAAACAAAAATAAAATTTTTCTAAGTTTTTTGGAGGAAAAAACTGTTTTAGGATTTGCTTAATATCTCGGTTGTTTTTAAAGATATTAACATGAAATTTGGCAGGCTAATAGAAAAAAGTACGAAGAATAATTTGCAATAAAATTTGTACAACCACGCCCAACGATAAAGAGGTCAAATGTGGGCGTTAATTTTAAATAATGAATTTCAGTACCTTAGATTTATGTTTTTACCAAATTAACACACTCTGTGTTGTAGCTGAGATTATAATCTATCATCCGGTACGAGTTTCATGGAAATGTGCCAAGCGGTTGCTGAGATATACGAGTTAGAATTTTGCTTAAAATATGCAATTTCGTCCATAAAGCTATTTTAGAATTTTATCAATAACTCTGAAGTTTCTTGGTCTAAACGGATATAATTTTCAGGCCTTGTAGAATAAGGCTTCGTGACTCGTATAAAAGTTGTTTGCAAACGCTAAATCTATTAGTAAGAAAGATATAAGGTTTTAAACTTTTAATAGCTAATTTAGACTAACAGGGTCGGCCAATCGGTGGGCCAAAGGTTTGCCATCGTATAGCCCACGTTTTAATCTATCATATGGTGAAAGATTTATTCCAATATCTCAAGCCGTTTATGAGTTACAGCACTTTAAAGAAAAATGGTTTGTCAAAATTCACCTGCTACGAAGTTCTGTTGACCTGGTGTTTCACCAAACAAAAATAATATTTTTCTAAGTTTTTTGGAGGAAAAAACTGTTTTAGGATTTGCTTAATATCTCGGTTGTTTTTAAAGATATTAACATGAAATTTGGCAGGCTAATAGAAAAAAGTACGAAGAATAATTTGCTATAAAATTTGTACAACCACGTCCAACGATAAAGAGGTCAAATGTGGGCGTTAATTTTAAATAATGAATTTCAGTACCTTAGACTTATGTTTTTACCAAATTAACATACTCTGTGTTGTAGCTGAGATTATAATCTATCATCCGGTACGAGTTTCATGGAAATGTGCCAAGCGGTTGCTGAGATATACGAGTTAGAATTTTGCTTAAAATATGCAATTTCGTCCATAAAGCTATTTTAGAATTTTATCAATAACTCTGAAGTTTCTTGGTCTAAAGCAATAAAATTTGTACAACCACGCCCAACGATAAAGAGGTCAAATGTGGGCGTTAATTTTAAATAATGAATTTCAGTACCTTAGATTTATGTTTTTACCAAATTAACATACTCTGTGTTGTAGCTGAGATTATAATCTATCATCCGGTACGAGTTTCATGGAAATGTGCCAAGCGGTTGCTGAGATATACGAGTTAGAATTTTGCTTAAAATATGCAATTTCGTCCATAAAGCTATTTTAGAATTTTTCAATAACTCTGAAGTTTCTTGGTCTAAACGGATATAATTTTCAGGCCTTGTAGAATAAGGCTTCGTGACTCGTATAAAAGTTGTTTGGAAGCGCTAAGTCTATTAGTAAGAAAGATATAAGGTTTTAAACTTTTAATAGCTAATTTAGACTAACAGGGTAGGCCAATCGGTGGGCCAAAGGTTTGCCATCGTATAGCCCACATTTTAATCTATCATATGGTGAAAGATTTATTCCAATATCTCAAGCCGTTTATGAGTTACAGTACTTTAAAGAAAAATGGTTTGTCAAAATTCACCTGCTACGAAGTTCTGTTGACCTGGTGTTTCACCAAACAAAAATAAAATTTTTCTAAGTTTTTTGGAGGAAAAAACTGTTTTAGGATTTGCTTAATATCTCGGTTGTTTTTAAAGATATTAACATGAAATTTGGCAGGCTAATAGAAAAAAGTACGAAGAATAATTTGCAATAAAATTTGTACAACCACGCCCAACGAAAAAGAGGTCAAATGTGGGCGTTAATTTTAAATAATGAATTTCAGTACCTTAGATTTATGTTTTTACCAAATTAACATACTCTGTGTTGTAGCTGAGATTATAATCTATCATCCGGTACGAGTTTCATGGAAATGTGCCAAGCGGTTGCTGAGATATACGAGTTAGAATTTTGCTTAAAATATGCAATTTCGTCCATAAAGCTATTTTAGAATTTTTCAATAACTCTGAAGTTTCTTGGTCTAAACGGATATAATTTTCAGGCCTTGTAAAATAAGGATTCGTGACTCGTATAAAAGTTGTTTGGAAGCGCTAAGTCTATTAGTAAGAAAGATATAAGGTTTTAAACTTTTAATAGCTAATTTAGACTAACAGGGTCGGCCAATCGGTGGGCCAAAGGTTTGCCATCGTATAGCCCACATTTTAATCTATCATATGGTGAAAGATTTATTCCAATATCTCAAGCCGTTTATGAGTTACAGCACTTTAAAGAAAAATGGTTTGTCAAAATTCACCTGCTACGAAGTTCTGTTGACCTGGTGTTTCACCAAACAAAAATAATATTTTTCTAAGTTTTTTGGAGGAAAAAACTGTTTTAGGATTTGCTTAATATCTCGGTTGTTTTTAAAGATATTAACATGAAATTTGGCAGGCTAATAGAAAAAAGTACGAAGAATAATTTGCTATAAAATTTGTACAACCACGTCCAACGATAAAGAGGTCAAATGTGGGCGTTAATTTTAAATAATGAATTTCAGTACCTTAGACTTATGTTTTTACCAAATTAACATACTCTGTGTTGTAGCTGAGATTATAATCTATCATCCGGTACGAGTTTCATGGAAATGTGCCAAGCGGTTGCTGAGATATACGAGTTAGAATTTTGCTTAAAATATGCAATTTCGTCCATAAAGCTATTTTAGAATTTTATCAATAACTCTGAAGTTTCTTGGTCTAAAGCAATAAAATTTGTACAACCACGCCCAACGATAAAGAGGTCAAATGTGGGCGTTAATTTTAAATAATGAATTTCAGTACCTTAGATTTATGTTTTTACCAAATTAACATACTCTGTGTTGTAGCTGAGATTATAATCTATCATCCGGTATGAGTTTCATGGAAATGTGCCAAGCGGTTGCTGAGATATACGAGTTAGAATTTTGCTTAAAATATGCAATTTCGTCCATAAAGCTATTTTAGAATTTTATCAATAACTCTGAAGTTTCTTGGTCTAAACGGATATAATTTTCAGGCCTTGTAGAATAAGGCTTCGTGACTCGTATAAAAGTTGTTTGCAAACGCTAAGTCTATTAGTAAGAAAGATATAAGGTTTTAAACTTTTAATAGCTAATTTATACTAACAGGGTAGGCCAATCGGTGGGCCAAAGGTTTGCCATCGTATAGCCCACGTTTTAATCTATCATATGGTGGAAGATTTATTCCAATATCTCAAGCCGTTTATGAGTTACAGCACTTTAAAGAAAAATGGTTTGTCAAAATTCACCTGCTACGAAGTTCTGTTGACCTGGTGTTTCAGCAAACAAAAATAAAATTTTTCTAAGTTTTTTGGAGGAAAAAACTGTTTTAGGATTTGCTTAATATCTCGGTTGTTTTTAAAGATATTAACATGAAATTTGGCAGGCTAATAGAAAAAAGTACGAAGAATAATTTGCAATAAAATTTGTACAACCACGCCCAACGATAAAGAGGTCAAATGTGGGCGTTAATTTTAAATAATGAATTTCAGTACCTTAGATTTATGTTTTTACCAAATTAACACACTCTGTGTTGTAGCTGAGATTATAATCTATCATCCGGTACGAGTTTCATGGAAATGTGCCAAGCGGTTGCTGAGATATACGAGTTAGAATTTTGCTTAAAATATGCAATTTCGTCCATAAAGCTATTTTAGAATTTTATCAATAACTCTGAAGTTTCTTGGTCTAAACGGATATAATTTTCAGGCCTTGTAGAATAAGGCTTCGTGACTCGTATAAAAGTTGTTTGCAAACGCTAAATCTATTAGTAAGAAAGATATAAGGTTTTAAACTTTTAATAGCTAATTTAGACTAACAGGGTCGGCCAATCGGTGGGCCAAAGGTTTGCCATCGTATAGCCCACGTTTTAATCTATCATATGGTGAAAGATTTATTCCAATATCTCAAGCCGTTTATGAGTTACAGCACTTTAAAGAAAAATGGTTTGTCAAAATTCACCTGCTACGAAGTTCTGTTGACCTGGTGTTTCACCAAACAAAAATAATATTTTTCTAAGTTTTTTGGAGGAAAAAACTGTTTTAGGATTTGCTTAATATCTCGGTTGTTTTTAAAGATATTAACATGAAATTTGGCAGGCTAATAGAAAAAAGTACGAAGAATAATTTGCAATAAAATTTGTACAACCACGCCCAACGATAAAGAGGTCAAATGTGGGCGTTAATTTTAAATAATGAATTTCAGTACCTTAGATTTATGTTTTTACCAAATTAACACACTCTGTGTTGTAGCTGAGATTATAATCTATCATCCGGTACGAGTTTTATGGAAATGTGCCAAGCGGTTGCTGAGATATACGAGTTAGAATTTTGCTTAAAATATGCAATTTCGTCCATAAAGCTATTTTAGAATTTTATCAATAACTCTGAAGTTTCTTGGTCTAAACGGATATAATTTTCAGGCCTTGTAGAATAAGGCTTCGTGACTCGTATAAAAGTTGTTTGCAAACGCTAAATCTATTAGTAAGAAAGATATAAGGTTTTAAACTTTTAATAGCTAATTTAGACTAACAGGGTCGGCCAATCGGTGGGCCAAAGGTTTGCCATCGTATAGCCCACGTTTTAATCTATCATATGGTGAAAGATTTATTCCAATATCTCAAGCCGTTTATGAGTTACAGTACTTTAAAGAAAAATGGTTTGTCAAAATTCACCTGCTACGAAGTTCTGTTGACCTGGTGTTTCACCAAACAAAAATAAAATTTTTCTAAGTTTTTTGGAGGAAAAAACTGTTTTAGGATTTGCTTAATATCTCGGTTGTTTTTAAAGATATTAACATGAAATTTGGCAGGCTAATAGAAAAAAGTACGAAGAATAGTTTGCAAAAAAATTTGTACAACCACGCCCAACGATAAAGAGGTCAAATGTGGGCGTTAATTTTAAATAATGAATTTCAGTACCTTAGATTTATGTTTTTACCAAATTAACATACTCTGTGTTGTAGCTGAGATATAAGGTTTTAAACTTTTAATAGCTAATTTAGACTAACAGGGTCGGCCAATCGGTGGGCCAAAGGTTTGCCATCGTATAGCCCACGTTTTAATCTATCATATGGTGAAAGATTTATTCCAATATCTCAAGCCGTTTATGAGTTACAGCACTTTAAAGAAAAATGGTTTGTCAAAATTCACCTGCTACGAAGTTCTGTTGACCTGGTGTTTCACCAAACAAAAATAATATTTTTCTAAGTTTTTTGGAGGAAAAAACTGTTTTAGGATTTGCTTAATATCTCGGTTGTTTTTAAAGATATTAACATGAAATTTGGCAGGCTAATAGAAAAAAGTACGAAGAATAATTTGCTATAAAATTTGTACAACCACGTCCAACGATAAAGAGGTCAAATGTGGGCGTTAATTTTAAATAATGAATTTCAGTACCTTAGACTTATGTTTTTACCAAATTAACATACTCTGTGTTGTAGCTGAGATTATAATCTATCATCCGGTACGAGTTTCATGGAAATGTGCCAAGCGGTTGCTGAGATATACGAGTTAGAATTTTGCTTAAAATATGCAATTTCGTCCATAAAGCTATTTTAGAATTTTATCAATAACTCTGAAGTTTCTTGGTCTAAAGCAATAAAATTTGTACAACCACGCCCAACGATAAAGAGGTCAAATGTGGGCGTTAATTTTAAATAATGAATTTCAGTACCTTAGATTTATGTTTTTACCAAATTAACATACTCTGTGTTGTAGCTGAGATTATAATCTATCATCCGGTACGAGTTTCATGGAAATGTGCCAAGCGGTTGCTGAGATATACGAGTTAGAATTTTGCTTAAAATATGCAATTTCGTCCATAAAGCTATTTTAGAATTTTTCAATAACTCTGAAGTTTCTTGGTCTAAACGGATATAATTTTCAGGCCTTGTAGAATAAGGCTTCGTGACTCGTATAAAAGTTGTTTGGAAGCGCTAAGTCTATTAGTAAGAAAGATATAAGGTTTTAAACTTTTAATAGCTAATTTAGACTAACAGGGTAGGCCAATCGGTGGGCCAAAGGTTTGCCATCGTATAGCCCACATTTTAATCTATCATATGGTGAAAGATTTATTCCAATATCTCAAGCCGTTTATGAGTTACAGTACTTTAAAGAAAAATGGTTTGTCAAAATTCACCTGCTACGAAGTTCTGTTGACCTGGTGTTTCACCAAACAAAAATAAAATTTTTCTAAGTTTTTTGGAGGAAAAAACTGTTTTAGGATTTGCTTAATATCTCGGTTGTTTTTAAAGATATTAACATGAAATTTGGCAGGCTAATAGAAAAAAGTACGAAGAATAATTTGCAATAAAATTTGTACAACCACGCCCAACGAAAAAGAGGTCAAATGTGGGCGTTAATTTTAAATAATGAATTTCAGTACCTTAGATTTATGTTTTTACCAAATTAACATACTCTGTGTTGTAGCTGAGATTATAATCTATCATCCGGTACGAGTTTCATGGAAATGTGCCAAGCGGTTGCTGAGATATACGAGTTAGAATTTTGCTTAAAATATGCAATTTCGTCCATAAAGCTATTTTAGAATTTTTCAATAACTCTGAAGTTTCTTGGTCTAAACGGATATAATTTTCAGGCCTTGTAAAATAAGGATTCGTGACTCGTATAAAAGTTGTTTGGAAGCGCTAAGTCTATTAGTAAGAAAGATATAAGGTTTTAAACTTTTAATAGCTAATTTAGACTAACAGGGTCGGCCAATCGGTGGGCCAAAGGTTTGCCATCGTATAGCCCACATTTTAATCTATCATATGGTGAAAGATTTATTCCAATATCTCAAGCCGTTTATGAGTTACAGCACTTTAAAGAAAAATGGTTTGTCAAAATTCACCTGCTACGAAGTTCTGTTGACCTGGTGTTTCACCAAACAAAAATAATATTTTTCTAAGTTTTTTGGAGGAAAAAACTGTTTTAGGATTTGCTTAATATCTCGGTTGTTTTTAAAGATATTAACATGAAATTTGGCAGGCTAATAGAAAAAAGTACGAAGAATAATTTGCTATAAAATTTGTACAACCACGTCCAACGATAAAGAGGTCAAATGTGGGCGTTAATTTTAAATAATGAATTTCAGTACCTTAGACTTATGTTTTTACCAAATTAACATACTCTGTGTTGTAGCTGAGATTATAATCTATCATCCGGTACGAGTTTCATGGAAATGTGCCAAGCGGTTGCTGAGATATACGAGTTAGAATTTTGCTTAAAATATGCAATTTCGTCCATAAAGCTATTTTAGAATTTTTCAATAACTCTGAAGTTTCTTGGTCTAAACGGATATAATTTTCAGGCCTTGTAGAATAAGGCTTCGTGACTCGTATAAAAGTTGTTTGGAAGCGCTAAGTCTATTAGTAAGAAAGATATAAGGTTTTAAACTTTTAATAGCTAATTTAGACTAACAGGGTAGGCCAATCGGTGGGCCAAAGGTTTGCCATCGTATAGCCCACATTTTAATCTATCATATGGTGAAAGATTTATTCCAATATCTCAAGCCGTTTATGAGTTACAGTACTTTAAAGAAAAATGGTTTGTCAAAATTCACCTGCTACGAAGTTCTGTTGACCTGGTGTTTCACCAAACAAAAATAAAATTTTTCTAAGTTTTTTGGAGGAAAAAACTGTTTTAGGATTTGCTTAATATCTCGGTTGTTTTTAAAGATATTAACATGAAATTTGGCAGGCTAATAGAAAAAAGTACGAAGAATAATTTGCAATAAAATTTGTACAACCACGCCCAACGAAAAAGAGGTCAAATGTGGGCGTTAATTTTAAATAATGAATTTCAGTACCTTAGATTTATGTTTTTACCAAATTAACATACTCTGTGTTGTAGCTGAGATTATAATCTATCATCCGGTACGAGTTTCATGGAAATGTGCCAAGCGGTTGCTGAGATATACGAGTTAGAATTTTGCTTAAAATATGCAATTTCGTCCATAAAGCTATTTTAGAATTTTTCAATAACTCTGAAGTTTCTTGGTCTAAACGGATATAATTTTCAGGCCTTGTAAAATAAGGATTCGTGACTCGTATAAAAGTTGTTTGGAAGCGCTAAGTCTATTAGTAAGAAAGATATAAGGTTTTAAACTTTTAATAGCTAATTTAGACTAACAGGGTCGGCCAATCGGTGGGCCAAAGGTTTGCCATCGTATAGCCCACATTTTAATCTATCATATGGTGAAAGATTTATTCCAATATCTCAAGCCGTTTATGAGTTACAGCACTTTAAAGAAAAATGGTTTGTCAAAATTCACCTGCTACGAAGTTCTGTTGACCTGGTGTTTCACCAAACAAAAATAATATTTTTCTAAGTTTTTTGGAGGAAAAAACTGTTTTAGGATTTGCTTAATATCTCGGTTGTTTTTAAAGATATTAACATGAAATTTGGCAGGCTAATAGAAAAAAGTACGAAGAATAATTTGCTATAAAATTTGTACAACCACGTCCAACGATAAAGAGGTCAAATGTGGGCGTTAATTTTAAATAATGAATTTCAGTACCTTAGACTTATGTTTTTACCAAATTAACATACTCTGTGTTGTAGCTGAGATTATAATCTATCATCCGGTACGAGTTTCATGGAAATGTGCCAAGCGGTTGCTGAGATATACGAGTTAGAATTTTGCTTAAAATATGCAATTTCGTCCATAAAGCTATTTTAGAATTTTATCAATAACTCTGAAGTTTCTTGGTCTAAACGGATATAATTTTCAGGCCTTGTAAAATAAGGATTCGTGACTCGTATAAAAGTTGTTTGGAAGCGCTAAGTCTATTAGTAAGAAAGATATAAGGTTTTAAACTTTTAATAGCTAATTTAGACTAACAGGGTCGGCCAATCGGTGGGCCAAAGGTTTGCCATCGTATAGCCCACATTTTAATCTATCATATGGTGAAAGATTTATTCCAATATCTCAAGCCGTTTATGAGTTACAGCACTTTAAAGAAAAATGGTTTGTCAAAATTCACCTGCTACGAAGTTCTGTTGACCTGGTGTTTCACCAAACAAAAATAATATTTTTCTAAGTTTTTTGGAGGAAAAAACTGTTTTAGGATTTGCTTAATATCTCGGTTGTTTTTAAAGATATTAACATGAAATTTGGCAGGCTAATAGAAAAAAGTACGAAGAATAATTTGCTATAAAATTTGTACAACCACGTCCAACGATAAAGAGGTCAAATGTGGGCGTTAATTTTAAATAATGAATTTCAGTACCTTAGACTTATGTTTTTACCAAATTAACATACTCTGTGTTGTAGCTGAGATTATAATCTATCATCCGGTACGAGTTTCATGGAAATGTGCCAAGCGGTTGCTGAGATATACGAGTTAGAATTTTGCTTAAAATATGCAATTTCGTCCATAAAGCTATTTTAGAATTTTATCAATAACTCTGAAGTTTCTTGGTCTAAAGC
Organism: Gymnocheta viridis; assembly: GCA_956483585.1. Classification (NCBI taxonomy): domain Eukaryota; kingdom Metazoa; phylum Arthropoda; class Insecta; order Diptera; family Tachinidae; genus Gymnocheta; species Gymnocheta viridis. Next base: position 20,509,335 of record OY101444.1, on the reverse strand, counting down.
AATAAAATTTGTACAACCACGCCCAACGATAAAGAGGTCAAATGTGGGCGTTAATTTTAAATAATGAATTTCAGTACCTTAGATTTATGTTTTTACCAAATTAACATACTCTGTGTTGTAGCTGAGATTATAATCTATCATCCGGTATGAGTTTCATGGAAATGTGCCAAGCGGTTGCTGAGATATACGAGTTAGAATTTTGCTTAAAATATGCAATTTCGTCCATAAAGCTATTTTAGAATTTTATCAATAACTCTGAAGTTTCTTGGTCTAAACGGATATAATTTTCAGGCCTTGTAGAATAAGGCTTCGTGACTCGTATAAAAGTTGTTTGCAAACGCTAAGTCTATTAGTAAGAAAGATATAAGGTTTTAAACTTTTAATAGCTAATTTATACTAACAGGGTAGGCCAATCGGTGGGCCAAAGGTTTGCCATCGTATAGCCCACGTTTTAATCTATCATATGGTGGAAGATTTATTCCAATATCTCAAGCCGTTTATGAGTTACAGCACTTTAAAGAAAAATGGTTTGTCAAAATTCACCTGCTACGAAGTTCTGTTGACCTGGTGTTTCAGCAAACAAAAATAAAATTTTTCTAAGTTTTTTGGAGGAAAAAACTGTTTTAGGATTTGCTTAATATCTCGGTTGTTTTTAAAGATATTAACATGAAATTTGGCAGGCTAATAGAAAAAAGTACGAAGAATAATTTGCAATAAAATTTGTACAACCACGCCCAACGATAAAGAGGTCAAATGTGGGCGTTAATTTTAAATAATGAATTTCAGTACCTTAGATTTATGTTTTTACCAAATTAACACACTCTGTGTTGTAGCTGAGATTATAATCTATCATCCGGTACGAGTTTCATGGAAATGTGCCAAGCGGTTGCTGAGATATACGAGTTAGAATTTTGCTTAAAATATGCAATTTCGTCCATAAAGCTATTTTAGAATTTTATCAATAACTCTGAAGTTTCTTGGTCTAAACGGATATAATTTTCAGGCCTTGTAGAATAAGGCTTCGTGACTCGTATAAAAGTTGTTTGCAAACGCTAAATCTATTAGTAAGAAAGATATAAGGTTTTAAACTTTTAATAGCTAATTTAGACTAACAGGGTCGGCCAATCGGTGGGCCAAAGGTTTGCCATCGTATAGCCCACGTTTTAATCTATCATATGGTGAAAGATTTATTCCAATATCTCAAGCCGTTTATGAGTTACAGCACTTTAAAGAAAAATGGTTTGTCAAAATTCACCTGCTACGAAGTTCTGTTGACCTGGTGTTTCACCAAACAAAAATAATATTTTTCTAAGTTTTTTGGAGGAAAAAACTGTTTTAGGATTTGCTTAATATCTCGGTTGTTTTTAAAGATATTAACATGAAATTTGGCAGGCTAATAGAAAAAAGTACGAAGAATAATTTGCAATAAAATTTGTACAACCACGCCCAACGATAAAGAGGTCAAATGTGGGCGTTAATTTTAAATAATGAATTTCAGTACCTTAGATTTATGTTTTTACCAAATTAACACACTCTGTGTTGTAGCTGAGATTATAATCTATCATCCGGTACGAGTTTTATGGAAATGTGCCAAGCGGTTGCTGAGATATACGAGTTAGAATTTTGCTTAAAATATGCAATTTCGTCCATAAAGCTATTTTAGAATTTTATCAATAACTCTGAAGTTTCTTGGTCTAAACGGATATAATTTTCAGGCCTTGTAGAATAAGGCTTCGTGACTCGTATAAAAGTTGTTTGCAAACGCTAAATCTATTAGTAAGAAAGATATAAGGTTTTAAACTTTTAATAGCTAATTTAGACTAACAGGGTCGGCCAATCGGTGGGCCAAAGGTTTGCCATCGTATAGCCCACGTTTTAATCTATCATATGGTGAAAGATTTATTCCAATATCTCAAGCCGTTTATGAGTTACAGTACTTTAAAGAAAAATGGTTTGTCAAAATTCACCTGCTACGAAGTTCTGTTGACCTGGTGTTTCACCAAACAAAAATAAAATTTTTCTAAGTTTTTTGGAGGAAAAAACTGTTTTAGGATTTGCTTAATATCTCGGTTGTTTTTAAAGATATTAACATGAAATTTGGCAGGCTAATAGAAAAAAGTACGAAGAATAGTTTGCAAAAAAATTTGTACAACCACGCCCAACGATAAAGAGGTCAAATGTGGGCGTTAATTTTAAATAATGAATTTCAGTACCTTAGATTTATGTTTTTACCAAATTAACATACTCTGTGTTGTAGCTGAGATTATAATCTATCATCCGGTACGAGTTTCATGGAAATGTGCCAAGCGGTTGCTGAGATATACGAGTTAGAATTTTGCTTAAAATATGCAATTTCGTCCATAAAGCTATTTTAGAATTTTTTAATAACTCTGAAGTTTCTTGGTCTAAACGGATATAATTTTCAGGCCTTGTAAAATAAGGATTCGTGACTCGTACAAAAGTTGTTTGGAAGCGCTAAGTCTATTAGTAAGAAAGATATAAGGTTTTAAACTTTTAATAGCTAATTTAGACTAACAGGGTAGGCCAATCGGTGGGCCAAAGGTTTGCCATCGTATAGCCCACATTTTAATCTATCATATGGTGAAAGATTTATTCCAATATCTCAAGCCGTTTATGAGTTACAGCACTTTAAAGAAAAATGGTTTGTCAAAATTCACCTGCTACGAAGTTCAGTTGACCTGGTGTTTCACCAAACAAAAATAAAATTTTTCTAAGTTTTTTGGAGGAAAAACTGTTTTAGGATTTGCTTAATATCTCGGTTGTTTTTAAAGATATTAACATGAAATTTAGCAGGCTAATAGAAAAAAGTACGAAGAATAATTTGCAATAAAATTTGTACAACCACGCCCAACGATAAAGAGGTCAAATGTGGGCGTTAATTTTAAATAATGAATTTCAGTACCTTAGATTTATGTTTTTACCAAATTAACATACTCTGTGTTGTAGCTGAGATTATAATCTATCATCCGGTACGAGTTTCATGGAAATGTGCCAAGCGGTTGCTGAGATATACGAGTTAGAATTTTGCTTAAAATATGCAATTTCGTCCATAAAGTTATTTTAGAATTTTATCAATAACTCTGAAGTTTCTTGGTCTAAACGGATATAATTTTCAGGCCTTGTAGAATAAGGCTTCGTGACTCGTATAAAAGTTGTTTGGAAGCGCTAAGTCTATTAGTAAGAAAGATATAAGGTTTTAAACTTTTAATAGCTAATTTAGACTAACAGGGTAGGCCAATCGGTGGGCCAAAGGTTTGCCATCGTATAGCCCACATTTTAATCTATCATATGGTGAAAGATTTATTCCAATATCTCAAGCCGTTTATGAGTTACAGTACTTTAAAGAAAAATGGTTTGTCAAAATTCACCTGCTACGAAGTTCTGTTGACCTGGTGTTTCACCAAACAAAAATAAAATTTTTCTAAGTTTTTTGGAGGAAAAAACTGTTTTAGGATTTGCTTAATATCTCGGTTGTTTTTAAAGATATTAACATGAAATTTGGCAGGCTAATAGAAAAAAGTACGAAGAATAATTTGCAATAAAATTTGTACAACCACGCCCAACGAAAAAGAGGTCAAATGTGGGCGTTAATTTTAAATAATGAATTTCAGTACCTTAGATTTATGTTTTTACCAAATTAACATACTCTGTGTTGTAGCTGAGATTATAATCTATCATCCGGTACGAGTTTCATGGAAATGTGCCAAGCGGTTGCTGAGATATACGAGTTAGAATTTTGCTTAAAATATGCAATTTCGTCCATAAAGCTATTTTAGAATTTTTCAATAACTCTGAAGTTTCTTGGTCTAAACGGATATAATTTTCAGGCCTTGTAAAATAAGGATTCGTGACTCGTATAAAAGTTGTTTGGAAGCGCTAAGTCTATTAGTAAGAAAGATATAAGGTTTTAAACTTTTAATAGCTAATTTAGACTAACAGGGTCGGCCAATCGGTGGGCCAAAGGTTTGCCATCGTATAGCCCACATTTTAATCTATCATATGGTGAAAGATTTATTCCAATATCTCAAGCCGTTTATGAGTTACAGCACTTTAAAGAAAAATGGTTTGTCAAAATTCACCTGCTACGAAGTTCTGTTGACCTGGTGTTTCACCAAACAAAAATAATATTTTTCTAAGTTTTTTGGAGGAAAAAACTGTTTTAGGATTTGCTTAATATCTCGGTTGTTTTTAAAGATATTAACATGAAATTTGGCAGGCTAATAGAAAAAAGTACGAAGAATAATTTGCTATAAAATTTGTACAACCACGTCCAACGATAAAGAGGTCAAATGTGGGCGTTAATTTTAAATAATGAATTTCAGTACCTTAGACTTATGTTTTTACCAAATTAACATACTCTGTGTTGTAGCTGAGATTATAATCTATCATCCGGTACGAGTTTCATGGAAATGTGCCAAGCGGTTGCTGAGATATACGAGTTAGAATTTTGCTTAAAATATGCAATTTCGTCCATAAAGCTATTTTAGAATTTTATCAATAACTCTGAAGTTTCTTGGTCTAAAGCAATAAAATTTGTACAACCACGCCCAACGATAAAGAGGTCAAATGTGGGCGTTAATTTTAAATAATGAATTTCAGTACCTTAGATTTATGTTTTTACCAAATTAACATACTCTGTGTTGTAGCTGAGATTATAATCTATCATCCGGTACGAGTTTCATGGAAATGTGCCAAGCGGTTGCTGAGATATACGAGTTAGAATTTTGCTTAAAATATGCAATTTCGTCCATAAAGCTATTTTAGAATTTTATCAATAACTCTGAAGTTTCTTGGTCTAAACGGATATAATTTTCAGGCCTTGTAGAATAAGGCTTCGTGACTCGTATAAAAGTTGTTTGCAAACGCTAAGTCTATTAGTAAGAAAGATATAAGGTTTTAAACTTTTAATAGCTAATTTATACTAACAGGGTAGGCCAATCGGTGGGCCAAAGGTTTGCCATCGTATAGCCCACGTTTTAATCTATCATATGGTGGAAGATTTATTCCAATATCTCAAGCCGTTTATGAGTTACAGCACTTTAAAGAAAAATGGTTTGTCAAAATTCACCTGCTACGAAGTTCTGTTGACCTGGTGTTTCACCAAACAAAAATAATATTTTTCTAAGTTTTTTGGAGGAAAAAACTGTTTTAGGATTTGCTTAATATCTCGGTTGTTTTTAAAGATATTAACATGAAATTTGGCAGGCTAATAGAAAAAAGTACGAAGAATAATTTGCAATAAAATTTGTACAACCACGCCCAACGATAAAGAGGTCAAATGTGGGCGTTAATTTTAAATAATGAATTTCAGTACCTTAGATTTATGTTTTTACCAAATTAACACACTCTGTGTTGTAGCTGAGATTATAATCTATCATCCGGTACGAGTTTTATGGAAATGTGCCAAGCGGTTGCTGAGATATACGAGTTAGAATTTTGCTTAAAATATGCAATTTCGTCCATAAAGCTATTTTAGAATTTTATCAATAACTCTGAAGTTTCTTGGTCTAAACGGATATAATTTTCAGGCCTTGTAGAATAAGGCTTCGTGACTCGTATAAAAGTTGTTTGCAAACGCTAAATCTATTAGTAAGAAAGATATAAGGTTTTAAACTTTTAATAGCTAATTTAGACTAACAGGGTCGGCCAATCGGTGGGCCAAAGGTTTGCCATCGTATAGCCCACGTTTTAATCTATCATATGGTGAAAGATTTATTCCAATATCTCAAGCCGTTTATGAGTTACAGTACTTTAAAGAAAAATGGTTTGTCAAAATTCACCTGCTACGAAGTTCTGTTGACCTGGTGTTTCACCAAACAAAAATAAAATTTTTCTAAGTTTTTTGGAGGAAAAAACTGTTTTAGGATTTGCTTAATATCTCGGTTGTTTTTAAAGATATTAACATGAAATTTGGCAGGCTAATAGAAAAAAGTACGAAGAATAGTTTGCAAAAAAATTTGTACAACCACGCCCAACGATAAAGAGGTCAAATGTGGGCGTTAATTTTAAATAATGAATTTCAGTACCTTAGATTTATGTTTTTACCAAATTAACATACTCTGTGTTGTAGCTGAGATTATAATCTATCATCCGGTACGAGTTTCATGGAAATGTGCCAAGCGGTTGCTGAGATATACGAGTTAGAATTTTGCTTAAAATATGCAATTTCGTCCATAAAGCTATTTTAGAATTTTTTAATAACTCTGAAGTTTCTTGGTCTAAACGGATATAATTTTCAGGCCTTGTAAAATAAGGATTCGTGACTCGTACAAAAGTTGTTTGGAAGCGCTAAGTCTATTAGTAAGAAAGATATAAGGTTTTAAACTTTTAATAGCTAATTTAGACTAACAGGGTAGGCCAATCGGTGGGCCAAAGGTTTGCCATCGTATAGCCCACATTTTAATCTATCATATGGTGAAAGATTTATTCCAATATCTCAAGCCGTTTATGAGTTACAGCACTTTAAAGAAAAATGGTTTGTCAAAATTCACCTGCTACGAAGTTCAGTTGACCTGGTGTTTCACCAAACAAAAATAAAATTTTTCTAAGTTTTTTGGAGGAAAAACTGTTTTAGGATTTGCTTAATATCTCGGTTGTTTTTAAAGATATTAACATGAAATTTAGCAGGCTAATAGAAAAAAGTACGAAGAATAATTTGCAATAAAATTTGTACAACCACGCCCAACGATAAAGAGGTCAAATGTGGGCGTTAATTTTAAATAATGAATTTCAGTACCTTAGATTTATGTTTTTACCAAATTAACATACTCTGTGTTGTAGCTGAGATTATAATCTATCATCCGGTACGAGTTTCATGGAAATGTGCCAAGCGGTTGCTGAGATATACGAGTTAGAATTTTGCTTAAAATATGCAATTTCGTCCATAAAGTTATTTTAGAATTTTATCAATAACTCTGAAGTTTCTTGGTCTAAACGGATATAATTTTCAGGCCTTGTAGAATAAGGCTTCGTGACTCGTATAAAAGTTGTTTGGAAGCGCTAAGTCTATTAGTAAGAAAGATATAAGGTTTTAAACTTTTAATAGCTAATTTAAACTAACAGGGTAGGCCAATCGGTGGGCCAAGAGTTTGCCATCGTATAGCCCACGTTTTAATCTATCATATGGTGAAAGATTTATTCCAATATATCAAGCCGTTTATGAGTTACAGCACTTTAAAGAAAAATGGTTTGTCAAAATTCACCTGCTACGAAGTTCTGTTGACCTGGTGTTTCACCAAACAAAAATAAAATTTTTCTAAGTTTTTTGGAGGAAAAACTGTTTTAGGATTTGCTTAATATCTCGGTTGTTTTTAAAGATATTAACATGAAATTTGGCAGGCTAATAGAAAAAAGTACGAAGAATAATTTGCAATAAAATTTGTACAACCACGCCCAACGATAAAGAGGTCAAATGTGGGCGTTAATTTTAAATAATGAATTTCAGTACCTTAGATTTATGTTTTTACCAAATTAACATACTCTGTGTTGTAGCTGAGATTATAATCTATTATCCGGTACGAGTTTCATGGAAATGTGCCAAGCGGTTGCTGAGATATACGAGTTAGAATTTTGCTTAAAATATGCAATTTCGTCCATAAAGCTATTTTAGAATTTTATCAATAACTCTGAAGTTTCTTGGTCTAAACGGACATAATTTTCAGGCCTTGTAGAATAAGGCTTCGTGACTCGTACAAAAGTTGTTTGGAAGCGCTAAGTCTATTAGTAAGAAAGATATAAGGTTTTAAACTTTTAATAGCTAATTTAGACTAACAGGGTAGGCCAATCGGTGGGCCAAAGGTTTGCCATCGTATAGCCCACATTTTAATCTATCATATGGTGAAAGATTTATTCCAATATCTCAAGCCGTTTATGAGTTACAGCACTTTAAAGAAAAATGGTTTGTCAAAATTCACCTGCTACGAAGTTCAGTTGACCTGGTGTTTCACCAAACAAAAATAAAATTTTTCTAAGTTTTTTGGAGGAAAAACTGTTTTAGGATTTGCTTAATATCTCGGTTGTTTTTAAAGATATTAACATGAAATTTGGCAGGCTAATAGAAAAAAGTACGAAGAATAATTTGCAATAAAATTTGTACAACCACGCCCAACGATAAAGAGGTCAAATGTGGGCGTTAATTTTAAATAATGAATTTCAGTACCTTAGATTTATGTTTTTACCAAATTAACATACTCTGTGTTGTAGCTGAGATTATAATCTATCATCCGGTACGAGTTTCATGGAAATGTGCCAAGCGGTTGCTGAGATATACGAGTTAGAATTTTGCTTAAAATATGCAATTTCGTCCATAAAGCTATTTTAGAATTTTATCAATAACTCTGAAGTTTCTTGGTCTAAACGGATATAATTTTCAGGCCTTGTAGAATAAGGCTTCGTGACTCGTATAAAAGTTGTTTGCAAACGCTAAGTCTATTAGTAAGAAAGATATAAGGTTTTAAACTTTTAATAGCTAATTTAGACGAACAGGGTAGGCCAATCGGTTGGCCAAAGGTTTGCCATCGTATAGCCCACGTTTTAATCTATCATATGGTGAAAGATTTATTCCAATATCTCAAGCCGTTTATGAGTTACAGCACTTTAAAGAAAAATGGTTTGTCAAAATTCACCTGCTACGAAGTTCTGTTGACCTGGTGTTTCACCAAACAAAAATAATATTTTTCTAAGTTTTTTGGAGGAAAAAACTGTTTTAGGATTTGCTTAATATCTCGGTTGTTTTTAAAGATATTAACATGAAATTTGGCAGGCTAATAGAAAAAAGTACGAAGAATAATTTGCAATAAAATTTGTACAACCACGCCCAACGATAAAGAGGTCAAATGTGGGCGTTAATTTTAAATAATGAATTTCAGTACCTTAGATTTATGTTTTTACCAAATTAACATACTCTGTGTTGTAGCTGAGATTATAATCTATCATCCGGTACGAGTTTCATGGAAATGTGCCAAGCGGTTGCTGAGATATACGAGTTAGAATTTTGCTTAAAATATGCAATTTCGTCCATAAAGCTATTTTAGAATTTTATCAATAACTCTGAAGTTTCTTGGTCTAAACGGATATAATTTTCAGGCCTTGTAGAATAAGGCTTCGTGACTCGTATAAAAGTTGTTTGCAAACGCTAAGTCTATTAGTAAGAAAGATATAAGGTTTTAAACTTTTAATAGCTAATTTAGACGAACAGGGTAGGCCAATCGGTTGGCCAAAGGTTTGCCATCGTATAGCCCACGTTTTAATCTATCATATGGTGAAAGATTTATTCCAATATCTCAAGCCGTTTATGAGTTACAGCACTTTAAAGAAAAATGGTTTGTCAAAATTCACCTGCTACGAAGTTCTGTTGACCTGGTGTTTCACCAAACAAAAATAATATTTTTCTAAGTTTTTTGGAGGAAAAAACTGTTTTAGGATTTGCTTAATATCTCGGTTGTTTTTAAAGATATTAACATGAAATTTGGCAGGCTAATAGAAAAAAGTACGAAGAATAATTTGCAATAAAATTTGTACAACCACGCCCAACGATAAAGAGGTCAAATGTGGGCGTTAATTTTAAATAATGAATTTCAGTACCTTAGATTTATGTTTTTACCAAATTAACATACTCTGTGTTGTAGCTGAGATTATAATCTATCATCCGGTACGAGTTTCATGGAAATGTGCCAAGCGGTTGCTGAGATATACGAGTTAGAATTTTGCTTAAAATATGCAATTTCGTCCATAAAGCTATTTTAGAATTTTATCAATAACTCTGAAGTTTCTTGGTCTAAACGGACATAATTTTCAGGCCTTGTAGAATAAGGCTTCGTGACTCGTACAAAAGTTGTTTGGAAGCGCTAAGTCTATTAGTAAGAAAGATATAAGGTTTTAAACTTTTAATAGCTAATTTAGACTAACAGGGTAGGCCAATCGGTGGGCCAAAGGTTTGCCATCGTATAGCCCACGTTTTAATCTATCATATGGTGGAAGATTTATTCCAATATCTCAAGCCGTTTATGAGTTACAGCACTTTAAAGAAAAATGGTTTGTCAAAATTCACCTGCTACGAAGTTCTGTTGACCTGGTGTTTCACCAAACAAAAATAAAATTTTTCTAAGTTTTTTGGAGGAAAAAACTGTTTTAGGATTTGCTTAATATCTCGGTTGTTTTTAAAGATATTAACATGAAATTTGGCAGGCTAATAGAAAAAACTACGAAGAATAATTTGCAATAAAATTTGTACAACCACGCCCAACGATAAAGAGGTCAAATGTGGGCGTTAATTTTAAATAATGAATTTCAGTACCTTAGATTTATGTTTTTACCAAATTAACACACTCTGTGTTGTAGCTGAGATTATAATCTATCATCCGGTACGAGTTTCATGGAAATGTGCCAAGCGGTTGCTGAGATATACGAGTTAGAATTTTGCTTAAAATATGCAATTTCGTCCATAAAGCTATTTTAGAATTTTATCAATAACTCTGAAGTTTCTTGGTCTAAACGGATATAATTTTCAGGCCTTGTAGAATAAGGCTTCGTGACTCGTATAAAAGTTGTTTGCAAACGCTAAGTCTATTAGTAAGAAAGATATAAGGTTTTAAACTTTTAATAGCTAATTTATACTAACAGGGTAGGCCAATCGGTGGGCCAAAGGTTTGCCATCGTATAGCCCACGTTTTAATCTATCATATGGTGGAAGATTTATTCCAATATCTCAAGCCGTTTATGAGTTACAGCACTTTAAAGAAAAATGGTTTGTCAAAATTCACCTGCTACGAAGTTCTGTTGACCTGGTGTTTCACCAAACAAAAATAAAATTTTTCTAAGTTTTTTGGAGGAAAAAACTGTTTTAGGATTTGCTTAATATCTCGGTTGTTTTTAAAGATATTAACATGAAATTTGGCAGGCTAATAGAAAAAACTACGAAGAATAATTTGCAATAAAATTTGTACAACCACGCCCAACGATAAAGAGGTCAAATGTGGGCGTTAATTTTAAATAATGAATTTCAGTACCTTAGATTTATGTTTTTACCAAATTAACACACTCTGTGTTGTAGCTGAGATTATAATCTATCATCCGGTACGAGTTTCATGGAAATGTGCCAAGCGGTTGCTGAGATATACGAGTTAGAATTTTGCTTAAAATATGCAATTTCGTCCATAAAGCTATTTTAGAATTTTATCAATAACTCTGAAGTTTCTTGGTCTAAACGGATATAATTTTCAGGCCTTGTAGAATAAGGCTTCGTGACTCGTATAAAAGTTGTTTGCAAACGCTAAGTCTATTAGTAAGAAAGATATAAGGTTTTAAACTTTTAATAGCTAATTTATACTAACAGGGTAGGCCAATCGGTGGGCCAAAGGTTTGCCATCGTATAGCCCACGTTTTAATCTATCATATGGTGGAAGATTTATTCCAATATCTCAAGCCGTTTATGAGTTACAGCACTTTAAAGAAAAATGGTTTGTCAAAATTCACCTGCTACGAAGTTCTGTTGACCTGGTGTTTCACCAAACAAAAATAAAATTTTTCTAAGTTTTTTGGAGGAAAAAACTGTTTTAGGATTTGCTTAATATCTCGGTTGTTTTTAAAGATATTAACATGAAATTTGGCAGGCTAATAGAAAAAACTACGAAGAATAATTTGCAATAAAATTTGTACAACCACGCCCAACGATAAAGAGGTCAAATGTGGGCGTTAATTTTAAATAATGAATTTCAGTACCTTAGATTTATGTTTTTACCAAATTAACACACTCTGTGTTGTAGCTGAGATTATAATCTATCATCCGGTACGAGTTTCATGGAAATGTGCCAAGCGGTTGCTGAGATATACGAGTTAGAATTTTGCTTAAAATATGCAATTTCGTCCATAAAGCTATTTTAGAATTTTATCAATAACTCTGAAGTTTCTTGGTCTAAACGGATATAATTTTCAGGCCTTGTAGAATAAGGCTTCGTGACTCGTATAAAAGTTGTTTGCAAACGCTAAGTCTATTAGTAAGAAAGATATAAGGTTTTAAACTTTTAATAGCTAATTTATACTAACAGGGTAGGCCAATCGGTGGGCCAAAGGTTTGCCATCGTATAGCCCACGTTTTAATCTATCATATGGTGGAAGATTTATTCCAATATCTCAAGCCGTTTATGAGTTACAGCACTTTAAAGAAAAATGGTTTGTCAAAATTCACCTGCTACGAAGTTCTGTTGACCTGGTGTTTCACCAAACAAAAATAAAATTTTTCTAAGTTTTTTGGAGGAAAAAACTGTTTTAGGATTTGCTTAATATCTCGGTTGTTTTTAAAGATATTAACATGAAATTTGGCAGGCTAATAGAAAAAACTACGAAGAATAATTTGCAATAAAATTTGTACAACCACGCCCAACGATAAAGAGGTCAAATGTGGGCGTTAATTTTAAATAATGAATTTCAGTACCTTAGATTTATGTTTTTACCAAATTAACACACTCTGTGTTGTAGCTGAGATTATAGTCTATCATCCGGTACGAGTTTCATGGAAATGTGCCAAGCGGTTGCTGAGATATACGAGTTAGAATTTTGCTTAAAATATGCAATTTCGTCCATAAAGCTATTTTAGAATTTTATCAATAACTCTGAAGTTTCTTGGTCTAAACGGATATAATTTTCAGGCCTTGTAGAATAAGGCTTCGTGACTCGTATAAAAGTTGTTTGCAAACGCTAAGTCTATTAGTAAGAAAGATATAAGGTTTTAAACTTTTAATAGCTAATTTATACTAACAGGGTAGGCCAATCGGTGGGCCAAAGGTTTGCCATCGTATAGCCCACGTTTTAATCTATCATATGGTGGAAGATTTATTCCAATATCTCAAGCCGTTTATGAGTTACAGCACTTTAAAGAAAAATGGTTTGTCAAAATTCACCTGCTACGAAGTTCTGTTGACCTGGTGTTTCACCAAACAAAAATAAAATTTTTCTAAGTTTTTTGGAGGAAAAAACTGTTTTAGGATTTGCTTAATATCTCGGTTGTTTTTAAAGATATTAACATGAAATTTGGCAGGCTAATAGAAAAAACTACGAAGAATAATTTGCAATAAAATTTGTACAACCACGCCCAACGATAAAGAGGTCAAATGTGGGCGTTAATTTTAAATAATGAATTTCAGTACCTTAGATTTATGTTTTTACCAAATTAACACACTCTGTGTTGTAGCTGAGATTATAATCTATCATCCGGTACGAGTTTCATGGAAATGTGCCAAGCGGTTGCTGAGATATACGAGTTAGAATTTTGCTTAAAATATGCAATTTCGTCCATAAAGCTATTTTAGAATTTTATCAATAACTCTGAAGTTTCTTGGTCTAAACGGATATAATTTTCAGGCCTTGTAGAATAAGGCTTCGTGACTCGTATAAAAGTTGTTTGCAAACGCTAAGTCTATTAGTAAGAAAGATATAAGGTTTTAAACTTTTAATAGCTAATTTATACTAACAGGGTAGGCCAATCGGTGGGCCAAAGGTTTGCCATCGTATAGCCCACGTTTTAATCTATCATATGGTGGAAGATTTATTCCAATATCTCAAGCCGTTTATGAGTTACAGCACTTTAAAGAAAAATGGTTTGTCAAAATTCACCTGCTACGAAGTTCTGTTGACCTGGTGTTTCACCAAACAAAAATAAAATTTTTCTAAGTTTTTTGGAGGAAAAAACTGTTTTAGGATTTGCTTAATATCTCGGTTGTTTTTAAAGATATTAACATGAAATTTGGCAGGCTAATAGAAAAAACTACGAAGAATAATTTGCAATAAAATTTGTACAACCACGCCCAACGATAAAGAGGTCAAATGTGGGCGTTAATTTTAAATAATGAATTTCAGTACCTTAGATTTATGTTTTTACCAAATTAACACACTCTGTGTTGTAGCTGAGATTATAATCTATCATCCGGTACGAGTTTCATGGAAATGTGCCAAGCGGTTGCTGAGATATACGAGTTAGAATTTTGCTTAAAATATGCAATTTCGTCCATAAAGCTATTTTAGAATTTTATCAATAACTCTGAAGTTTCTTGGTCTAAACGGATATAATTTTCAGGCCTTGTAGAATAAGGCTTCGTGACTCGTATAAAAGTTGTTTGGAAGCGCTAAGTCTATTAGTAAGAAAGATATTAGGTTTTAAACTTTTAATAACTAATTTAGACTAACAGGGTAGGCCAATCGGTGGGCCAAAGGTTTGCCATCGTATAGCCCACGTTTTAATCTATCATATGGTGAAAGATTTATTCCAATATCTCAAGCCGTTTATGAGTTACAGCACTTTAAAGAAAAATGGTTTGTCAAAATTCACCTGCTACGAAGTTCTGTTGACCTGGTGTTTCACCAAACAAAAATAAAATTTTTCTAAGTTTTTTGGAGGAAAAAACTGTTTTAGGATTTGCTTAATATCTCGGTTGTTTTTAAAGATATTAACATGAAATTTGGCAGGCTAATAGAAAAAACTACGAAGAATAATTTGCAATAAAATTTGTACAACCACGCCCAACGATAAAGAGGTCAAATGTGGGCGTTAATTTTAAATAATGAATTTCAGTACCTTAGATTTATGTTTTTACCAAATTAACACACTCTGTGTTGTAGCTGAGATTATAATCTATCATCCGGTACGAGTTTCATGGAAATGTGCCAAGCGGTTGCTGAGATATACGAGTTAGAATTTTGCTTAAAATATGCAATTTCGTCCATAAAGCTATTTTAGAATTTTATCAATAACTCTGAAGTTTCTTGGTCTAAACGGATATAATTTTCAGGCCTTGTAGAATAAGGCTTCGTGACTCGTATAAAAGTTGTTTGCAAACGCTAAGTCTATTAGTAAGAAAGATATAAGGTTTTAAACTTTTAATAGCTAATTTATACTAACAGGGTAGGCCAATCGGTGGGCCAAAGGTTTGCCATCGTATAGCCCACGTTTTAATCTATCATATGGTGGAAGATTTATTCCAATATCTCAAGCCGTTTATGAGTTACAGCACTTTAAAGAAAAATGGTTTGTCAAAATTCACCTGCTACGAAGTTCTGTTGACCTGGTGTTTCAGCAAACAAAAATAAAATTTTTCTAAGTTTTTTGGAGGAAAAAACTGTTTTAGGATTTGCTTAATATCTCGGTTGTTTTTAAAGATATTAACATGAAATTTGGCAGGCTAATAGAAAAAACTACGAAGAATAATTTGCAATAAAATTTGTACAACCACGCCCAACGATAAAGAGGTCAAATGTGGGCGTTAATTTTAAATAATGAATTTCAGTACCTTAGATTTATGTTTTTACCAAATTAACACACTCTGTGTTGTAGCTGAGATTATAATCTATCATCCGGTACGAGTTTCATGGAAATGTGCCAAGCGGTTGCTGAGATATACGAGTTAGAATTTTGCTTAAAATATGCAATTTCGTCCATAAAGCTATTTTAGAATTTTATCAATAACTCTGAAGTTTCTTGGTCTAAACGGATATAATTTTCAGGCCTTGTAGAATAAGGCTTCGTGACTCGTATAAAAGTTGTTTGCAAACGCTAAGTCTATTAGTAAGAAAGATATAAGGTTTTAAACTTTTAATAGCTAATTTAGACTAACAGGGTCGGCCAATCGGTGGGCCAAAGGTTTGCCATCGTATAGCCCACGTTTTAATCTATCATATGGTGAAAGATTTATTCCAATATCTCAAGCCGTTTATGAGTTACAGCACTTTAAAGAAAAATGGTTTGTCAAAATTCACCTGCTACGAAGTTCTGTTGACCTGGTGTTTCACCAAACAAAAATAATATTTTTCTAAGTTTTTTGGAGGAAAAAACTGTTTTAGGATTTGCTTAATATCTCGGTTGTTTTTAAAGATATTAACATGAAATTTGGCAGGCTAATAGAAAAAAGTACGAAGAATAATTTGCAATAAAATTTGTACAACCACGCCCAACGATAAAGAGGTCAAATGTGGGCGTTAATTTTAAATAATGAATTTCAGTACCTTAGATTTATGTTTTTACCAAATTAACACACTCTGTGTTGTAGCTGAGATTATAATCTATCATCCGGTACGAGTTTCATGGAAATGTGCCAAGCGGTTGCTGAGATATACGAGTTAGAATTTTGCTTAAAATATGCAATTTCGTCCATAAAGCTATTTTAGAATTTTATCAATAACTCTGAAGTTTCTTGGTCTAAACGGATATAATTTTCAGGCCTTGTAGAATAAGGCTTCGTGACTCGTATAAAAGTTGTTTGCAAACGCTAAGTCTATTAGTAAGAAAGATATAAGGTTTTAAACTTTTAATAGCTAATTTATACTAACAGGGTAGGCCAATCGGTGGGCCAAAGGTTTGCCATCGTATAGCCCACGTTTTAATCTATCATATGGTGGAAGATTTATTCCAATATCTCAAGCCGTTTATGAGTTACAGCACTTTAAAGAAAAATGGTTTGTCAAAATTCACCTGCTACGAAGTTCTGTTGACCTGGTGTTTCAGCAAACAAAAATAAAATTTTTCTAAGTTTTTTGGAGGAAAAAACTGTTTTAGGATTTGCTTAATATCTCGGTTGTTTTTAAAGATATTAACATGAAATTTGGCAGGCTAATAGAAAAAAGTACGAAGAATAATTTGCAATAAAATTTGTACAACCACGCCCAACGATAAAGAGGTCAAATGTGGGCGTTAATTTTAAATAATGAATTTCAGTACCTTAGATTTATGTTTTTACCAAATTAACACACTCTGTGTTGTAGCTGAGATTATAATCTATCATCCGGTACGACTTTCATGGAAATGTGCCAAGCGGTTGCTGAGATATACGAGTTAGAATTTTGCTTAAAATATGCAATTTCGTCCATAAAGCTATTTTAGAATTTTATCAATAACTCTGAAGTTTCTTGGTCTAAACGGATATAATTTTCAGGCCTTGTAGAATAAGGCTTCGTGACTCGTATAAAAGTTGTTTGCAAACGCTAAGTCTATTAGTAAGAAAAATATAAGGTTTTAAACTTTTAATAGCTAATTTAGACTAACTAACGTTTTAATCTATCATATGGTGGAAGATTTATTCCAATATCTCAAGCCGTTTATGAGTTACAGCACTTTAAAGAAAAATGGTTTGTCAAAATTCACCTGCTACGAAGTTCTGTTGACCTGGTGTTTCAGCAAACAAAAATAAAATTTTTCTAAGTTTTTTGGAGGAAAAAACTGTTTTAGGATTTGCTTAATATCTCGGTTGTTTTTAAAGATATTAACATGAAATTTGGCAGGCTAATAGAAAAAACTACGAAGAATAATTTGCAATAAAATTTGTACAACCACGCCCAACGATAAAGAGGTCAAATGTGGGCGTTAATTTTAAATAATGAATTTCAGTACCTTAGATTTATGTTTTTACCAAATTAACACACTCTGTGTTGTAGCTGAGATTATAATCTATCATCCGGTACGAGTTTCATGGAAATGTGCCAAGCGGTTGCTGAGATATACGAGTTAGAATTTTGCTTAAAATATGCAATTTCGTCCATAAAGCTATTTTAGAATTTTATCAATAACTCTGAAGTTTCTTGGTCTAAACGGATATAATTTTCAGGCCTTGTAGAATAAGGCTTCGTGACTCGTATAAAAGTTGTTTGCAAACGCTAAGTCTATTAGTAAGAAAGATATAAGGTTTTAAACTTTTAATAGCTAATTTATACTAACAGGGTAGGCCAATCGGTGGGCCAAAGGTTTGCCATCGTATAGCCCACGTTTTAATCTATCATATGGTGGAAGATTTATTCCAATATCTCAAGCCGTTTATGAGTTACAGCACTTTAAAGAAAAATGGTTTGTCAAAATTCACCTGCTACGAAGTTCTGTTGACCTGGTGTTTCAGCAAACAAAAATAAAATTTTTCTAAGTTTTTTGGAGGAAAAAACTGTTTTAGGATTTGCTTAATATCTCGGTTGTTTTTAAAGATATTAACATGAAATTTGGCAGGCTAATAGAAAAAAGTACGAAGAATAATTTGCAATAAAATTTGTACAACCACGCCCAACGATAAAGAGGTCAAATGTGGGCGTTAATTTTAAATAATGAATTTCAGTACCTTAGATTTATGTTTTTACCAAATTAACACACTCTGTGTTGTAGCTGAGATTATAATCTATCATCCGGTACGACTTTCATGGAAATGTGCCAAGCGGTTGCTGAGATATACGAGTTAGAATTTTGCTTAAAATATGCAATTTCGTCCATAAAGCTATTTTAGAATTTTATCAATAACTCTGAAGTTTCTTGGTCTAAACGGATATAATTTTCAGGCCTTGTAGAATAAGGCTTCGTGACTCGTATAAAAGTTGTTTGCAAACGCTAAGTCTATTAGTAAGAAAGATATAAGGTTTTAAACTTTTAATAGCTAATATAGACTAACAGGGTAGGCCAATCGGTGGGCCAAAGGATTGCCATCGTATAGCCTACGTTTTAATCTATCATATGGTGAAAGATTTATTCCAATATCTCAAGCCGTTTATGAGTTACAGCACTTTAAAGAAAAATGGTTTGTCAAAATTCACCTGCTACGAAGTTCTGTTGACCTGGTGTTTCACCAAACAAAAATAATATTTTTCTAAGTTTTTTGGAGGAAAAAACGGTTTTAGGATTTGCTTAATATCTCGGTTGTTTTTAAAGATATTAACATGAAATTTGGCAGGCTAATTGAAAAAAGTATGAAGAATAATTTGCAATAAAATTTTTACAACCACGCCCAACGATAAAGAGGTCAAATGTGGGCGTTAATTTTATATAATGAATTTCAGTACCTTAGATTTATGTTTTTACCAAATTAACATACTCTGTGTTGTAGCTGAGATTATAATATATCATCCGGTACAAGTTTCATGGAAATGTGCCAAGCGGTTGCTGAGATATACGAGTTAGAATTTTGCTTAAAATATGCAATTTCGTCCATAAAGCTATTTTAGAATTTTATCAATAACTCTGAAGTTTCTTGGTCTAAACGGATATAATTTTCAGGCCTTGTAGAATAAGGCTTCGTGACTCGTATAAAAGTTGTTTGCAAACGCTAAGTCTATTAGTAAGAAAGATATAAGGTTTTAAACTTTTAATAGCTAATTTAGACTAACAGGGTCGGCCAATCGGTGGGCCAAAGGTTTGCCATCGTATAGCCCACGTTTTAATCTATCATATGGTGAAAGATTTATTCCAATATCTCAAGCCGTTTATGAGTTACAGCACTTTAAAGAAAAATGGTTTGTCAAAATTCACCTGCTACGAAGTTCTGTTGACCTGGTGTTTCAGCAAACAAAAATAAAATTTTTCTAAGTTTTTTGGAGAAAAAAACTGTTTTAGGATTTGCTTAATATCTCGGTTGTTTTTAAAGATATTAACATGAAATTTGGCAGGCTAATAGAAAAAACTACGAAGAATAATTTGCAATAAAATTTGTACAACCACGCCCAACGATAAAGAGGTCAAATGTGGGCGTTAATTTTAAATAATGAATTTCAGTACCTTAGATTTATGTTTTTACCAAATTAACACACTCTGTGTTGTAGCTGAGATTATAATCTATCATCCGGTACGAGTTTCATGGAAATGTGCCAAGCGGTTGCTGAGATATACGAGTTAGAATTTTGCTTAAAATATGCAATTTCGTCCATAAAGCTATTTTAGAATTTTATCAATAACTCTGAAGTTTCTTGGTCTAAACGGATATAATTTTCAGGCCTTGTAGAATAAGGCTTCGTGACTCGTATAAAAGTTGTTTGCAAACGCTAAGTCTATTAGTAAGAAAGATATAAGGTTTTAAACTTTTAATAGCTAATTTATACTAACAGGGTAGGCCAATCGGTGGGCCAAAGGTTTGCCATCGTATAGCCCACGTTTTAATCTATCATATGGTGGAAGATTTATTCCAATATCTCAAGCCGTTTATGAGTTACAGCACTTTAAAGAAAAATGGTTTGTCAAAATTCACCTGCTACGAAGTTCTGTTGACCTGGTGTTTCACCAAACAAAAATAATATTTTTCTAAGTTTTTTGGAGGAAAAAACTGTTTTAGGATTTGCTTAATATCTCGGTTGTTTTTAAAGATATTAACATGAAATTTGGCAGGCTAATAGAAAAAAGTACGAAGAATAATTTGCAATAAAATTTGTACAACCACGCCCAACGATAAAGAGGTCAAATGTGGGCGTTAATTTTAAATAATGAATTTCAGTACCTTAGATTTATGTTTTTACCAAATTAACACACTCTGTGTTGTAGCTGAGATTATAATCTATCATCCGGTACGACTTTCATGGAAATGTGCCAAGCGGTTGCTGAGATATACGAGTTAGAATTTTGCTTAAAATATGCAATTTCGTCCATAAAGCTATTTTAGAATTTTATCAATAACTCTGAAGTTTCTTGGTCTAAACGGATATAATTTTCAGGCCTTGTAGAATAAGGCTTCGTGACTCGTATAAAAGTTGTTTGCAAACGCTAAGTCTATTAGTAAGAAAAATATAAGGTTTTAAACTTTTAATAGCTAATTTAGACTAACTAACGTTTTAATCTATCATATGGTGGAAGATTTATTCCAATATCTCAAGCCGTTTATGAGTTACAGCACTTTAAAGAAAAATGGTTTGTCAAAATTCACCTGCTACGAAGTTCTGTTGACCTGGTGTTTCAGCAAACAAAAATAAAATTTTTCTAAGTTTTTTGGAGGAAAAAACTGTTTTAGGATTTGCTTAATATCTCGGTTGTTTTTAAAGATATTAACATGAAATTTGGCAGGCTAATAGAAAAAACTACGAAGAATAATTTGCAATAAAATTTGTACAACCACGCCCAACGATAAAGAGGTCAAATGTGGGCGTTAATTTTAAATAATGAATTTCAGTACCTTAGATTTATGTTTTTACCAAATTAACACACTCTGTGTTGTAGCTGAGATTATAATCTATCATCCGGTACGAGTTTCATGGAAATGTGCCAAGCGGTTGCTGAGATATACGAGTTAGAATTTTGCTTAAAATATGCAATTTCGTCCATAAAGCTATTTTAGAATTTTATCAATAACTCTGAAGTTTCTTGGTCTAAACGGATATAATTTTCAGGCCTTGTAGAATAAGGCTTCGTGACTCGTATAAAAGTTGTTTGCAAACGCTAAGTCTATTAGTAAGAAAGATATAAGGTTTTAAACTTTTAATAGCTAATTTATACTAACAGGGTAGGCCAATCGGTGGGCCAAAGGTTTGCCATCGTATAGCCCACGTTTTAATCTATCATATGGTGGAAGATTTATTCCAATATCTCAAGCCGTTTATGAGTTACAGCACTTTAAAGAAAAATGGTTTGTCAAAATTCACCTGCTACGAAGTTCTGTTGACCTGGTGTTTCAGCAAACAAAAATAAAATTTTTCTAAGTTTTTTGGAGGAAAAAACTGTTTTAGGATTTGCTTAATATCTCGGTTGTTTTTAAAGATATTAACATGAAATTTGGCAGGCTAATAGAAAAAAGTACGAAGAATAATTTGCAATAAAATTTGTACAACCACGCCCAACGATAAAGAGGTCAAATGTGGGCGTTAATTTTAAATAATGAATTTCAGTACCTTAGATTTATGTTTTTACCAAATTAACACACTCTGTGTTGTAGCTGAGATTACAATCTATCATCCGGTACGACTTTCATGGAAATGTGCCAAGCGGTTGCTGAGATATACGAGTTAGAATTTTGCTTAAAATATGCAATTTCGTCCATAAAGCTATTTTAGAATTTTATCAATAACTCTGAAGTTTCTTGGTCTAAACGGATATAATTTTCAGGCCTTGTAGAATAAGGCTTCGTGACTCGTATAAAAGTTGTTTGCAAACGCTAAGTCTATTAGTAAGAAAGATATAAGGTTTTAAACTTTTAATAGCTAATATAGACTAACAGGGTAGGCCAATCGGTGGGCCAAAGGATTGCCATCGTATAGCCTACGTTTTAATCTATCATATGGTGAAAGATTTATTCCAATATCTCAAGCCGTTTATGAGTTACAGCACTTTAAAGAAAAATGGTTTGTCAAAATTCACCTGCTACGAAGTTCTGTTGACCTGGTGTTTCACCAAACAAAAATAATATTTTTCTAAGTTTTTTGGAGGAAAAAACGGTTTTAGGATTTGCTTAATATCTCGGTTGTTTTTAAAGATATTAACATGAAATTTGGCAGGCTAATTGAAAAAAGTATGAAGAATAATTTGCAATAAAATTTTTACAACCACGCCCAACGATAAAGAGGTCAAATGTGGGCGTTAATTTTATATAATGAATTTCAGTACCTTAGATTTATGTTTTTACCAAATTAACATACTCTGTGTTGTAGCTGAGATTATAATATATCATCCGGTACAAGTTTCATGGAAATGTGCCAAGCGGTTGCTGAGATATACGAGTTAGAATTTTGCTTAAAATATGCAATTTCGTCCATAAAGCTATTTTAGAATTTTATCAATAACTCTGAAGTTTCTTGGTCTAAACGGATATAATTTTCAGGCCTTGTAGAATAAGGCTTCGTGACTCGTATAAAAGTTGTTTGCAAACGCTAAGTCTATTAGTAAGAAAGATATAAGGTTTTAAACTTTTAATAGCTAATTTAGACTAACAGGGTCGGCCAATCGGTGGGCCAAAGGTTTGCCATCGTATAGCCCACGTTTTAATCTATCATATGGTGAAAGATTTATTCCAATATCTCAAGCCGTTTATGAGTTACAGCACTTTAAAGAAAAATGGTTTGTCAAAATTCACCTGCTACGAAGTTCTGTTGACCTGGTGTTTCAGCAAACAAAAATAAAATTTTTCTAAGTTTTTTGGAGAAAAAAACTGTTTTAGGATTTGCTTAATATCTCGGTTGTTTTTAAAGATATTAACATGAAATTTGGCAGGCTAATAGAAAAAACTACGAAGAATAATTTGCAATAAAATTTGTACAACCACGCCCAACGATAAAGAGGTCAAATGTGGGCGTTAATTTTAAATAATGAATTTCAGTACCTTAGATTTATGTTTTTACCAAATTAACACACTCTGTGTTGTAGCTGAGATTATAATCTATCATCCGGTACGAGTTTCATGGAAATGTGCCAAGCGGTTGCTGAGATATACGAGTTAGAATTTTGCTTAAAATATGCAATTTCGTCCATAAAGCTATTTTAGAATTTTATCAATAACTCTGAAGTTTCTTGGTCTAAACGGATATAATTTTCAGGCCTTGTAGAATAAGGCTTCGTGACTCGTATAAAAGTTGTTTGCAAACGCTAAGTCTATTAGTAAGAAAGATATAAGGTTTTAAACTTTTAATAGCTAATTTATACTAACAGGGTAGGCCAATCGGTGGGCCAAAGGTTTGCCATCGTATAGCCCACGTTTTAATCTATCATATGGTGGAAGATTTATTCCAATATCTCAAGCCGTTTATGAGTTACAGCACTTTAAAGAAAAATGGTTTGTCAAAATTCACCTGCTACGAAGTTCTGTTGACCTGGTGTTTCACCAAACAAAAATAATATTTTTCTAAGTTTTTTGGAGGAAAAAACTGTTTTAGGATTTGCTTAATATCTCGGTTGTTTTTAAAGATATTAACATGAAATTTGGCAGGCTAATAGAAAAAAGTACGAAGAATAATTTGCAATAAAATTTGTACAACCACGCCCAACGATAAAGAGGTCAAATGTGGGCGTTAATTTTAAATAATGAATTTCAGTACCTTAGATTTATGTTTTTACCAAATTAACACACTCTGTGTTGTAGCTGAGATTATAATCTATCATCCGGTACGACTTTCATGGAAATGTGCCAAGCGGTTGCTGAGATATACGAGTTAGAATTTTGCTTAAAATATGCAATTTCGTCCATAAAGCTATTTTAGAATTTTATCAATAACTCTGAAGTTTCTTGGTCTAAACGGATATAATTTTCAGGCCTTGTAGAATAAGGCTTCGTGACTCGTATAAAAGTTGTTTGCAAACGCTAAGTCTATTAGTAAGAAAGATATAAGGTTTTAAACTTTTAATAGCTAATTTATACTAACAGGGTAGGCCAATCGGTGGGCCAAAGGTTTGCCATCGTATAGCCCACGTTTTAATCTATCATATGGTGGAAGATTTATTCCAATATCTCAAGCCGTTTATGAGTTACAGCACTTTAAAGAAAAATGGTTTGTCAAAATTCACCTGCTACGAAGTTCTGTTGACCTGGTGTTTCAGCAAACAAAAATAAAATTTTTCTAAGTTTTTTGGAGGAAAAAACTGTTTTAGGATTTGCTTAATATCTCGGTTGTTTTTAAAGATATTAACAT
The DNA here is from genome assembly GCA_956483585.1 of Gymnocheta viridis. Taxonomy (NCBI): domain Eukaryota; kingdom Metazoa; phylum Arthropoda; class Insecta; order Diptera; family Tachinidae; genus Gymnocheta; species Gymnocheta viridis. The sequence continues at coordinate 20,484,987 of OY101444.1, read as the reverse complement.
GAAATTTGGCAGGCTAATAGAAAAAAGTACGAAGAATAATTTGCAATAAAATTTGTACAACCACGCCCAACGATAAAGAGGTCAAATGTGGGCGTTAATTTTAAATAATGAATTTCAGTACCTTAGATTTATGTTTTTACCAAATTAACACACTCTGTGTTGTAGCTGAGATTATAATCTATCATCCGGTACGACTTTCATGGAAATGTGCCAAGCGGTTGCTGAGATATACGAGTTAGAATTTTGCTTAAAATATGCAATTTCGTCCATAAAGCTATTTTAGAATTTTATCAATAACTCTGAAGTTTCTTGGTCTAAACGGATATAATTTTCAGGCCTTGTAGAATAAGGCTTCGTGACTCGTATAAAAGTTGTTTGCAAACGCTAAGTCTATTAGTAAGAAAGATATAAGGTTTTAAACTTTGAATAGCTAATATAGACTAACAGGGTAGGCCAATCGGTGGGCCAAAGGATTGCCATCGTATAGCCTACGTTTTAATCTATCATATGGTGAAAGATTTATTCCAATATCTCAAGCCGTTTATGAGTTACAGCACTTTAAAGAAAAATGGTTTGTCAAAATTCACCTGCTACGAAGTTCTGTTGACCTGGTGTTTCACCAAACAAAAATAATATTTTTCTAAGTTTTTTGGAGGAAAAAACGGTTTTAGGATTTGCTTAATATCTCGGTTGTTTTTAAAGATATTAACATGAAATTTGGCAGGCTAATTGAAAAAAGTATGAAGAATAATTTGCAATAAAATTTTTACAACCACGCCCAACGATAAAGAGGTCAAATGTGGGCGTTAATTTTATATAATGAATTTCAGTACCTTAGATTTATGTTTTTACCAAATTAACATACTCTGTGTTGTAGCTGAGATTATAATATATCATCCGGTACAAGTTTCATGGAAATGTGCCAAGCGGTTGCTGAGATATACGAGTTAGAATTTTGCTTAAAATATGCAATTTCGTCCATAAAGCTATTTTAGAATTTTATCAATAACTCTGAAGTTTCTTGGTCTAAACGGATATAATTTTCAGGCCTTGTAGAATAAGGCTTCGTGACTCGTATAAAAGTTGTTTGCAAACGCTAAGTCTATTAGTAAGAAAGATATAAGGTTTTAAACTTTTAATAGCTAATTTAGACTAACAGGGTCGGCCAATCGGTGGGCCAAAGGTTTGCCATCGTATAGCCCACGTTTTAATCTATCATATGGTGAAAGATTTATTCCAATATCTCAAGCCGTTTATGAGTTACAGCACTTTAAAGAAAAATGGTTTGTCAAAATTCACCTGCTACGAAGTTCTGTTGACCTGGTGTTTCAGCAAACAAAAATAAAATTTTTCTAAGTTTTTTGGAGAAAAAAACTGTTTTAGGATTTGCTTAATATCTCGGTTGTTTTTAAAGATATTAACATGAAATTTGGCAGGCTAATAGAAAAAACTACGAAGAATAATTTGCAATAAAATTTGTACAACCACGCCCAACGATAAAGAGGTCAAATGTGGGCGTTAATTTTAAATAATGAATTTCAGTACCTTAGATTTATGTTTTTACCAAATTAACACACTCTGTGTTGTAGCTGAGATTATAATCTATCATCCGGTACGAGTTTCATGGAAATGTGCCAAGCGGTTGCTGAGATATACGAGTTAGAATTTTGCTTAAAATATGCAATTTCGTCCATAAAGCTATTTTAGAATTTTATCAATAACTCTGAAGTTTCTTGGTCTAAACGGATATAATTTTCAGGCCTTGTAGAATAAGGCTTCGTGACTCGTATAAAAGTTGTTTGCAAACGCTAAGTCTATTAGTAAGAAAGATATAAGGTTTTAAACTTTTAATAGCTAATTTATACTAACAGGGTAGGCCAATCGGTGGGCCAAAGGTTTGCCATCGTATAGCCCACGTTTTAATCTATCATATGGTGGAAGATTTATTCCAATATCTCAAGCCGTTTATGAGTTACAGCACTTTAAAGAAAAATGGTTTGTCAAAATTCACCTGCTACGAAGTTCTGTTGACCTGGTGTTTCAGCAAACAAAAATAAAATTTTTCTAAGTTTTTTGGAGGAAAAAACTGTTTTAGGATTTGCTTAATATCTCGGTTGTTTTTAAAGATATTAACATGAAATTTGGCAGGCTAATAGAAAAAAGTACGAAGAATAATTTGCAATAAAATTTGTACAACCACGCCCAACGATAAAGAGGTCAAATGTGGGCGTTAATTTTAAATAATGAATTTCAGTACCTTAGATTTATGTTTTTACCAAATTAACACACTCTGTGTTGTAGCTGAGATTATAATCTATCATCCGGTACGACTTTCATGGAAATGTGCCAAGCGGTTGCTGAGATATACGAGTTAGAATTTTGCTTAAAATATGCAATTTCGTCCATAAAGCTATTTTAGAATTTTATCAATAACTCTGAAGTTTCTTGGTCTAAACGGATATAATTTTCAGGCCTTGTAGAATAAGGCTTCGTGACTCGTATAAAAGTTGTTTGCAAACGCTAAGTCTATTAGTAAGAAAGATATAAGGTTTTAAACTTTTAATAGCTAATTTAGACTAACTAACGTTTTAATCTATCATATGGTGGAAGATTTATTCCAATATCTCAAGCCGTTTATGAGTTACAGCACTTTAAAGAAAAATGGTTTGTCAAAATTCACCTGCTACGAAGTTCTGTTGACCTGGTGTTTCAGCAAACAAAAATAAAATTTTTCTAAGTTTTTTGGAGGAAAAAACTGTTTTAGGATTTGCTTAATATCTCGGTTGTTTTTAAAGATATTAACATGAAATTTGGCAGGCTAATAGAAAAAAGTACGAAGAATAATTTGCAATAAAATTTGTACAACCACGCCCAACGATAAAGAGGTCAAATGTGGGCGTTAATTTTAAATAATGAATTTCAGTACCTTAGATTTATGTTTTTACCAAATTAACATACTCTGTGTTGTAGCTGAGATTATAATCTATCATCCGGTACGAGTTTCATGGAAATGTGCCAAGCGGTTGCTGAGATATACGAGTTAGAATTTTGCTTAAAATATGCAATTTCGTCCATAAAGCTATTTTAGAATTTTATCAATAACTCTGAAGTTTCTTGGTCTAAACGGATATAATTTTCAGGCCTTGTAGAATAAGGCTTCGTGACTCGTATAAAAGTTGTTTGCAAACGCTAAGTCTATTAGTAAGAAAGATATAAGGTTTTAAACTTTTAATAGCTAATTTAGACTAACAGGGTCGGCCAATCGGTGGGCCAAAGGTTTGCCATCGTATAGCCCACGTTTTAATCTATCATATGGTGGAAGATTTATTCCAATATCTCAAGCCGTTTATGAGTTACAGCACTTTAAAGAAAAATGGTTTGTCAAAATTCACCTGCTACGAAGTTCTGTTGACCTGGTGTTTCAGCAAACAAAAATAAAATTTTTCTAAGTTTTTTGGAGGAAAAAACTGTTTTAGGATTTGCTTAATATCTCGGTTGTTTTTAAAGATATTAACATGAAATTTGGCAGGCTAATAGAAAAAAGTACGAAGAATAATTTGCAATAAAATTTGTACAACCACGCCCAACGATAAAGAGGTCAAATGTGGGCGTTAATTTTAAATAATGAATTTCAGTACCTTAGATTTATGTTTTTACCAAATTAACACACTCTGTGTTGTAGCTGAGATTATAATCTATCATCCGGTACGAGTTTCATGGAAATGTGCCAAGCGGTTGCTGAGATATACGAGTTAGAATTTTGCTTAAAATATGCAATTTCGTCCATAAAGCTATTTTAGAATTTTATCAATAACTCTGAAGTTTCTTGGTCTAAACGGATATAATTTTCAGGCCTTGTAGAATAAGGCTTCGTGACTCGTATAAAAGTTGTTTGCAAACGCTAAGTCTATTAGTAAGAAAGATATAAGGTTTTAAACTTTTAATAGCTAATTTAGACTAACAGGGTCGGCCAATCGGTGGGCCAAAGGTTTGCCATCGTATAGCCCACGTTTTAATCTATCATATGGTGGAAGATTTATTCCAATATCTCAAGCCGTTTATGAGTTACAGCACTTTAAAGAAAAATGGTTTGTCAAAATTCACCTGCTACGAAGTTCTGTTGACCTGGTGTTTCAGCAAACAAAAATAAAATTTTTCTAAGTTTTTTGGAGGAAAAAACTGTTTTAGGATTTGCTTAATATCTCGGTTGTTTTTAAAGATATTAACATGAAATTTGGCAGGCTAATAGAAAAAAGTACGAAGAATAATTTGCAATAAAATTTGTACAACCACGCCCAACGATAAAGAGGTCAAATGTGGGCGTTAATTTTAAATAATGAATTTCAGTACCTTAGATTTATGTTTTTACCAAATTAACACACTCTGTGTTGTAGCTGAGATTATAATCTATCATCCGGTACGACTTTCATGGAAATGTGCCAAGCGGTTGCTGAGATATACGAGTTAGAATTTTGCTTAAAATATGCAATTTCGTCCATAAAGCTATTTTAGAATTTTATCAATAACTCTGAAGTTTCTTGGTCTAAACGGATATAATTTTCAGGCCTTGTAGAATAAGGCTTCGTGACTCGTATAAAAGTTGTTTGCAAACGCTAAGTCTATTAGTAAGAAAGATATAAGGTTTTAAACTTTTAATAGCTAATTTAGACTAACTAACGTTTTAATCTATCATATGGTGGAAGATTTATTCCAATATCTCAAGCCGTTTATGAGTTACAGCACTTTAAAGAAAAATGGTTTGTCAAAATTCACCTGCTACGAAGTTCTGTTGACCTGGTGTTTCAGCAAACAAAAATAAAATTTTTCTAAGTTTTTTGGAGGAAAAAACTGTTTTAGGATTTGCTTAATATCTCGGTTGTTTTTAAAGATATTAACATGAAATTTGGCAGGCTAATAGAAAAAAGTACGAAGAATAATTTGCAATAAAATTTGTACAACCACGCCCAACGATAAAGAGGTCAAATGTGGGCGTTAATTTTAAATAATGAATTTCAGTACCTTAGATTTATGTTTTTACCAAATTAACATACTCTGTGTTGTAGCTGAGATTATAATCTATCATCCGGTACGAGTTTCATGGAAATGTGCCAAGCGGTTGCTGAGATATACGAGTTAGAATTTTGCTTAAAATATGCAATTTCGTCCATAAAGCTATTTTAGAATTTTATCAATAACTCTGAAGTTTCTTGGTCTAAACGGATATAATTTTCAGGCCTTGTAGAATAAGGCTTCGTGACTCGTATAAAAGTTGTTTGCAAACGCTAAGTCTATTAGTAAGAAAGATATAAGGTTTTAAACTTTTAATAGCTAATTTAGACTAACAGGGTCGGCCAATCGGTGGGCCAAAGGTTTGCCATCGTATAGCCCACGTTTTAATCTATCATATGGTGAAAGATTTATTCCAATATCTCAAGCCGTTTATGAGTTACAGCACTTTAAAGAAAAATGGTTTGTCAAAATTCACCTGCTACGAAGTTCTGTTGACCTGGTGTTTCAGCAAACAAAAATAAAATTTTTCTAAGTTTTTTGGAGAAAAAAACTGTTTTAGGATTTGCTTAATATCTCGGTTGTTTTTAAAGATATTAACATGAAATTTGGCAGGCTAATAGAAAAAACTACGAAGAATAATTTGCAATAAAATTTGTACAACCACGCCCAACGATAAAGAGGTCAAATGTGGGCGTTAATTTTAAATAATGAATTTCAGTACCTTAGATTTATGTTTTTACCAAATTAACACACTCTGTGTTGTAGCTGAGATTATAATCTATCATCCGGTACGAGTTTCATGGAAATGTGCCAAGCGGTTGCTGAGATATACGAGTTAGAATTTTGCTTAAAATATGCAATTTCGTCCATAAAGCTATTTTAGAATTTTATCAATAACTCTGAAGTTTCTTGGTCTAAACGGATATAATTTTCAGGCCTTGTAGAATAAGGCTTCGTGACTCGTATAAAAGTTGTTTGCAAACGCTAAGTCTATTAGTAAGAAAGATATAAGGTTTTAAACTTTTAATAGCTAATTTATACTAACAGGGTAGGCCAATCGGTGGGCCAAAGGTTTGCCATCGTATAGCCCACGTTTTAATCTATCATATGGTGGAAGATTTATTCCAATATCTCAAGCCGTTTATGAGTTACAGCACTTTAAAGAAAAATGGTTTGTCAAAATTCACCTGCTACGAAGTTCTGTTGACCTGGTGTTTCACCAAACAAAAATAATATTTTTCTAAGTTTTTTGGAGGAAAAAACTGTTTTAGGATTTGCTTAATATCTCGGTTGTTTTTAAAGATATTAACATGAAATTTGGCAGGCTAATAGAAAAAAGTACGAAGAATAATTTGCAATAAAATTTGTACAACCACGCCCAACGATAAAGAGGTCAAATGTGGGCGTTAATTTTAAATAATGAATTTCAGTACCTTAGATTTATGTTTTTACCAAATTAACACACTCTGTGTTGTAGCTGAGATTATAATCTATCATCCGGTACGAGTTTCATGGAAATGTGCCAAGCGGTTGCTGAGATATACGAGTTAGAATTTTGCTTAAAATATGCAATTTCGTCCATAAAGCTATTTTAGAATTTTATCAATAACTCTGAAGTTTCTTGGTCTAAACGGATATAATTTTCAGGCCTTGTAGAATAAGGCTTCGTGACTCGTATAAAAGTTGTTTGCAAACGCTAAGTCTATTAGTAAGAAAGATATAAGGTTTTAAACTTTTAATAGCTAATTTATACTAACAGGGTAGGCCAATCGGTGGGCCAAAGGTTTGCCATCGTATAGCCCACGTTTTAATCTATCATATGGTGGAAGATTTATTCCAATATCTCAAGCCGTTTATGAGTTACAGCACTTTAAAGAAAAATGGTTTGTCAAAATTCACCTGCTACGAAGTTCTGTTGACCTGGTGTTTCAGCAAACAAAAATAAAATTTTTCTAAGTTTTTTGGAGGAAAAAACTGTTTTAGGATTTGCTTAATATCTCGGTTGTTTTTAAAGATATTAACATGAAATTTGGCAGGCTAATAGAAAAAAGTACGAAGAATAATTTGCAATAAAATTTGTACAACCACGCCCAACGATAAAGAGGTCAAATGTGGGCGTTAATTTTAAATAATGAATTTCAGTACCTTAGATTTATGTTTTTACCAAATTAACACACTCTGTGTTGTAGCTGAGATTATAATCTATCATCCGGTACGACTTTCATGGAAATGTGCCAAGCGGTTGCTGAGATATACGAGTTAGAATTTTGCTTAAAATATGCAATTTCGTCCATAAAGCTATTTTAGAATTTTATCAATAACTCTGAAGTTTCTTGGTCTAAACGGATATAATTTTCAGGCCTTGTAGAATAAGGCTTCGTGACTCGTATAAAAGTTGTTTGCAAACGCTAAGTCTATTAGTAAGAAAGATATAAGGTTTTAAACTTTGAATAGCTAATATAGACTAACAGGGTAGGCCAATCGGTGGGCCAAAGGATTGCCATCGTATAGCCTACGTTTTAATCTATCATATGGTGAAAGATTTATTCCAATATCTCAAGCCGTTTATGAGTTACAGCACTTTAAAGAAAAATGGTTTGTCAAAATTCACCTGCTACGAAGTTCTGTTGACCTGGTGTTTCACCAAACAAAAATAATATTTTTCTAAGTTTTTTGGAGGAAAAAACGGTTTTAGGATTTGCTTAATATCTCGGTTGTTTTTAAAGATATTAACATGAAATTTGGCAGGCTAATTGAAAAAAGTATGAAGAATAATTTGCAATAAAATTTTTACAACCACGCCCAACGATAAAGAGGTCAAATGTGGGCGTTAATTTTATATAATGAATTTCAGTACCTTAGATTTATGTTTTTACCAAATTAACATACTCTGTGTTGTAGCTGAGATTATAATATATCATCCGGTACAAGTTTCATGGAAATGTGCCAAGCGGTTGCTGAGATATACGAGTTAGAATTTTGCTTAAAATATGCAATTTCGTCCATAAAGCTATTTTAGAATTTTATCAATAACTCTGAAGTTTCTTGGTCTAAACGGATATAATTTTCAGGCCTTGTAGAATAAGGCTTCGTGACTCGTATAAAAGTTGTTTGCAAACGCTAAGTCTATTAGTAAGAAAGATATAAGGTTTTAAACTTTTAATAGCTAATTTAGACTAACAGGGTCGGCCAATCGGTGGGCCAAAGGTTTGCCATCGTATAGCCCACGTTTTAATCTATCATATGGTGAAAGATTTATTCCAATATCTCAAGCCGTTTATGAGTTACAGCATTTTAAAGAAAAATGGTTTGTCAAAATTCACCTGCTACGAAGTTCTGTTGACCTGGTGTTTCAGCAAACAAAAATAAAATTTTTCTAAGTTTTTTGGAGAAAAAAACTGTTTTAGGATTTGCTTAATATCTCGGTTGTTTTTAAAGATATTAACATGAAATTTGGCAGGCTAATAGAAAAAACTACGAAGAATAATTTGCAATAAAATTTGTACAACCACGCCCAACGATAAAGAGGTCAAATGTGGGCGTTAATTTTAAATAATGAATTTCAGTACCTTAGATTTATGTTTTTACCAAATTAACACACTCTGTGTTGTAGCTGAGATTATAATCTATCATCCGGTACGAGTTTCATGGAAATGTGCCAAGCGGTTGCTGAGATATACGAGTTAGAATTTTGCTTAAAATATGCAATTTCGTCCATAAAGCTATTTTAGAATTTTATCAATAACTCTGAAGTTTCTTGGTCTAAACGGATATAATTTTCAGGCCTTGTAGAATAAGGCTTCGTGACTCGTATAAAAGTTGTTTGCAAACGCTAAGTCTATTAGTAAGAAAGATATAAGGTTTTAAACTTTTAATAGCTAATTTAGACTAACAGGGTCGGCCAATCGGTGGGCCAAAGGTTTGCCATCGTATAGCCCACGTTTTAATCTATCATATGGTGGAAGATTTATTCCAATATCTCAAGCCGTTTATGAGTTACAGCACTTTAAAGAAAAATGGTTTGTCAAAATTCACCTGCTACGAAGTTCTGTTGACCTGGTGTTTCAGCAAACAAAAATAAAATTTTTCTAAGTTTTTTGGAGGAAAAAACTGTTTTAGGATTTGCTTAATATCTCGGTTGTTTTTAAAGATATTAACATGAAATTTGGCAGGCTAATAGAAAAAAGTACGAAGAATAATTTGCAATAAAATTTGTACAACCACGCCCAACGATAAAGAGGTCAAATGTGGGCGTTAATTTTAAATAATGAATTTCAGTACCTTAGATTTATGTTTTTACCAAATTAACACACTCTGTGTTGTAGCTGAGATTATAATCTATCATCCGGTACGACTTTCATGGAAATGTGCCAAGCGGTTGCTGAGATATACGAGTTAGAATTTTGCTTAAAATATGCAATTTCGTCCATAAAGCTATTTTAGAATTTTATCAATAACTCTGAAGTTTCTTGGTCTAAACGGATATAATTTTCAGGCCTTGTAGAATAAGGCTTCGTGACTCGTATAAAAGTTGTTTGCAAACGCTAAGTCTATTAGTAAGAAAGATATAAGGTTTTAAACTTTTAATAGCTAATTTAGACTAACTAACGTTTTAATCTATCATATGGTGGAAGATTTATTCCAATATCTCAAGCCGTTTATGAGTTACAGCACTTTAAAGAAAAATGGTTTGTCAAAATTCACCTGCTACGAAGTTCTGTTGACCTGGTGTTTCAGCAAACAAAAATAAAATTTTTCTAAGTTTTTTGGAGGAAAAAACTGTTTTAGGATTTGCTTAATATCTCGGTTGTTTTTAAAGATATTAACATGAAATTTGGCAGGCTAATAGAAAAAAGTACGAAGAATAATTTGCAATAAAATTTGTACAACCACGCCCAACGATAAAGAGGTCAAATGTGGGCGTTAATTTTAAATAATGAATTTCAGTACCTTAGATTTATGTTTTTACCAAATTAACATACTCTGTGTTGTAGCTGAGATTATAATCTATCATCCGGTACGAGTTTCATGGAAATGTGCCAAGCGGTTGCTGAGATATACGAGTTAGAATTTTGCTTAAAATATGCAATTTCGTCCATAAAGCTATTTTAGAATTTTATCAATAACTCTGAAGTTTCTTGGTCTAAACGGATATAATTTTCAGGCCTTGTAGAATAAGGCTTCGTGACTCGTATAAAAGTTGTTTGCAAACGCTAAGTCTATTAGTAAGAAAGATATAAGGTTTTAAACTTTTAATAGCTAATTTAGACTAACAGGGTCGGCCAATCGGTGGGCCAAAGGTTTGCCATCGTATAGCCCACGTTTTAATCTATCATATGGTGAAAGATTTATTCCAATATCTCAAGCCGTTTATGAGTTACAGCACTTTAAAGAAAAATGGTTTGTCAAAATTCACCTGCTACGAAGTTCTGTTGACCTGGTGTTTCAGCAAACAAAAATAAAATTTTTCTAAGTTTTTTGGAGAAAAAAACTGTTTTAGGATTTGCTTAATATCTCGGTTGTTTTTAAAGATATTAACATGAAATTTGGCAGGCTAATAGAAAAAACTACGAAGAATAATTTGCAATAAAATTTGTACAACCACGCCCAACGATAAAGAGGTCAAATGTGGGCGTTAATTTTAAATAATGAATTTCAGTACCTTAGATTTATGTTTTTACCAAATTAACACACTCTGTGTTGTAGCTGAGATTATAATCTATCATCCGGTACGAGTTTCATGGAAATGTGCCAAGCGGTTGCTGAGATATACGAGTTAGAATTTTGCTTAAAATATGCAATTTCGTCCATAAAGCTATTTTAGAATTTTATCAATAACTCTGAAGTTTCTTGGTCTAAACGGATATAATTTTCAGGCCTTGTAGAATAAGGCTTCGTGACTCGTATAAAAGTTGTTTGCAAACGCTAAGTCTATTAGTAAGAAAGATATAAGGTTTTAAACTTTTAATAGCTAATTTATACTAACAGGGTAGGCCAATCGGTGGGCCAAAGGTTTGCCATCGTATAGCCCACGTTTTAATCTATCATATGGTGGAAGATTTATTCCAATATCTCAAGCCGTTTATGAGTTACAGCACTTTAAAGAAAAATGGTTTGTCAAAATTCACCTGCTACGAAGTTCTGTTGACCTGGTGTTTCACCAAACAAAAATAATATTTTTCTAAGTTTTTTGGAGGAAAAAACTGTTTTAGGATTTGCTTAATATCTCGGTTGTTTTTAAAGATATTAACATGAAATTTGGCAGGCTAATAGAAAAAAGTACGAAGAATAATTTGCAATAAAATTTGTACAACCACGCCCAACGATAAAGAGGTCAAATGTGGGCGTTAATTTTAAATAATGAATTTCAGTACCTTAGATTTATGTTTTTACCAAATTAACACACTCTGTGTTGTAGCTGAGATTATAATCTATCATCCGGTACGAGTTTCATGGAAATGTGCCAAGCGGTTGCTGAGATATACGAGTTAGAATTTTGCTTAAAATATGCAATTTCGTCCATAAAGCTATTTTAGAATTTTATCAATAACTCTGAAGTTTCTTGGTCTAAACGGATATAATTTTCAGGCCTTGTAGAATAAGGCTTCGTGACTCGTATAAAAGTTGTTTGCAAACGCTAAGTCTATTAGTAAGAAAGATATAAGGTTTTAAACTTTTAATAGCTAATTTATACTAACAGGGTAGGCCAATCGGTGGGCCAAAGGTTTGCCATCGTATAGCCCACGTTTTAATCTATCATATGGTGGAAGATTTATTCCAATATCTCAAGCCGTTTATGAGTTACAGCACTTTAAAGAAAAATGGTTTGTCAAAATTCACCTGCTACGAAGTTCTGTTGACCTGGTGTTTCAGCAAACAAAAATAAAATTTTTCTAAGTTTTTTGGAGGAAAAAACTGTTTTAGGATTTGCTTAATATCTCGGTTGTTTTTAAAGATATTAACATGAAATTTGGCAGGCTAATAGAAAAAAGTACGAAGAATAATTTGCAATAAAATTTGTACAACCACGCCCAACGATAAAGAGGTCAAATGTGGGCGTTAATTTTAAATAATGAATTTCAGTACCTTAGATTTATGTTTTTACCAAATTAACACACTCTGTGTTGTAGCTGAGATTATAATCTATCATCCGGTACGACTTTCATGGAAATGTGCCAAGCGGTTGCTGAGATATACGAGTTAGAATTTTGCTTAAAATATGCAATTTCGTCCATAAAGCTATTTTAGAATTTTATCAATAACTCTGAAGTTTCTTGGTCTAAACGGATATAATTTTCAGGCCTTGTAGAATAAGGCTTCGTGACTCGTATAAAAGTTGTTTGCAAACGCTAAGTCTATTAGTAAGAAAGATATAAGGTTTTAAACTTTGAATAGCTAATATAGACTAACAGGGTAGGCCAATCGGTGGGCCAAAGGATTGCCATCGTATAGCCTACGTTTTAATCTATCATATGGTGAAAGATTTATTCCAATATCTCAAGCCGTTTATGAGTTACAGCACTTTAAAGAAAAATGGTTTGTCAAAATTCACCTGCTACGAAGTTCTGTTGACCTGGTGTTTCACCAAACAAAAATAATATTTTTCTAAGTTTTTTGGAGGAAAAAACGGTTTTAGGATTTGCTTAATATCTCGGTTGTTTTTAAAGATATTAACATGAAATTTGGCAGGCTAATTGAAAAAAGTATGAAGAATAATTTGCAATAAAATTTTTACAACCACGCCCAACGATAAAGAGGTCAAATGTGGGCGTTAATTTTATATAATGAATTTCAGTACCTTAGATTTATGTTTTTACCAAATTAACATACTCTGTGTTGTAGCTGAGATTATAATATATCATCCGGTACAAGTTTCATGGAAATGTGCCAAGCGGTTGCTGAGATATACGAGTTAGAATTTTGCTTAAAATATGCAATTTCGTCCATAAAGCTATTTTAGAATTTTATCAATAACTCTGAAGTTTCTTGGTCTAAACGGATATAATTTTCAGGCCTTGTAGAATAAGGCTTCGTGACTCGTATAAAAGTTGTTTGCAAACGCTAAGTCTATTAGTAAGAAAGATATAAGGTTTTAAACTTTTAATAGCTAATTTAGACTAACAGGGTCGGCCAATCGGTGGGCCAAAGGTTTGCCATCGTATAGCCCACGTTTTAATCTATCATATGGTGAAAGATTTATTCCAATATCTCAAGCCGTTTATGAGTTACAGCATTTTAAAGAAAAATGGTTTGTCAAAATTCACCTGCTACGAAGTTCTGTTGACCTGGTGTTTCAGCAAACAAAAATAAAATTTTTCTAAGTTTTTTGGAGAAAAAAACTGTTTTAGGATTTGCTTAATATCTCGGTTGTTTTTAAAGATATTAACATGAAATTTGGCAGGCTAATAGAAAAAACTACGAAGAATAATTTGCAATAAAATTTGTACAACCACGCCCAACGATAAAGAGGTCAAATGTGGGCGTTAATTTTAAATAATGAATTTCAGTACCTTAGATTTATGTTTTTACCAAATTAACACACTCTGTGTTGTAGCTGAGATTATAATCTATCATCCGGTACGAGTTTCATGGAAATGTGCCAAGCGGTTGCTGAGATATACGAGTTAGAATTTTGCTTAAAATATGCAATTTCGTCCATAAAGCTATTTTAGAATTTTATCAATAACTCTGAAGTTTCTTGGTCTAAACGGATATAATTTTCAGGCCTTGTAGAATAAGGCTTCGTGACTCGTATAAAAGTTGTTTGCAAACGCTAAGTCTATTAGTAAGAAAGATATAAGGTTTTAAACTTTTAATAGCTAATTTATACTAACAGGGTAGGCCAATCGGTGGGCCAAAGGTTTGCCATCGTATAGCCCACGTTTTAATCTATCATATGGTGGAAGATTTATTCCAATATCTCAAGCCGTTTATGAGTTACAGCACTTTAAAGAAAAATGGTTTGTCAAAATTCACCTGCTACGAAGTTCTGTTGACCTGGTGTTTCAGCAAACAAAAATAAAATTTTTCTAAGTTTTTTGGAGGAAAAAACTGTTTTAGGATTTGCTTAATATCTCGGTTGTTTTTAAAGATATTAACATGAAATTTGGCAGGCTAATAGAAAAAAGTACGAAGAATAATTTGCAATAAAATTTGTACAACCACGCCCAACGATAAAGAGGTCAAATGTGGGCGTTAATTTTAAATAATGAATTTCAGTACCTTAGATTTATGTTTTTACCAAATTAACATACTCTGTGTTGTAGCTGAGATTATAATCTATCATCCGGTACGAGTTTCATGGAAATGTGCCAAGCGGTTGCTGAGATATACGAGTTAGAATTTTGCTTAAAATATGCAATTTCGTCCATAAAGCTATTTTAGAATTTTATCAATAACTCTGAAGTTTCTTGGTCTAAACGGATATAATTTTCAGGCCTTGTAGAATAAGGCTTCGTGACTCGTATAAAAGTTGTTTGCAAACGCTAAGTCTATTAGTAAGAAAGATATAAGGTTTTAAACTTTTAATAGCTAATTTAGACTAACAGGGTCGGCCAATCGGTGGGCCAAAGGTTTGCCATCGTATAGCCCACGTTTTAATCTATCATATGGTGGAAGATTTATTCCAATATCTCAAGCCGTTTATGAGTTACAGCACTTTAAAGAAAAATGGTTTGTCAAAATTCACCTGCTACGAAGTTCTGTTGACCTGGTGTTTCAGCAAACAAAAATAAAATTTTTCTAAGTTTTTTGGAGGAAAAAACTGTTTTAGGATTTGCTTAATATCTCGGTTGTTTTTAAAGATATTAACATGAAATTTGGCAGGCTAATAGAAAAAAGTACGAAGAATAATTTGCAATAAAATTTGTACAACCACGCCCAACGATAAAGAGGTCAAATGTGGGCGTTAATTTTAAATAATGAATTTCAGTACCTTAGATTTATGTTTTTACCAAATTAACACACTCTGTGTTGTAGCTGAGATTATAATCTATCATCCGGTACGAGTTTCATGGAAATGTGCCAAGCGGTTGCTGAGATATACGAGTTAGAATTTTGCTTAAAATATGCAATTTCGTCCATAAAGCTATTTTAGAATTTTATCAATAACTCTGAAGTTTCTTGGTCTAAACGGATATAATTTTCAGGCCTTGTAGAATAAGGCTTCGTGACTCGTATAAAAGTTGTTTGCAAACGCTAAGTCTATTAGTAAGAAAGATATAAGGTTTTAAACTTTTAATAGCTAATTTATACTAACAGGGTAGGCCAATCGGTGGGCCAAAGGTTTGCCATCGTATAGCCCACGTTTTAATCTATCATATGGTGGAAGATTTATCCCAATATCTCAAGCCGTTTATGAGTTACAGCACTTTAAAGAAAAATGGTTTGTCAAAATTCACCTGCTACGAAGTTCTGTTGACCTGGTGTTTCAGCAAACAAAAATAAAATTTTTCTAAGTTTTTTGGAGGAAAAAACTGTTTTAGGATTTGCTTAATATCTCGGTTGTTTTTAAAGATATTAACATGAAATTTGGCAGGCTAATAGAAAAAAGTACGAAGAATAATTTGCAATAAAATTTGTACAACCACGCCCAACGATAAAGAGGTCAAATGTGGGCGTTAATTTTAAATAATGAATTTCAGTACCTTAGATTTATGTTTTTACCAAATTAACACACTCTGTGTTGTAGCTGAGATTATAATCTATCATCCGGTACGACTTTCATGGAAATGTGCCAAGCGGTTGCTGAGATATACGAGTTAGAATTTTGCTTAAAATATGCAATTTCGTCCATAAAGCTATTTTAGAATTTTATCAATAACTCTGAAGTTTCTTGGTCTAAACGGATATAATTTTCAGGCCTTGTAGAATAAGGCTTCGTGACTCGTATAAAAGTTGTTTGCAAACGCTAAGTCTATTAGTAAGAAAGATATAAGGTTTTAAACTTTTAATAGCTAATTTAGACTAACTAACGTTTTAATCTATCATATGGTGGAAGATTTATTCCAATATCTCAAGCCGTTTATGAGTTACAGCACTTTAAAGAAAAATGGTTTGTCAAAATTCACCTGCTACGAAGTTCTGTTGACCTGGTGTTTCAGCAAACAAAAATAAAATTTTTCTAAGTTTTTTGGAGGAAAAAACTGTTTTAGGATTTGCTTAATATCTCGGTTGTTTTTAAAGATATTATCATGAAATTTGGCAGGCTAATAGAAAAAAGTACGAAGAATAATTTGCAATAAAATTTGTACAACCACGCCCAACGATAAAGAGGTCAAATGTGGGCGTTAATTTTAAATAATGAATTTCAGTACCTTAGATTTATGTTTTTACCAAATTAACACACTCTGTGTTGTAGCTGAGATTATAATCTA
Source organism: Gymnocheta viridis (assembly GCA_956483585.1). Taxonomy (NCBI): domain Eukaryota; kingdom Metazoa; phylum Arthropoda; class Insecta; order Diptera; family Tachinidae; genus Gymnocheta; species Gymnocheta viridis. Next base: position 20,468,602 of record OY101444.1, on the reverse strand, counting down.
TCATCCGGTACGACTTTCATGGAAATGTGCCAAGCGGTTGCTGAGATATACGAGTTAGAATTTTGCTTAAAATATGCAATTTCGTCCATAAAGCTATTTTAGAATTTTATCAATAACTCTGAAGTTTCTTGGTCTAAACGGATATAATTTTCAGGCCTTGTAGAATAAGGCTTCGTGACTCGTATAAAAGTTGTTTGCAAACGCTAAGTCTATTAGTAAGAAAGATATAAGGTTTTAAACTTTTAATAGCTAATTTATACTAACAGGGTAGGCCAATCGGTGGGCCAAAGGTTTGCCATCGTATAGCCCACGTTTTAATCTATCATATGGTGGAAGATTTATCCCAATATCTCAAGCCGTTTATGAGTTACAGCACTTTAAAGAAAAATGGTTTGTCAAAATTCACCTGCTACGAAGTTCTGTTGACCTGGTGTTTCAGCAAACAAAAATAAAATTTTTCTAAGTTTTTTGGAGGAAAAAACTGTTTTAGGATTTGCTTAATATCTCGGTTGTTTTTAAAGATATTAACATGAAATTTGGCAGGCTAATAGAAAAAAGTACGAAGAATAATTTGCAATAAAATTTGTACAACCACGCCCAACGATAAAGAGGTCAAATGTGGGCGTTAATTTTAAATAATGAATTTCAGTACCTTAGATTTATGTTTTTACCAAATTAACATACTCTGTGTTGTAGCTGAGATTATAATCTATCATCCGGTACGAGTTTCATGGAAATGTGCCAAGCGGTTGCTGAGATATACGAGTTAGAATTTTGCTTAAAATATGCAATTTCGTCCATAAAGCTATTTTAGAATTTTATCAATAACTCTGAAGTTTCTTGGTCTAAACGGATATAATTTTCAGGCCTTGTAGAATAAGGCTTCGTGACTCGTATAAAAGTTGTTTGCAAACGCTAAGTCTATTAGTAAGAAAGATATAAGGTTTTAAACTTTTAATAGCTAATTTATACTAACAGGGTAGGCCAATCGGTGGGCCAAAGGTTTGCCATCGTATAGCCCACGTTTTAATCTATCATATGGTGGAAGATTTATCCCAATATCTCAAGCCGTTTATGAGTTACAGCACTTTAAAGAAAAATGGTTTGTCAAAATTCACCTGCTACGAAGTTCTGTTGACCTGGTGTTTCAGCAAACAAAAATAAAATTTTTCTAAGTTTTTTGGAGGAAAAAACTGTTTTAGGATTTGCTTAATATCTCGGTTGTTTTTAAAGATATTAACATGAAATTTGGCAGGCTAATAGAAAAAAGTACGAAGAATAATTTGCAATAAAATTTGTACAACCACGCCCAACGATAAAGAGGTCAAATGTGGGCGTTAATTTTAAATAATGAATTTCAGTACCTTAGATTTATGTTTTTACCAAATTAACACACTCTGTGTTGTAGCTGAGATTATAATCTATCATCCGGTACGACTTTCATGGAAATGTGCCAAGCGGTTGCTGAGATATACGAGTTAGAATTTTGCTTAAAATATGCAATTTCGTCCATAAAGCTATTTTAGAATTTTATCAATAACTCTGAAGTTTCTTGGTCTAAACGGATATAATTTTCAGGCCTTGTAGAATAAGGCTTCGTGACTCGTATAAAAGTTGTTTGCAAACGCTAAGTCTATTAGTAAGAAAGATATAAGGTTTTAAACTTTTAATAGCTAATTTAGACTAACTAACGTTTTAATCTATCATATGGTGGAAGATTTATTCCAATATCTCAAGCCGTTTATGAGTTACAGCACTTTAAAGAAAAATGGTTTGTCAAAATTCACCTGCTACGAAGTTCTGTTGACCTGGTGTTTCAGCAAACAAAAATAAAATTTTTCTAAGTTTTTTGGAGGAAAAAACTGTTTTAGGATTTGCTTAATATCTCGGTTGTTTTTAAAGATATTATCATGAAATTTGGCAGGCTAATAGAAAAAAGTACGAAGAATAATTTGCAATAAAATTTGTACAACCACGCCCAACGATAAAGAGGTCAAATGTGGGCGTTAATTTTAAATAATGAATTTCAGTACCTTAGATTTATGTTTTTACCAAATTAACATACTCTGTGTTGTAGCTGAGATTATAATCTATCATCCGGTACGAGTTTCATGGAAATGTGCCAAGCGGTTGCTGAGATATACGAGTTAGAATTTTGCTTAAAATATGCAATTTCGTCCATAAAGCTATTTTAGAATTTTATCAATAACTCTGAAGTTTCTTGGTCTAAACGGATATAACTTTCAGGCCTTGTAGAATAAGGCTTCGTGACTCGTATAAAAGTTGTTTGCAAACGCTAAGTCTATTAGTAAGAAAGATATAAGGTTTTAAACTTTTAATAGCTAATTTATACTAACAGGGTAGGCCAATCGGTGGGCCAAAGGTTTGCCATCGTATAGCCCACGTTTTAATCTATCATATGGTGGAAGATTTATTCCAATATCTCAAGCCGTTTATGAGTTACAGCACTTTAAAGAAAAATGGTTTGTCAAAATTCACCTGCTACGAAGTTCTGTTGACCTGGTGTTTCAGCAAACAAAAATAAAATTTTTCTAAGTTTTTTGGAGGAAAAAACTGTTTTAGGATTTGCTTAATATCTCGGTTGTTTTTAAAGATATTATCATGAAATTTGGCAGGCTAATAGAAAAAAGTACGAAGAATAATTTGTTGTTTTAACATACTCTGTGTTGTAGCTGAGATTATAATCTATCATCCGGTACGAGTTTCATGGAAATGTGCCAAGCGGTTGCTGAGATATACGAGTTAGAATTTTGCTTAAAATATGCAATTTCGTCCATAAAGCTATTTTAGAATTTTATCAATAACTCTGAAGTTTCTTGGTCTAAACGGATATAACTTTCAGGCCTTGTAGAATAAGGCTTCGTGACTCGTATAAAAGTTGTTTGCAAACGCTAAGTCTATTAGTAAGAAAGATATAAGGTTTTAAACTTTTAATAGCTAATTTATACTAACAGGGTAGGCCAATCGGTGGGCCAAAGGTTTGCCATCGTATAGCCCACGTTTTAATCTATCATATGGTGGAAGATTTATTCCAATATCTCAAGCCGTTTATGAGTTACAGCACTTTAAAGAAAAATGGTTTGTCAAAATTCACCTGCTACGAAGTTCTGTTGACCTGGTGTTTCAGCAAACAAAAATAAAATTTTTCTAAGTTTTTTGGAGGAAAAAACTGTTTTAGGATTTGCTTAATATCTCGGTTGTTTTTAAAGATATTAACATGAAATTTGGCAGGCTAATAGAAAAAAGTACGAAGAATAATTTGCAATAAAATTTGTACAACCACGCCCAACGATAAAGAGGTCAAATGTGGGCGTTAATTTTAAATAATGAATTTCAGTACCTTAGATTTATGTTTTTACCAAATTAACACACTCTGTGTTGTAGCTGAGATTATAATCTATCATCCGGTACGACTTTCATGGAAATGTGCCAAGCGGTTGCTGAGATATACGAGTTAGAATTTTGCTTAAAATATGCAATTTCGTCCATAAAGCTATTTTAGAATTTTATCAATAACTCTGAAGTTTCTTGGTCTAAACGGATATAATTTTCAGGCCTTGTAGAATAAGGCTTCGTGACTCGTATAAAAGTTGTTTGCAAACGCTAAGTCTATTAGTAAGAAAGATATAAGGTTTTAAACTTTTAATAGCTAATTTAGACTAACTAACGTTTTAATCTATCATATGGTGGAAGATTTATTCCAATATCTCAAGCCGTTTATGAGTTACAGCACTTTAAAGAAAAATGGTTTGTCAAAATTCACCTGCTACGAAGTTCTGTTGACCTGGTGTTTCAGCAAACAAAAATAAAATTTTTCTAAGTTTTTTGGAGGAAAATACTGTTTTAGGATTTGCTTAATATCTCGGTTGTTTTTAAAGATATTATCATGAAATTTGGCAGGCTAATAGAAAAAAGTACGAAGAATAATTTGCAATAAAATTTGTACAACCACGCCCAACGATAAAGAGGTCAAATGTGGGCGTTAATTTTAAATAATGAATTTCAGTACCTTAGATTTATGTTTTTACCAAATTAACATACTCTGTGTTGTAGCTGAGATTATAATCTATCATCCGGTACGAGTTTCATGGAAATGTGCCAAGCGGTTGCTGAGATATACGAGTTAGAATTTTGCTTAAAATATGCAATTTCGTCCATAAAGCTATTTTAGAATTTTATCAATAACTCTGAAGTTTCTTGGTCTAAACGGATATAATTTTCAGGCCTTGTAGAATAAGGCTTCGTGACTCGTATAAAAGTTGTTTGCAAACGCTAAGTCTATTAGTAAGAAAGATATAAGGTTTTAAACTTTTAATAGCTAATTTATACTAACAGGGTAGGCCAATCGGTGGGCCAAAGGTTTGCCATCGTATAGCCCACGTTTTAATCTATCATATGGTGGAAGATTTATTCCAATATCTCAAGCCGTTTATGAGTTACAGCACTTTAAAGAAAAATGGTTTGTCAAAATTCACCTGCTACGAAGTTCTGTTGACCTGGTGTTTCAGCAAACAAAAATAAAATTTTTCTAAGTTTTTTGGAGGAAAAAACTGTTTTAGGATTTGCTTAATATCTCGGTTGTTTTTAAAGATATTAACATGAAATTTGGCAGGCTAATAGAAAAAAGTACGAAGAATAATTTGCAATAAAATTTGTACAACCACGCCCAACGATAAAGAGGTCAAATGTGGGCGTTAATTTTAAATAATGAATTTCAGTACCTTAGATTTATGTTTTTACCAAATTAACACACTCTGTGTTGTAGCTGAGATTATAATCTATCATCCGGTACGACTTTCATGGAAATGTGCCAAGCGGTTGCTGAGATATACGAGTTAGAATTTTGCTTAAAATATGCAATTTCGTCCATAAAGCTATTTTAGAATTTTATCAATAACTCTGAAGTTTCTTGGTCTAAACGGATATAATTTTCAGGCCTTGTAGAATAAGGCTTCGTGACTCGTATAAAAGTTGTTTGCAAACGCTAAGTCTATTAGTAAGAAAGATATAAGGTTTTAAACTTTTAATAGCTAATTTAGACTAACTAACGTTTTAATCTATCATATGGTGGAAGATTTATTACAATATCTCAAGCCGTTTATGAGTTACAGCACTTTAAAGAAAAATGGTTTGTCAAAATTCACCTGCTACGAAGTTCTGTTGACCTGGTGTTTCAGCAAACAAAAATAAAATTTTTCTAAGTTTTTTGGAGGAAAAAACTGTTTTAGGATTTGCTTAATATCTCGGTTGTTTTTAAAGATATTATCATGAAATTTGGCAGGCTAATAGAAAAAAGTACGAAGAATAATTTGCAATAAAATTTGTACAACCACGCCCAACGATAAAGAGGTCAAATGTGGGCGTTAATTTTAAATAATGAATTTCAGTACCTTAGATTTATGTTTTTACCAAATTAACATACTCTGTGTTGTAGCTGAGATTATAATCTATCATCCGGTACGAGTTTCATGGAAATGTGCCAAGCGGTTGCTGAGATATACGAGTTAGAATTTTGCTTAAAATATGCAATTTCGTCCATAAAGCTATTTTAGAATTTTATCAATAACTCTGAAGTTTCTTGGTCTAAACGGATATAACTTTCAGGCCTTGTAGAATAAGGCTTCGTGACTCGTATAAAAGTTGTTTGCAAACGCTAAGTCTATTAGTAAGAAAGATATAAGGTTTTAAACTTTTAATAGCTAATTTATACTAACAGGGTAGGCCAATCGGTGGGCCAAAGGTTTGCCATCGTATAGCCCACGTTTTAATCTATCATATGGTGGAAGATTTATTCCAATATCTCAAGCCGTTTATGAGTTACAGCACTTTAAAGAAAAATGGTTTGTCAAAATTCACCTGCTACGAAGTTCTGTTGACCTGGTGTTTCAGCAAACAAAAATAAAATTTTTCTAAGTTTTTTGGAGGAAAAAACTGTTTTAGGATTTGCTTAATATCTCGGTTGTTTTTAAAGATATTAACATGAAATTTGGCAGGCTAATAGAAAAAAGTACGAAGAATAATTTGCAATAAAATTTGTACAACCACGCCCAACGATAAAGAGGTCAAATGTGGGCGTTAATTTTAAATAATGAATTTCAGTACCTTAGATTTATGTTTTTACCAAATTAACACACTCTGTGTTGTAGCTGAGATTATAATCTATCATCCGGTACGACTTTCATGGAAATGTGCCAAGCGGTTGCTGAGATATACGAGTTAGAATTTTGCTTAAAATATGCAATTTCGTCCATAAAGCTATTTTAGAATTTTATCAATAACTCTGAAGTTTCTTGGTCTAAACGGATATAATTTTCAGGCCTTGTAGAATAAGGCTTCGTGACTCGTATAAAAGTTGTTTGCAAACGCTAAGTCTATTAGTAAGAAAGATATAAGGTTTTAAACTTTTAATAGCTAATTTAGACTAACTAACGTTTTAATCTATCATATGGTGGAAGATTTATTCCAATATCTCAAGCCGTTTATGAGTTACAGCACTTTAAAGAAAAATGGTTTGTCAAAATTCACCTGCTACGAAGTTCTGTTGACCTGGTGTTTCAGCAAACAAAAATAAAATTTTTCTAAGTTTTTTGGAGGAAAAAACTGTTTTAGGATTTGCTTAATATCTCGGTTGTTTTTAAAGATATTATCATGAAATTTGGCAGGCTAATAGAAAAAAGTACGAAGAATAATTTGCAATAAAATTTGTACAACCACGCCCAACGATAAAGAGGTCAAATGTGGGCGTTAATTTTAAATAATGAATTTCAGTACCTTAGATTTATGTTTTTACCAAATTAACATACTCTGTGTTGTAGCTGAGATTATAATCTATCATCCGGTACGAGTTTCATGGAAATGTGCCAAGCGGTTGCTGAGATATACGAGTTAGAATTTTGCTTAAAATATGCAATTTCGTCCATAAAGCTATTTTAGAATTTTATCAATAACTCTGAAGTTTCTTGGTCTAAACGGATATAATTTTCAGGCCTTGTAGAATAAGGCTTCGTGACTCGTATAAAAGTTGTTTGCAAACGCTAAGTCTATTAGTAAGAAAGATATAAGGTTTTAAACTTTTAATAGCTAATTTAGACTAACAGGGTCGGCCAATCGGTGGGCCAAAGGTTTGCCATCGTATAGCCCACGTTTTAATCTATCATATGGTGAAAGATTTATTCCAATATCTCAAGCCGTTTATGAGTTACAGCACTTTAAAGAAAAATGGTTTGTCAAAATTCATCTGCTACGAAGTTCTGTTGACCTGGTGTTTCACCAAACAAAAATAATATTTTTCTAAGTTTTTTGGAGGAAAAAACTGTTTTAGGATTTGCTTAATATCTCGGTTGTTTTTAAAGATATTAACATGAAATTTGGCAGGCTAATAGAAAAAAGTACGAAGAATAATTTGCAATAAAATTTGTACAACCACGCCCAACGATAAAGAGGTCAAATGTGGGCGTTAATTTTAAATAATGAATTTCAGTACCTTAGATTTATGTTTTTACCAAATTAACACACTCTGTGTTGTAGCTGAGATTATAATCTATCATCCGGTACGACTTTCATGGAAATGTGCCAAGCGGTTGCTGAGATATACGAGTTAGAATTTTGCTTAAAATATGCAATTTCGTCCATAAAGCTATTTTAGAATTTTATCAATAACTCTGAAGTTTCTTGGTCTAAACGGATATAATTTTCAGGCCTTGTAGAATAAGGCTTCGTGACTCGTATAAAAGTTGTTTGCAAACGCTAAGTCTATTAGTAAGAAAGATATAAGGTTTTAAACTTTTAATAGCTAATTTAGACTAACTAACGTTTTAATCTATCATATGGTGGAAGATTTATTCCAATATCTCAAGCCGTTTATGAGTTACAGCACTTTAAAGAAAAATGGTTTGTCAAAATTCACCTGCTACGAAGTTCTGTTGACCTGGTGTTTCAGCAAACAAAAATAAAATTTTTCTAAGTTTTTTGGAGGAAAAAACTGTTTTAGGATTTGCTTAATATCTCGGTTGTTTTTAAAGATATTATCATGAAATTTGGCAGGCTAATAGAAAAAAGTACGAAGAATAATTTGCAATAAAATTTGTACAACCACGCCCAACGATAAAGAGGTCAAATGTGGGCGTTAATTTTAAATAATGAATTTCAGTACCTTAGATTTATGTTTTTACCAAATTAACATACTCTGTGTTGTAGCTGAGATTATAATCTATCATCCGGTACGAGTTTCATGGAAATGTGCCAAGCGGTTGCTGAGATATACGAGTTAGAATTTTGCTTAAAATATGCAATTTCGTCCATAAAGCTATTTTAGAATTTTATCAATAACTCTGAAGTTTCTTGGTCTAAACGGATATAATTTTCAGGCCTTGTAGAATAAGGCTTCGTGACTCGTATAAAAGTTGTTTGCAAACGCTAAGTCTATTAGTAAGAAAGATATAAGGTTTTAAACTTTTAATAGCTAATTTAGACTAACTAACGTTTTAATCTATCATATGGTGGAAGATTTATTCCAATATCTCAAGCCGTTTATGAGTTACAGCACTTTAAAGAAAAATGGTTTGTCAAAATTCACCTGCTACGAAGTTCTGTTGACCTGGTGTTTCAGCAAACAAAAATAAAATTTTTCTAAGTTTTTTGGAGGAAAAAACTGTTTTAGGATTTGCTTAATATCTCGGTTGTTTTTAAAGATATTAACATGAAATTTGGCAGGCTAATAGAAAAAAGTACGAAGAATAATTTGCAATAAAATTTGTACAACCACGCCCAACGATAAAGAGGTCAAATGTGGGCGTTAATTTTAAATAATGAATTTCAGTACCTTAGATTTATGTTTTTACCAAATTAACATACTCTGTGTTGTAGCTGAGATTATAATCTATCATCCGGTACGAGTTTCATGGAAATGTGCCAAGCGGTTGCTGAGATATACGAGTTAGAATTTTGCTTAAAATATGCAATTTCGTCCATAAAGCTATTTTAGAATTTTATCAATAACTCTGAAGTTTCTTGGTCTAAACGGATATAATTTTCAGGCCTTGTAGAATAAGGCTTCGTGACTCGTATAAAAGTTGTTTGCAAACGCTAAGTCTATTAGTAAGAAAGATATAAGGTTTTAAACTTTTAATAGCTAATTTAGACTAACTAACGTTTTAATCTATCATATGGTGGAAGATTTATTCCAATATCTCAAGCCGTTTATGAGTTACAGCACTTTAAAGAAAAATGGTTTGTCAAAATTCACCTGCTACGAAGTTCTGTTGACCTGGTGTTTCAGCAAACAAAAATAAAATTTTTCTAAGTTTTTTGGAGGAAAAAACTGTTTTAGGATTTGCTTAATATCTCGGTTGTTTTTAAAGATATTAACATGAAATTTGGCAGGCTAATAGAAAAAAGTACGAAGAATAATTTGCAATAAAATTTGTACAACCACGCCCAACGATAAAGAGGTCAAATGTGGGCGTTAATTTTAAATAATGAATTTCAGTACCTTAGATTTATGTTTTTACCAAATTAACACACTCTGTGTTGTAGCTGAGATTATAATCTATCATCCGGTACGAGTTTCATGGAAATGTGCCAAGCGGTTGCTGAGATATACGAGTTAGAATTTTGCTTAAAATATGCAATTTCGTCCATAAAGCTATTTTAGAATTTTATCAATAACTCTGAAGTTTCTTGGTCTAAACGGATATAATTTTCAGGCCTTGTAGAATAAGGCTTCGTGACTCGTATAAAAGTTGTTTGCAAACGCTAAGTCTATTAGTAAGAAAGATATAAGGTTTTAAACTTTTAATAGCTAATTTAGACTAACAGGGTCGGCCAATCGGTGGGCCAAAGGCTTGCCATCGTATAGCCCACGTTTTAATCTATCATATGGTGAAAGATTTATTCCAATATCTCAAGCCGTTTATGAGTTACAGCACTTTAAAGAAAAATGGTTTGTCAAAATTCACCTGCTACGAAGTTCTGTTGACCTGGTGTTTCAGCAAACAAAAATAAAATTTTTCTAAGTTTTTTGGAGGAAAAAACTGTTTTAGGATTTGCTTAATATCTCGGTTGTTTTTAAAGATATTAACATGAAATTTGGCAGGCTAATAGAAAAAAGTACGAAGAATAATTTGCAATAAAATTTGTACAACCACGCCCAACGATAAAGAGGTCAAATGTGGGCGTTAATTTTAAATAATGAATTTCAGTACCTTAGATTTATGTTTTTACCAAATTAACATACTCTGTGTTGTAGCTGAGATTATAATCTATCATCCGGTACGAGTTTCATGGAAATGTGCCAAGCGGTTGCTGAGATATACGAGTTAGAATTTTGCTTAAAATATGCAATTTCGTCCATAAAGCTATTTTAGAATTTTATCAATAACTCTGAAGTTTCTTGGTCTAAACGGATATAATTTTCAGGCCTTGTAGAATAAGGCTTCGTGACTGGTATAATAGCTAATTTAATAGCTAATTTAGACTAACAGGGTCGGCCAATCGGTGGGCCAAAGGTTTGCCATCGTATAGCCCACGTTTTAATCTATCATATGGTGAAAGATTTATTCCAATATCTCAAGCCGTTTATGAGTTACAGCACTTTAAAGAAAAATGGTTTGTCAAAATTCACCTGCTACGAAGTTCTGTTGACCTGGTGTTTCACCAAACAAAAATAAAATTTTTCTAAGTTTTTTGGAGGAAAAAACTGTTTTAGGATTTGCTTAATATCTCGGTTGTTTTTAAAGATATTAACATGAAATTTGGCAGGCTAATAGAAAAAAGTACGAAGAATAATTTGCAATAAAATTTGTACAACCACGTCCAACGATAAAGAGGTCAAATGTGGGCGTTAATTTTAAATAATGAATTTCAGTACCTTAGATTTATGTTTTTACCAAATTAACATACTCTGTGTTGTAGCTGAGATTATAATCTATCATCCGGTACGAGTTTCATGGAAATGTGCCAAGCGGTTGCTGAGATATACGAGTTAGAATTTTGCTTAAAATATGCAATTTCGTCCATAAAGCTATTTTAGAATTTTTCAATAACTCTGAAGTTTCTTGGTCTAAACGGATATAATTTTCAGGCCTTGTAAAATAAGGCTTCGTGACTCGTATAAAAGTTGTTTGCAAACGCTAAGTCTATTAGTAAGAAAGATATAAGGTTTTAAACTTTTAATAGCTAATTTAGACTAACTAACGTTTTAATCTATCATATGGTGGAAGATTTATTCCAATATCTCAAGCCGTTTATGAGTTACAGCACTTTAAAGAAAAATGGTTTGTCAAAATTCACCTGCTACGAAGTTCTGTTGACCTGGTGTTTCAGCAAACAAAAATAAAATTTTTCTAAGTTTTTTGGAGGAAAAAACTGTTTTAGGATTTGCTTAATATCTCGGTTGTTTTTAAAGATATTAACATGAAATTTGGCAGGCTAATAGAAAAAAGTACGAAGAATAATTTGCAATAAAATTTGTACAACCACGCCCAACGATAAAGAGGTCAAATGTGGGCGTTAATTTTAAATAATGAATTTCAGTACCTTAGATTTATGTTTTTACCAAATTAACACACTCTGTGTTGTAGCTGAGATTATAATCTATCATCCGGTACGAGTTTCATGGAAATGTGCCAAGCGGTTGCTGAGATATACGAGTTAGAATTTTGCTTAAAATATGCAATTTCGTCCATAAAGCTATTTTAGAATTTTATCAATAACTCTGAAGTTTCTTGGTCTAAACGGATATAATTTTCAGGCCTTGTAGAACGATAAAGAGGTCAAATGTGGGCGTTAATTTTAAATAATGAATTTCAGTACCTTAGATTTATGTTTTTACCAAATTAACATACTCTGTGTTGTAGCTGAGATTATAATCTATCATCCGGTACGAGTTTCATGGAAATGTGCCAAGCGGTTGCTGAGATATACGAGTTAGAATTTTGCTTAAAATATGCAATTTCGTCCATAAAGCTATTTTAGAATTTTATCAATAACTCTGAAGTTTCTTGGTCTAAACGGATATAATTTTCAGGCCTTGTAGAATAAGGCTTCGTGACTCGTATAAAAGTTGTTTGCAAACGCTAAGTCTATTAGTAAGAAAGATATAAGGTTTTAAACTTTTAATAGCTAATTTAGACTAACAGGGTCGGCCAATCGGTGGGCCAAAGGTTTGCCATCGTATAGCCCACGTTTTAATCTATCATATGGTGAAAGATTTATTCCAATATCTCAAGCCGTTTATGAGTTACAGCACTTTAAAGAAAAATGGTTTGTCAAAATTCATCTGCTACGAAGTTCTGTTGACCTGGTGTTTCACCAAACAAAAATAATATTTTTCTAAGTTTTTTGGAGGAAAAAACTGTTTTAGGATTTGCTTAATATCTCGGTTGTTTTTAAAGATATTAACATGAAATTTGGCAGGCTAATAGAAAAAAGTACGAAGAATAATTTGCAATAAAATTTGTACAACCACGTCCAACGATAAAGAGGTCAAATGTGGGCGTTAATTTTAAATAATGAATTTCAGTACCTTAGATTTATGTTTTTACCAAATTAACATACTCTGTGTTGTAGCTGAGATTATAATCTATCATCCGGTACGAGTTTCATGGAAATGTGCCAAGCGGTTGCTGAGATATACGAGTTAGAATTTTGCTTAAAATATGCAATTTCGTCCATAAAGCTATTTTAGAATTTTATCAATAACTCTGAAGTTTCTTGGTCTAAACGGATATAATTTTCAGGCCTTGTAGAATAAGGCTTCGTGACTCGTATAAAAGTTGTTTGCAAACGCTAAGTCTATTAGTAAGAAAGATATAAGGTTTTAAACTTTTAATAGCTAATTTAGACTAACAGGGTCGGCCAATCGGTGGGCCAAAGGTTTGCCATCGTATAGCCCACGTTTTAATCTATCATATGGTGAAAGATTTATTCCAATATCTCAAGCCGTTTATGAGTTACAGCACTTTAAAGAAAAATGGTTTGTCAAAATTCACCTGCTACGAAGTTCTGTTGACCTGGTGTTTCAGCAAACAAAAATAAAATTTTTCTAAGTTTTTTGGAGGAAAAAACTGTTTTAGGATTTGCTTAATATCTCGGTTGTTTTTAAAGATATTAACATGAAATTTGGCAGGCTAATAGAAAAAAGTACGAAGAATAATTTGCAATAAAATTTGTACAACCACGCCCAACGATAAAGAGGTCAAATGTGGGCGTTAATTTTAAATAATGAATTTCAGTACCTTAGATTTATGTTTTTACCAAATTAACATACTCTGTGTTGTAGCTGAGATTATAATCTATCATCCGGTACGAGTTTCATGGAAATGTGCCAAGCGGTTGCTGAGATATACGAGTTAGAATTTTGCTTAAAATATGCAATTTCGTCCATAAAGCTATTTTAGAATTTTTCAATAACTCTGAAGTTTCTTGGTCTAAACGGATATAATTTTCAGGCCTTGTAAAATAAGGCTTCGTGACTCGTATAAAAGTTGTTTGCAAACGCTAAGTCTATTAGTAAGAAAGATATAAGGTTTTAAACTTTTAATAGCTAATTTAGACTAACTAACGTTTTAATCTATCATATGGTGGAAGATTTATTCCAATATCTCAAGCCGTTTATGAGTTACAGCACTTTAAAGAAAAATGGTTTGTCAAAATTCACCTGCTACGAAGTTCTGTTGACCTGGTGTTTCAGCAAACAAAAATAAAATTTTTCTAAGTTTGTTGGAGGAAAAAACTGTTTTAGGATTTGCTTAATATCTCGGTTGTTTTTAAAGATATTAACATGAAATTTGGCAGGCTAATAGAAAAAAGTACGAAGAATAATTTGCAATAAAATTTGTACAACCACGCCCAACGATAAAGAGGTCAAATGTGGGCGTTAATTTTAAATAATGAATTTCAGTACCATAGATTTATGTTTTTACCAAATTAACATACTCTGTGTTGTAGCTGAGATTATAATCTATCATCCGGTACGAGTTTCATGGAAATGTGCCAAGCGGTTGCTGAGATATACGAGTTAGAATTTTGCTTAAAATATGCAATTTCGTCCATAAAGCTATTTTAGAATTTTTCAATAACTCTGAAGTTTCTTGGTCTAAACGGATATAATTTTCAGGCCTTGTAAAATAAGGCTTCGTGACTCGTATAAAAGTTGTTTGCAAACGCTAAGTCTATTAGTAAGAAAGATATAAGGTTTTAAACTTTTAATAGCTAATTTAGACTAACTAACGTTTTAATCTATCATATGGTGGAAGATTTATTCCAATATCTCAAGCCGTTTATGAGTTACAGCACTTTAAAGAAAAATGGTTTGTCAAAATTCACCTGCTACGAAGTTCTGTTGACCTGGTGTTTCAGCAAACAAAAATAAAATTTTTCTAAGTTTTTTGGAGGAAAAAACTGTTTTAGGATTTGCTTAATATCTCGGTTGTTTTTAAAGATATTAACATGAAATTTGGCAGGCTAATAGAAAAAAGTACGAAGAATAATTTGCAATAAAATTTGTACAACCACGCCCAACGATAAAGAGGTCAAATGTGGGCGTTAATTTTAAATAATGAATTTCAGTACCTTAGATTTATGTTTTTACCAAATTAACATACTCTGTGTTGTAGCTGAGATTATAATCTATCATCCGGTACGAGTTTCATGGAAATGTGCCAAGCGGTTGCTGAGATATACGAGTTAGAATTTTGCTTAAAATATGCAATTTCGTCCATAAAGCTATTTTAGAATTTTTCAATAACTCTGAAGTTTCTTGGTCTAAACGGATATAATTTTCAGGCCTTGTAAAATAAGGCTTCGTGACTCGTATAAAAGTTGTTTGCAAACGCTAAGTCTATTAGTAAGAAAGATATAAGGTTTTAAACTTTTAATAGCTAATTTAGACTAACTAACGTTTTAATCTATCATATGGTGGAAGATTTATTCCAATATCTCAAGCCGTTTATGAGTTACAGCACTTTAAAGAAAAATGGTTTGTCAAAATTCACCTGCTACGAAGTTCTGTTGACCTGGTGTTTCAGCAAACAAAAATAAAATTTTTCTAAGTTTTTTGGAGGAAAAAACTGTTTTAGGATTTGCTTAATATCTCGGTTGTTTTTAAAGATATTAACATGAAATTTGGCAGGCTAATAAAAAAAAGTACGAAGAATAATTTGCAATAAAATTTGTACAACCACGCCCAACGATAAAGAGGTCAAATGTGGGCGTTAATTTTAAATAATGAATTTCAGTACCTTAGATTTATGTTTTTACCAAATTAACATACTCTGTGTTGTAGCTGAGATTATAATCTATCATCCGGTACGAGTTTCATGGAAATGTGCCAAGCGGTTGCTGAGATATACGAGTTAGAATTTTGCTTAAAATATGCAATTTCGTCCATAAAGCTATTTTAGAATTTTTCAATAACTCTGAAGTTTCTTGGTCTAAACGGATATAATTTTCAGGCCTTGTAAAATAAGGCTTCGTGACTCGTATAAAAGTTGTTTGCAAACGCTAAGTCTATTAGTAAGAAAGATATAAGGTTTTAAACTTTTAATAGCTAATTTAGACTAACTAACGTTTTAATCTATCATATGGTGGAAGATTTATTCCATTATCTCAAGCCGTTTATGAGTTACAGCACTTTAAAGAAAAATGGTTTGTCAAAATTCACCTGCTACGAAGTTCTGTTGACCTGGTGTTTCAGCAAACAAAAATAAAATTTTTCTAAGTTTTTTGGAGGAAAAAACTGTTTTAGGATTTGCTTAATATCTCGGTTGTTTTTAAAGATATTAACATGAAATTTGGCAGGCTAATAGAAAAAAGTACGAAGAATAATTTGCAATAAAATTTGTACAACCACGCCCAACGATAAAGAGGTCAAATGTGGGCGTTAATTTTAAATAATGAATTTCAGTACCTTAGATTTATGTTTTTACCAAATTAACATACTCTGTGTTGTAGCTGAGATTATAATCTATCATCCGGTACGAGTTTCATGGAAATGTGCCAAGCGGTTGCTGAGATATACGAGTTAGAATTTTGCTTAAAATATGCAATTTCGTCCATAAAGCTATTTTAGAATTTTATCAATAACTCTGAAGTTTCTTGGTCTAAACGGATATAATTTTCAGGCCTTGTAGAACGATAAAGAGGTCAAATGTGGGCGTTAATTTTAAATAATGAATTTCAGTACCTTAGATTTATGTTTTTACCAAATTAACATACTCTGTGTTGTAGCTGAGATTATAATCTATCATCCGGTACGAGTTTCATGGAAATGTGCCAAGCGGTTGCTGAGATATACGAGTTAGAATTTTGCTTAAAATATGCAATTTCGTCCATAAAGCTATTTTAGAATTTTATCAATAACTCTGAAGTTTCTTGGTCTAAACGGATATAATTTTCAGGCCTTGTAGAATAAGGCTTCGTGACTCGTATAAAAGTTGTTTGCAAACGCTAAGTCTATTAGTAAGAAAGATATAAGGTTTTAAACTTTTAATAGCTAATTTAGACTAACAGGGTCGGCCAATCGGTGGGCCAAAGGTTTGCCATCGTATAGCCCACGTTTTAATCTATCATATGGTGAAAGATTTATTCCAATATCTCAAGCCGTTTATGAGTTACAGCACTTTAAAGAAAAATGGTTTGTCAAAATTCATCTGCTACGAAGTTCTGTTGACCTGGTGTTTCACCAAACAAAAATAATATTTTTCTAAGTTTTTTGGAGGAAAAAACTGTTTTAGGATTTGCTTAATATCTCGGTTGTTTTTAAAGATATTAACATGAAATTTGGCAGGCTAATAGAAAAAAGTACGAAGAATAATTTGCAATAAAATTTGTACAACCACGTCCAACGATAAAGAGGTCAAATGTGGGCGTTAATTTTAAATAATGAATTTCAGTACCTTAGATTTATGTTTTTACCAAATTAACATACTCTGTGTTGTAGCTGAGATTATAATCTATCATCCGGTACGAGTTTCATGGAAATGTGCCAAGCGGTTGCTGAGATATACGAGTTAGAATTTTGCTTAAAATATGCAATTTCGTCCATAAAGCTATTTTAGAATTTTATCAATAACTCTGAAGTTTCTTGGTCTAAACGGATATAATTTTCAGGCCTTGTAGAATAAGGCTTCGTGACTCGTATAAAAGTTGTTTGCAAACGCTAAGTCTATTAGTAAGAAAGATATAAGGTTTTAAACTTTTAATAGCTAATTTAGACTAACAGGGTCGGCCAATCGGTGGGCCAAAGGTTTGCCATCGTATAGCCCACGTTTTAATCTATCATATGGTGAAAGATTTATTCCAATATCTCAAGCCGTTTATGAGTTACAGCACTTTAAAGAAAAATGGTTTGTCAAAATTCACCTGCTACGAAGTTCTGTTGACCTGGTGTTTCACCAAACAAAAATAAAATTTTTCTAAGTTTTTTGGAGGAAAAAACTGTTTTAGGATTTGCTTAATATCTCGGTTGTTTTTAAAGATATTAACATGAAATTTGGCAGGCTAATAGAAAAAAGTACGAAGAATAATTTGCAATAAAATTTGTACAACCACGTCCAACGATAAAGAGGTCAAATGTGGGCGTTAATTTTAAATAATGAATTTCAGTACCTTAGATTTATGTTTTTACCAAATTAACATACTCTGTGTTGTAGCTGAGATTATAATCTATCATCCGGTACGAGTTTCATGGAAATGTGCCAAGCGGTTGCTGAGATATACGAGTTAGAATTTTGCTTAAAATATGCAATTTCGTCCATAAAGCTATTTTAGAATTTTTCAATAACTCTGAAGTTTCTTGGTCTAAACGGATATAATTTTCAGGCCTTGTAAAATAAGGCTTCGTGACTCGTATAAAAGTTGTTTGCAAACGCTAAGTCTATTAGTAAGAAAGATATAAGGTTTTAAACTTTTAATAGCTAATTTAGACTAACTAACGTTTTAATCTATCATATGGTGGAAGATTTATTCCAATATCTCAAGCCGTTTATGAGTTACAGCACTTTAAAGAAAAATGGTTTGTCAAAATTCACCTGCTACGAAGTTCTGTTGACCTGGTGTTTCAGCAAACAAAAATAAAATTTTTCTAAGTTTTTTGGAGGAAAAAACTGTTTTAGGATTTGCTTAATATCTCGGTTGTTTTTAAAGATATTAACATGAAATTTGGCAGGCTAATAGAAAAAAGTACGAAGAATAATTTGCAATAAAATTTGTACAACCACGCCCAACGATAAAGAGGTCAAATGTGGGCGTTAATTTTAAATAATGAATTTCAGTACCTTAGATTTATGTTTTTACCAAATTAACATACTCTGTGTTGTAGCTGAGATTATAATCTATCATCCGGTACGAGTTTCATGGAAATGTGCCAAGCGGTTGCTGAGATATACGAGTTAGAATTTTGCTTAAAATATGCAATTTCGTCCATAAAGCTATTTTAGAATTTTTCAATAACTCTGAAGTTTCTTGGTCTAAACGGATATAATTTTCAGGCCTTGTAAAATAAGGCTTCGTGACTCGTATAAAAGTTGTTTGCAAACGCTAAGTCTATTAGTAAGAAAGATATAAGGTTTTAAACTTTTAATAGCTAATTTAGACTAACAGGGTCGGCCAATCGGTGGGCCAAAGGTTTGCCATCGTATAGCCCACGTTTTAATCTATCATATGGTGAAAGATTTATTCCAATATCTCAAGCCGTTTATGAGTTACAGCACTTTAAAGAAAAATGGTTTGTCAAAATTCACCTGCTACGAAGTTCTGTTGACCTGGTGTTTCAGCAAACAAAAATAAAATTTTTCTAAGTTTTTTGGAGGAAAAAACTGTTTTAGGATTTGCTTAATATCTCGGTTGTTTTTAAAGATATTAACATGAAATTTGGCAGGCTAATAGAAAAAAGTACGAAGAATAATTTGCAATAAAATTTGTACAACCACGCCCAACGATAAAGAGGTCAAATGTGGGCGTTAATTTTAAATAATGAATTTCAGTACCTTAGATTTATGTTTTTACCAAATTAACATACTCTGTGTTGTAGCTGAGATTATAATCTATCATCCGGTACGAGTTTCATGGAAATGTGCCAAGCGGTTGCTGAGATATACGAGTTAGAATTTTGCTTAAAATATGCAATTTCGTCCATAAAGCTATTTTAGAATTTTATCAATAACTCTGAAGTTTCTTGGTCTAAACGGATATAATTTTCAGGCCTTGTAGAATAAGGCTTCGTGACTCGTATAATAGCTAATTTAATAGCTAATTTAGACTAACAGGGTCGGCCAATCGGTGGGCCAAAGGTTTGCCATCGTATAGCCCACGTTTTAATCTATCATATGGTGAAAGATTTATTCCAATATCTCAAGCCGTTTATGAGTTACAGCACTTTAAAGAAAAATGGTTTGTCAAAATTCATCTGCTACGAAGTTCTGTTGACCTGGTGTTTCACCAAACAAAAATAATATTTTTCTAAGTTTTTTGGAGGAAAAAACTGTTTTAGGATTTGCTTAATATCTCGGTTGTTTTTAAAGATATTAACATGAAATTTGGCAGGCTAATAGAAAAAAGTACGAAGAATAATTTGCAATAAAATTTGTACAACCACGTCCAACGATAAAGAGGTCAAATGTGGGCGTTAATTTTAAATAATGAATTTCAGTACCTTAGATTTATGTTTTTACCAAATTAACATACTCTGTGTTGTAGCTGAGATTATAATCTATCATCCGGTACGAGTTTCATGGAAATGTGCCAAGCGGTTGCTGAGATATACGAGTTAGAATTTTGCTTAAAATATGCAATTTCGTCCATAAAGCTATTTTAGAATTTTATCAATAACTCTGAAGTTTCTTGGTCTAAACGGATATAATTTTCAGGCCTTGTAGAATAAGGCTTCGTGACTCGTATAATAGCTAATTTAATAGCTAATTTAGACTAACAGGGTCGGCCAATCGGTGGGCCAAAGGTTTGCCATCGTATAGCCCACGTTTTAATCTATCATATGGTGAAAGATTTATTCCAATATCTCAAGCCGTTTATGAGTTACAGCACTTTAAAGAAAAATGGTTTGTCAAAATTCATCTGCTACGAAGTTCTGTTGACCTGGTGTTTCACCAAACAAAAATAATATTTTTCTAAGTTTTTTGGAGGAAAAAACTGTTTTAGGATTTGCTTAATATCTCGGTTGTTTTTAAAGATATTAACATGAAATTTGGCAGGCTAATAGAAAAAAGTACGAAGAATAATTTGCAATAAAATTTGTACAACCACGTCCAACGATAAAGAGGTCAAATGTGGGCGTTAATTTTAAATAATGAATTTCAGTACCTTAGATTTATGTTTTTACCAAATTAACATACTCTGTGTTGTAGCTGAGATTATAATCTATCATCCGGTACGAGTTTCATGGAAATGTGCCAAGCGGTTGCTGAGATATACGAGTTAGAATTTTGCTTAAAATATGCAATTTCGTCCATAAAGCTATTTTAGAATTTTATCAATAACTCTGAAGTTTCTTGGTCTAAACGGATATAATTTTCAGGCCTTGTAGAATAAGGCTTCGTGACTCGTATAAAAGTTGTTTGCAAACGCTAAGTCTATTAGTAAGAAAGATATAAGGTTTTAAACTTTTAATAGCTAATTTAGACTAACAGGGTCGGCCAATCGGTGGGCCAAAGGTTTGCCATCGTATAGCCCACGTTTTAATCTATCATATGGTGAAAGATTTATTCCAATATCTCAAGCCGTTTATGAGTTACAGCACTTTAAAGAAAAATGGTTTGTCAAAATTCACCTGCTACGAAGTTCTGTTGACCTGGTGTTTCACCAAACAAAAATAAAATTTTTCTAAGTTTTTTGGAGGAAAAAACTGTTTTAGGATTTGCTTAATATCTCGGTTGTTTTTAAAGATATTAACATGAAATTTGGCAGGCTAATAGAAAAAAGTACGAAGAATAATTTGCAATAAAATTTGTACAACCACGTCCAACGATAAAGAGGTCAAATGTGGGCGTTAATTTTAAATAATGAATTTCAGTACCTTAGATTTATGTTTTTACCAAATTAACATACTCTGTGTTGTAGCTGAGATTATAATCTATCATCCGGTACGAGTTTCATGGAAATGTGCCAAGCGGTTGCTGAGATATACGAGTTAGAATTTTGCTTAAAATATGCAATTTCGTCCATAAAGCTATTTTAGAATTTTTCAATAACTCTGAAGTTTCTTGGTCTAAACGGATATAATTTTCAGGCCTTGTAAAATAAGGATTCGTGACTCGTATAAAAGTTGTTTGGAAGCGCTAAGTCTATTAGTAAGAAAGATATAAGGTTTTAAACTTTTAATAGCTAATTTAGACTAACAGGGTAGGCCAATCGGTGGGCCAAAGGTTTGCCATCGTATAGCCCACATTTTAATCTATCATATGGTGAAAGATTTATTCCAATATCTCAAGCCGTTTATGAGTTACAGCACTTTAAAGAAAAATGGTTTGTCAAAATTCACCTGCTACGAAGTTCTGTTGACCTGGTGTTTCACCAAACAAAAATAAAATTTTTCTAAGTTTTTTGGAGGAAAAAACTGTTTTAGGATTTGCTTAATATCTCGGTTGTTTTTAAAGATATTAACATGAAATTTGGCAGGCTAATAGAAAAAAGTACGAAGAATAATTTGCAATAAAATTTGTACAACCACGCCCAACGATAAAGAGGTCAAATGTGGGCGTTAATTTTAAATAATGAATTTCAGTACCTTAGATTTATGTTTTTACCAAATTAACATACTCTGTGTTGTAGCTGAGATTATAATCTATCATCCGGTACGAGTTTCATGGAAATGTGCCAAGCGGTTGCTGAGATATACGAGTTAGAATTTTGCTTAAAATATGCAATTTCGTCCATAAAGCTATTTTAGAATTTTATCAATAACTCTGAAGTTTCTTGGTCTAAACGGATATAATTTTCAGGCCTTGTAGAATAAGGCTTCGTGACTCGTATAAAAGTTGTTTGCAAACGCTAAGTCTATTAGTAAGAAAGATATAAGGTTTTAAACTTTTAATAGCTAATTTAGACTAACTAACGTTTTAATCTATCATATGGTGGAAGATTTATTCCAATATCTCAAGCCGTTTATGAGTTACAGCACTTTAAAGAAAAATGGTTTGTCAAAATTCACCTGCTACGAAGTTCTGTTGACCTGGTGTTTCAGCAAACAAAAATAAAATTTTTCTAAGTTTTTTGGAGGAAAAAACTGTTTTAGGATTTGCTTAATATCTCGGTTGTTTTTAAAGATATTAACATGAAATTTGGCAGGCTAATAGAAAAAAGTACGAAGAATAATTTGCAATAAAATTTGTACAACCACGCCCAACGATAAAGAGGTCAAATGTGGGCGTTAATTTTAAATAATGAATTTCAGTACCTTAGATTTATGTTTTTACCAAATTAACATACTCTGTGTTGTAGCTGAGATTATAATCTATCATCCGGTACGAGTTTCATGGAAATGTGCCAAGCGGTTGCTGAGATATACGAGTTAGAATTTTGCTTAAAATATGCAATTTCGTCCATAAAGCTATTTTAGAATTTTTCAATAACTCTGAAGTTTCTTGGTCTAAACGGATATAATTTTCAGGCCTTGTAAAATAAGGATTCGTGACTCGTATAAAAGTTGTTTGGAAGCGCTAAGTCTATTAGTAAGAAAGATATAAGGTTTTAAACTTTTAATAGCTAATTTAGACTAACAGGGTAGGCCAATCGGTGGGCCAAAGGTTTGCCATCGTATAGCCCACATTTTAATCTATCATATGGTGAAAGATTTATTCCAATATCTCAAGCCGTTTATGAGTTACAGCACTTTAAAGAAAAATGGTTTGTCAAAATTCACCTGCTACGAAGTTCTGTTGACCTGGTGTTTCACCAAACAAAAATAAAATTTTTCTAAGTTTTTTGGAGGAAAAAACTGTTTTAGGATTTGCTTAATATCTCGGTTGTTTTTAAAGATATTAACATGAAATTTGGCAGGCTAATAGAAAAAAGTACGAAGAATAATTTGCAATAAAATTTGTACAACCACGCCCAACGATAAAGAGGTCAAATGTGGGCGTTAATTTTAAATAATGAATTTCAGTACCTTAGATTTATGTTTTTACCAAATTAACATACTCTGTGTTGTAGCTGAGATTATAATCTATCATCCGGTACGAGTTTCATGGAAATGTGCCAAGCGGTTGCTGAGATATACGAGTTAGAATTTTGCTTAAAATATGCAATTTCGTCCATAAAGCTATTTTAGAATTTTATCAATAACTCTGAAGTTTCTTGGTCTAAACGGATATAATTTTCAGGCCTTGTAGAATAAGGCTTCGTGACTCGTATAAAAGTTGTTTGCAAACGCTAAGTCTATTAGTAAGAAAGATATAAGGTTTTAAACTTTTAATAGCTAATTTAGACTAACTAACGTTTTAATCTATCATATGGTGGAAGATTTATTCCAATATCTCAAGCCGTTTATGAGTTACAGCACTTTAAAGAAAAATGGTTTGTCAAAATTCACCTGCTACGAAGTTCTGTTGACCTGGTGTTTCAGCAAACAAAAATAAAATTTTTCTAAGTTTTTTGGAGGAAAAAACTGTTTTAGGATTTGCTTAATATCTCGGTTGTTTTTAAAGATATTAACATGAAATTTGGCAGGCTAATAGAAAAAAGTACGAAGAATAATTTGCAATAAAATTTGTACAACCACGCCCAACGATAAAGAGGTCAAATGTGGGCGTTAATTTTAAATAATGAATTTCAGTACCTTAGATTTATGTTTTTACCAAATTAACATACTCTGTGTTGTAGCTGAGATTATAATCTATCATCCGGTACGAGTTTCATGGAAATGTGCCAAGCGGTTGCTGAGATATACGAGTTAGAATTTTGCTTAAAATATGCAATTTCGTCCATAAAGCTATTTTAGAATTTTTCAATAACTCTGAAGTTTCTTGGTCTAAACGGATATAATTTTCAGGCCTTGTAAAATAAGGATTCGTGACTCGTATAAAAGTTGTTTGGAAGCGCTAAGTCTATTAGTAAGAAAGATATAAGGTTTTAAACTTTTAATAGCTAATTTAGACTAACAGGGTAGGCCAATCGGTGGGCCAAAGGTTTGCCATCGTATAGCCCACATTTTAATCTATCATATGGTGAAAGATTTATTCCAATATCTCAAACCGTTTATGAGTTACAGCACTTTAAAGAAAAATGGTTTGTCAAAATTCACCTGCTACGAAGTTCTGTTGACCTGGTGTTTCACCAAACAAAAATAAAATTTTTCTAAGTTTTTTGGAGGAAAAAACTGTTTTAGGATTTGCTTAATATCTCGGTTGTTTTTAAAGATATTAACATGAAATTTGGCAGGCTAATAGAAAAAAGTACGAAGAATAATTTGCAATAAAATTTGTACAACCACGCCCAACGATAAAGAGGTCAAATGTGGGCGTTAATTTTAAATAATGAATTTCAGTACCTTAGATTTATGTTTTTACCAAATTAACATACTCTGTGTTGTAGCTGAGATTATAATCTATCATCCGGTACGAGTTTCATGGAAATGTGCCAAGCGGTTGCTGAGATATACGAGTTAGAATTTTGCTTAAAATATGCAATTTCGTCCATAAAGCTATTTTAGAATTTTTCAATAACTCTGAAGTTTCTTGGTCTAAACGGATATAATTTTCAGGCCTTGTAAAATAAGGCTTCGTGACTCGTATAAAAGTTGTTTGCAAACGCTAAGTCTATTAGTAAGAAAGATATAAGGTTTTAAACTTTTAATAGCTAATTTAGACTAACTAACGTTTTAATCTATCATATGGTGGAAGATTTATTCCAATATCTCAAGCCGTTTATGAGTTACAGCACTTTAAAGAAAAATGGTTTGTCAAAATTCACCTGCTACGAAGTTCTGTTGACCTGGTGTTTCAGCAAACAAAAATAAAATTTTTCTAAGTTTTTTGGAGGAAAAAACTGTTTTAGGATTTGCTTAATATCTCGGTTGTTTTTAAAGATATTAACATGAAATTTGGCAGGCTAATAGAAAAAAGTACGAAGAATAATTTGCAATAAAATTTGTACAACCACGCCCAACGATAAAGAGGTCAAATGTGGGCGTTAATTTTAAATAATGAATTTCAGTACCTTAGATTTATGTTTTTACCAAATTAACATACTCTGTGTTGTAGCTGAGATTATAATCTATCATCCGGTACGAGTTTCATGGAAATGTGCCAAGCGGTTGCTGAGATATACGAGTTAGAATTTTGCTTAAAATATGCAATTTCGTCCATAAAGCTATTTTAGAATTTTTCAATAACTCTGAAGTTTCTTGGTCTAAACGGATATAATTTTCAGGCCTTGTAAAATAAGGCTTCGTGACTCGTATAAAAGTTGTTTGCAAACGCTAAGTCTATTAGTAAGAAAGATATAAGGTTTTAAACTTTTAATAGCTAATTTAGACTAACTAACGTTTTAATCTATCATATGGTGGAAGATTTATTCCAATATCTCAAGCCGTTTATGAGTTACAGCACTTTAAAGAAAAATGGTTTGTCAAAATTCACCTGCTACGAAGTTCTGTTGACCTGGTGTTTCAGCAAACAAAAATAAAATTTTTCTAAGTTTTTTGGAGGAAAAAACTGTTTTAGGATTTGCTTAATATCTCGGTTGTTTTTAAAGATATTAACATAAAATTTGGCAGGCTAATAGAAAAAAGTACGAAGAATAATTTGCAATAAAATTTGTACAACCACGCCCAACGATAAAGAGGTCAAATGTGGGCGTTAATTTTAAATAATGAATTTCAGTACCTTAGATTTATGTTTTACCAAATTAACATACTCTGTGTTGTAGCTGAGATTATAATCTATCATCCGGTACGAGTTTCATGGAAATGTGCCAAGCGGTTGCTGAGATATACGAGTTAGAATTTTGCTTAAAATATGCAATTTCGTCCATAAAGCTATTTTAGAATTTTATCAATAACTCTGAAGTTTCTTGGTCTAAACGGATATAATTTTCAGGCCTTGTAGAATAAGGCTTCGTGACTCGTATAATAGCTAATTTAATAGCTAATTTAGACTAACAGGGTCGGCCAATCGGTGGGCCAAAAGTTTGCCATCGTATAGCCCACGTTTTAATCTATCATATGGTGAAAGATTTATTCCAATATCTCAAGCCGTTTATGAGTTACAGCACTTTAAAGAAAAATGGTTTGTCAAAATTCATCTGCTACGAAGTTCTGTTGACCTGGTGTTTCACCAAACAAAAATAATATTTTTCTAAGTTTTTTGGAGGAAAAAACTGTTTTAGGATTTGCTTAATATCTCGGTTGTTTTTAAAGATATTAACATGAAATTTGGCAGGCTAATAGAAAAAGGTACGAAGAATAATTTGCAATAAAATTTGTACAACCACGTCCAACGATAAAGAGGTCAAATGTGGGCGTTAATTTTAAATAATGAATTTCAGTACCTTAGATTTATGTTTTTACCAAATTAACATACTCTGTGTTGTAGCTGAGATTATAATCTATCATCCGGTACGAGTTTCATGGAAATGTGCCAAGCGGTTGCTGAGATATACGAGTTAGAATTTTGCTTAAAATATGCAATTTCGTCCATAAAGCTATTTTAGAATTTTATCAATAACTCTGAAGTTTCTTGGTCTAAACGGATATAATTTTCAGGCCTTGTAGAATAAGGCTTCGTGACTCGTATAATAGCTAATTTAATAGCTAATTTAGACTAACAGGGTCGGCCAATCGGTGGGCCAAAGGTTTGCCATCGTATAGCCCACGTTTTAATCTATCATATGGTGAAAGATTTATTCCAATATCTCAAGCCGTTTATGAGTTACAGCACTTTAAAGAAAAATGGTTTGTCAAAATTCACCTGCTACGAAGTTCTGTTGACCTGGTGTTTCACCAAACAAAAATAAAATTTTTCTAAGTTTTTTGGAGGAAAAAACTGTTTTAGGATTTGCTTAATATCTCGGTTGTTTTTAAAGATATTAACATGAAATTTGGCAGGCTAATAGAAAAAAGTACGAAGAATAATTTGCAATAAAATTTGTACAACCACGTCCAACGATAAAGAGGTCAAATGTGGGCGTTAATTTTAAATAATGAATTTCAGTACCTTAGATTTATGTTTTTACCAAATTAACATACTCTGTGTTGTAGCTGAGATTATAATCTATCATCCGGTACGAGTTTCATGGAAATGTGCCAAGCGGTTGCTGAGATATACGAGTTAGAATTTTGCTTAAAATATGCAATTTCGTCCATAAAGCTATTTTAGAATTTTTCAATAACTCTGAAGTTTCTTGGTCTAAACGGATATAATTTTCAGGCCTTGTAAAATAAGGATTCGTGACTCGTATAAAAGTTGTTTGGAAGCGCTAAGTCTATTAGTAAGAAAGATATAAGGTTTTAAACTTTTAATAGCTAATTTAGACTAACAGGGTAGGCCAATCGGTGGGCCAAAGGTTTGCCATCGTATAGCCCACATTTTAATCTATCATATGGTGAAAGATTTATTCCAATATCTCAAGCCGTTTATGAGTTACAGCACTTTAAAGAAAAATGGTTTGTCAAAATTCACCTGCTACGAAGTTCTGTTGACCTGGTGTTTCACCAAACAAAAATAAAATTTTTCTAAGTTTTTTGGAGGAAAAAACTGTTTTAGGATTTGCTTAATATCTCGGTTGTTTTTAAAGATATTAACATGAAATTTGGCAGGCTAATAGAAAAAAGTACGAAGAATAATTTGCAATAAAATTTGTACAACCACGCCCAACGATAAAGAGGTCAAATGTGGGCGTTAATTTTAAATAATGAATTTCAGTACCTTAGATTTATGTTTTTACCAAATTAACATACTCTGTGTTGTAGCTGAGATTATAATCTATCATCCGGTACGAGTTTCATGGAAATGTGCCAAGCGGTTGCTGAGATATACGAGTTAGAATTTTGCTTAAAATATGCAATTTCGTCCATAAAGCTATTTTAGAATTTTATCAATAACTCTGAAGTTTCTTGGTCTAAACGGATATAATTTTCAGGCCTTGTAGAATAAGGCTTCGTGACTCGTATAAAAGTTGTTTGCAAACGCTAAGTCTATTAGTAAGAAAGATATAAGGTTTTAAACTTTTAATAGCTAATTTAGACTAACAGGGTCGGCCAATCGGTGGGCCAAAGGTTTGCCATCGTATAGCCCACGTTTTAATCTATCATATGGTGAAAGATTTATTCCAATATCTCAAGCCGTTTATGAGTTACAGCACTTTAAAGAAAAATGGTTTGTCAAAATTCACCTGCTACGAAGTTCTGTTGACCTGGTGTTTCACCAAACAAAAATAAAATTTTTCTAAGTTTTTTGGAGGAAAAAACTGTTTTAGGATTTGCTTAATATCTCGGTTGTTTTTAAAGATATTAACATGAAATTTGGCAGGCTAATAGAAAAAAGTACGAAGAATAATTTGCAATAAAATTTGTACAACCACGTCCAACGATAAAGAGGTCAAATGTGGGCGTTAATTTTAAATAATGAATTTCAGTACCTTAGATTTATGTTTTTACCAAATTAACATACTCTGTGTTGTAGCTGAGATTATAATCTATCATCCGGTACGAGTTTCATGGAAATGTGCCAAGCGGTTGCTGAGATATACGAGTTAGAATTTTGCTTAAAATATGCAATTTCGTCCATAAAGCTATTTTAGAATTTTTCAATAACTCTGAAGTTTCTTGGTCTAAACGGATATAATTTTCAGGCCTTGTAAAATAAGGATTCGTGACTCGTATAAAAGTTGTTTGGAAGCGCTAAGTCTATTAGTAAGAAAGATATAAGGTCTTAAACTTTTAATAGCTAATTTAGACTAACAGGGTAGGCCAATCGGTGGGCCAAAGGTTTGCCATCGTATAGCCCACATTTTAATCTATTATATGGTGAAAGATTTATTCCAATATCTCAAGCCGTTTATGAGTTACAGCACTTTAAAGAAAAATGGTTTGTCAAAATTCACCTGCTACGAAGTTCTGTTGACCTGGTGTTTCACCAAACAAAAATAAAATTTTTCTAAGTTTTTTGGAGGAAAAAACTGTTTTAGGATTTGCTTAATATCTCGGTTGTTTTTAAAGATATTAACATGAAATTTGGCAGGCTAATAGAAAAAAGTACGAAGAATAATTTGCAATAAAATTTGTACAACCACGCCCAACGATAAAGAGGTCAAATGTGGGCGTTAATTTTAAATAATGAATTTCAGTACCTTAGATTTATGTTTTTACCAAATTAACATACTCTGTGTTGTAGCTGAGATTATAATCTATCATCCGGTACGAGTTTCATGGAAATGTGCCAAGCGGTTGCTGAGATATACGAGTTAGAATTTTGCTTAAAATATGCAATTTCGTCCATAAAGCTATTTTAGAATTTTATCAATAACTCTGAAGTTTCTTGGTCTAAACGGATATAATTTTCAGGCCTTGTAGAATAAGGATTCGTGACTCGTATAAAAGTTGTTTGGAAGCGCTAAGTCTATTAGTAAGAAAGATATAAGGTTTTAAACTTTTAATAGCTAATTTAGACTAACAGGGTAGGCCAATCGGTGGGCCAAAGGTTTGCCATCGTATAGCCCACATTTTAATCTATCATATGGTGAAAGATTTATTCCAATATCTCAAGCCGTTTATGAGTTACAGCACTTTAAAGAAAAATGGTTTGTCAAAATTCACCTGCTACGAAGTTCTGTTGACCTGGGTTTCACCAAACAAAAATAAAATTTTTCTAAGTTTTTTGGAGGAAAAACTGTTTTAGGATTTGCTTAATATCTCGGTTGTTTTTAAAGATATTAACATGAAATTTGGCAGGCTAATAGAAAAAAGTACGAAGAATAATTTGCAATAAAATTTGTACAACCACGCCCAACGATAAAGAGGTCAAATGTGGGCGTTAATTTTAAATAATGAATTTCAGTACCTTAGATTTATGTTTTTACCAAATTAACATACTCTGTGTTGTAGCTGAGATTATAATCTATCATCCGGTACGAGTTTCATGGAAATGTGCCAAGCGGTTGCTGAGATATACGAGTTAGAATTTTGCTTAAAATATGCAATTTCGTCCATAAAGCTATTTTAGAATTTTATCAATAACTCTGAAGTTTCTTGGTCTAAACGGATATAATTTTCAGGCCTTGTAGAATAAGGATTCGTGACTCGTATAAAAGTTGTTTGGAAGCGCTAAGTCTATTAGTAAGAAAGATATAAGGTTTTAAACTTTTAATAGCTAATTTATACTAACAGGGTAGGCCAATCGGTGGGCCAAAGGTTTGCCATCGTATAGCCCACGTTTTAATCTATCATATAGTGGAAGATTTATTCCAATATCTCAAGCCGTTTATGAGTTACAGCACTTTAAAGAAAAATGGTTTGTCAAAATTCACCTGCTACGAAGTTCTGTTGACCTGGTGTTTCAGCAAACAAAAATAAAATTTTTCTAAGTTTTTTGGAGGAAAAAACTGTTTTAGGATTTGCTTAATATCTCGGTTGTTTTTAAAGATATTAACATGAAATTTGGCAGGCTAATAGAAAAAAGTACGAAGAATAATTTGCAATAAAATTTGTACAACCACGCCCAACGATAAAGAGGTCAAATGTGGGCGTTAATTTTAAATAATGAATTTCAGTACCTTAGATTTATGTTTTTACCAAATTAACATACTCTGTGTTGTAGCTGAGATTATAATCTATCATCCGGTACGAGTTTCATGGAAATGTGCCAAGCGGTTGCTGAGATATACGAGTTAGAATTTTGCTTAAAATATGCAATTTCGTCCATAAAGCTATTTTAGAATTTTATCAATAACTCTGAAGTTTCTTGGTCTAAACGGATATAATTTTCAGGCCTTGTAGAATAAGGATTCGTGACTCGTATAAAAGTTGTTTGGAAGCGCTAAGTCTATTAGTAAGAAAGATATAAGGTTTTAAACTTTTAATAGCTAATTTAGACTAACAGGGTAGGCCAATCGGTGGGCCAAAGGTTTGCCATCGTATAGCCCACATTTTAATCTATCATATGGTGAAAGATTTATTCCAATATCTCAAGCCGTTTATGAGTTACAGCACTTTAAAGAAAAATGGTTTGTCAAAATTCACCTGCTACGAAGTTCTGTTGACCTGGGTTTCACCAAACAAAAATAAAATTTTTCTAAGTTTTTTGGAGGAAAAACTGTTTTAGGATTTGCTTAATATCTCGGTTGTTTTTAAAGATATTAACATGAAATTTGGCAGGCTAATAGAAAAAAGTAGGAAGAATAATTTGCAATAAAATTTGTACAACCACGCCCAACGATAAAGAGGTCAAATGTGGGCGTTAATTTTAAATAATGAATTTCAGTACCTTAGATTTATGTTTTTACCAAATTAACATACTCTGTGTTGTAGCTGAGATTATAATCTATCATCCGGTACGAGTTTCATGGAAATGTGCCAAGCGGTTGCTGAGATATACGAGTTAGAATTTTGCTTAAAATATGCAATTTCGTCCATAAAGCTATTTTAGAATTTTATCAATAACTCTGAAGTTTCTTGGTCTAAACGGATATAATTTTCAGGCCTTGTAGAATAAGGATTCGTGACTCGTATAAAAGTTGTTTGGAAGCGCTAAGTCTATTAGTAAGAAAGATATAAGGTTTTAAACTTTTAATAGCTAATTTATACTAACAGGGTAGGCCAATCGGTGGGCCAAAGGTTTGCCATCGTATAGCCCACGTTTTAATCTATCATATAGTGGAAGATTTATTCCAATATCTCAAGCCGTTTATGAGTTACAGCACTTTAAAGAAAAATGGTTTGTCAAAATTCACCTGCTACGAAGTTCTGTTGACCTGGTGTTTCAGCAAACAAAAATAAAATTTTTCTAAGTTTTTTGGAGGAAAAAACTGTTTTAGGATTTGCTTAATATCTCGGTTGTTTTTAAAGATATTAACATGAAATTTGGCAGGCTAATAGAAAAAAGTACGAAGAATAATTTGCAATAAAATTTGTACAACCACGCCCAACGATAAAGAGGTCAAATGTGGGCGTTAATTTTAAATAATGAATTTCAGTACCTTAGATTTATGTTTTTACCAAATTAACACACTCTGTGTTGTAGCTGAGATTATAATCTATCATCCGGTACGACTTTCATGGAAATGTGCCAAGCGGTTGCTGAGATATACGAGTTAGAATTTTGCTTAAAATATGCAATTTCGTCCATAAAGCTATTTTAGAATTTTATCAATAACTCTGAAGTTTCTTGGTCTAAACGGATATAATTTTCAGGCCTTGTAGAATAAGGCTTCGTGACTCGTATAAAAGTTGTTTGCAAACGCTAAGTCTATTAGTAAGAAAGATATAAGGTTTTAAACTTTTAATAGCTAATTTAGACTAACAGGGTCGGCCAATCGGTGGGCCAAAGGTTTGCCATCGTATAGCCCACGTTTTAATCTATCATATGGTGAAAGATTTATTCCAATATCTCAAGCCGTTTATGAGTTACAGCACTTTAAAGAAAAATGTTTTAACAAAATTCACCTGCTACGAAGTTCTGTTGACCTGGTGTTTCACCAAACAAAAATAATATTTTTCTAAGTTTTTTGGAGGAAAAAACTGTTTTAGGATTTGCTTAATATCTCGGTTGTTTTTAAAGATATTAACATGAAATTTGGCAGGCTAATAGAAAAAAGTACGAAGAATAATTTGCAATAAAATTTGTACAACCACGCCCAACGATAAAGAGGTCAAATGTGGGCGTTAATTTTAAATAATGAATTTCAGTACCTTAGATTTATGTTTTTACCAAATTAACACACTCTGTGTTGTAGCTGAGATTATAATCTATCATCCGGTACGAGTTTCATGGAAATGTGCCAAGCGGTTGCTGAGATATACGAGTTAGAATTTTGCTTAAAATATGCAATTTCGTCCATAAAGCTATTTTAGAATTTTATCAATAACTCTGAAGTTTCTTGGTCTAAACGGATATAATTTTTAGGCCTTGTAGAATAAGGATTCGTGACTCGTATAAAAGTTGTTTGGAAGCGCTAAGTCTATTAGTAAGAAAGATATAAGGTTTTAAACTTTTAATAGCTAATTTATACTAACAGGGTAGGCCAATCGGTGGGCCAAAGGTTTGCCATCGTATAGCCCACGTTTTAATCTATCATATGGTGGAAGATTTATTCCAATATCTCAAGCCGTTTATGAGTTACAGCACTTTAAAGAAAAATGGTTTGTCAAAATTCACCTGCTACGAAGTTCTGTTGACCTGGTGTTTCAGCAAACAAAAATAAAATTTTTCTAAGTTTTTTGGAGGAAAAAACTGTTTTAGGATTTGCTTAATATCTCGGTTGTTTTTAAAGATATTAACATGAAATTTGGCAGGCTAATAGAAAAAAGTACGAAGAATAATTTGCAATAAAATTTGTACAACCACGCCCAACGATAAAGAGGTCAAATGTGGGCGTTAATTTTAAATAATGAATTTCAGTACCTTAGATTTATGTTTTTACCAAATTAACACACTCTGTGTTGTAGCTGAGATTATAATCTATCATCCGGTACGACTTTCATGGAAATGTGCCAAGCGGTTGCTGAGATATACGAGTTAGAATTTTGCTTAAAATATGCAATTTCGTCCATAAAGCTATTTTAGAATTTTATCAATAACTCTGAAGTTTCTTGGTCTAAACGGATATAATTTTCAGGCCTTGTAGAATAAGGCTTCGTGACTCGTATAAAAGTTGTTTGCAAACGCTAAGTCTATTAGTAAGAAAGATATAAGGTTTTAAACTTTTAATAGCTAATTTAGACTAACAGGGTCGGCCAATCGGTGGGCCAAAGGTTTGCCATCGTATAGCCCACGTTTTAATCTATCATATGGTGGAAGATTTATTCCAATATCTCAAGCCGTTTATGAGTTACAGCACTTTAAAGAAAAATGGTTTGTCAAAATTCACCTGCTACGAAGTTCTGTTGACCTGGTGTTTCAGCAAACAAAAATAAAATTTTTCTAAGTTTTTTGGAGGAAAAAACTGTTTTAGGATTTGCTTAATATCTCGGTTGTTTTTAAAGATATTAACATGAAATTTGGCAGGCTAATAGAAAAAAGTACGAAGAATAATTTGCAATAAAATTTGTACAACCACGCCCAACGATAAAGAGGTCAAATGTGGGCGTTAATTTTAAATAATGAATTTCAGTACCTTAGATTTATGTTTTTACCAAATTAACATACTCTGTGTTGTAGCTGAGATTATAATCTATCATCCGGTACGAGTTTCATGGAAATGTGCCAAGCGGTTGCTGAGATATACGAGTTAGAATTTTGCTTAAAATATGCAATTTCGTCCATAAAGCTATTTTAGAATTTTATCAATAACTCTGAAGTTTCTTGGTCTAAACGGATATAATTTTCAGGCCTTGTAGAATAAGGATTCGTGACTCGTATAAAAGTTGTTTGGAAGCGCTAAGTCTATTAGTAAGAAAGATATAAGGTTTTAAACTTTTAATAGCTAATTTAGACTAACAGGGTAGGCCAATCGGTGGGCCAAAGGTTTGCCATCGTATAGCCCACATTTTAATCTATCATATGGTGAAAGATTTATTCCAATATCTCAAGCCGTTTATGAGTTACAGCACTTTAAAGAAAAATGGTTTGTCAAAATTCACCTGCTACGAAGTTCTGTTGACCTGGTGTTTCAGCAAACAAAAATAAAATTTTTCTAAGTTTTTTGGAGGAAAAAACTGTTTTAGGATTTGCTTAATATCTCGGTTGTTTTTAAAGATATTAACATGAAATTTGGCAGGCTAATAGAAAAAAGTACGAAGAATAATTTGCAATAAAATTTGTACAACCACGCCCAACGATAAAGAGGTCAAATGTGGGCGTTAATTTTAAATAATGAATTTCAGTACCTTAGATTTATGTTTTTACCAAATTAACACACTCTGTGTTGTAGCTGAGATTATAATCTATCATCCGGTACGACTTTCATGGAAATGTGCCAAGCGGTTGCTGAGATATACGAGTTAGAATTTTGCTTAAAATATGCAATTTCGTCCATAAAGCTATTTTAGAATTTTATCAATAACTCTGAAGTTTCTTGGTCTAAACGGATATAATTTTCAGGCCTTGTAGAATAAGGCTTCGTGACTCGTATAAAAGTTGTTTGCAAACGCTAAGTCTATTAGTAAGAAAGATATAAGGTTTTAAACTTTTAATAGCTAATTTAGACTAACAGGGTCGGCCAATCGGTGGGCCAAAGGTTTGCCATCGTATAGCCCACGTTTTAATCTATCATATGGTGGAAGATTTATTCCAATATCTCAAGCCGTTTATGAGTTACAGCACTTTAAAGAAAAATGGTTTGTCAAAATTCACCTGCTACGAAGTTCTGTTGACCTGGTGTTTCAGCAAACAAAAATAAAATTTTTCTAAGTTTTTTGGAGGAAAAAACTGTTTTAGGATTTGCTTAATATCTCGGTTGTTTTTAAAGATATTAACATGAAATTTGGCAGGCTAATAGAAAAAAGTACGAAGAATAATTTGCAATAAAATTTGTACAACCACGCCCAACGATAAAGAGGTCAAATGTGGGCGTTAATTTTAAATAATGAATTTCAGTACCTTAGATTTATGTTTTTACCAAATTAACATACTCTGTGTTGTAGCTGAGATTATAATCTATCATCCGGTACGAGTTTCATGGAAATGTGCCAAGCGGTTGCTGAGATATACGAGTTAGAATTTTGCTTAAAATATGCAATTTCGTCCATAAAGCTATTTTAGAATTTTATCAATAACTCTGAAGTTTCTTGGTCTAAACGGATATAATTTTCAGGCCTTGTAGAATAAGGATTCGTGACTCGTATAAAAGTTGTTTGGAAGCGCTAAGTCTATTAGTAAGAAAGATATAAGGTTTTAAACTTTTAATAGCTAATTTAGACTAACAGGGTAGGCCAATCGGTGGGCCAAAGGTTTGCCATCGTATAGCCCACATTTTAATCTATCATATGGTGAAAGATTTATTCCAATATCTCAAGCCGTTTATGAGTTACAGCACTTTAAAGAAAAATGGTTTGTCAAAATTCACCTGCTACGAAGTTCTGTTGACCTGGTGTTTCAGCAAACAAAAATAAAATTTTTCTAAGTTTTTTGGAGGAAAAAATTGTTTTAGGATTTGCTTAATATCTCGGTTGTTTTTAAAGATATTAACATGAAATTTGGCAGGCTAATAGAAAAAAGTACGAAGAATAATTTGCAATAAAATTTGTACAACCACGCCCAACGATAAAGAGGTCAAATGTGGGCGTTAATTTTAAATAATGAATTTCAGTACCTTAGATTTATGTTTTTACCAAATTAACACACTCTGTGTTGTAGCTGAGATTATAATCTATCATCCGGTACGAGTTTCATGGAAATGTGCCAAGCGGTTGCTGAGATATACGAGTTAGAATTTTGCTTAAAATATGCAATTTCGTCCATAAAGCTATTTTAGAATTTTATCAATAACTCTGAAGTTTCTTGGTCTAAACGGATATAATTTTCAGGCCTTGTAGAATAAGGCTTCGTGACTCGTATAAAAGTTGTTTGCAAACGCTAAGTCTATTAGTAAGAAAGATATAAGGTTTTAAACTTTTAATAGCTAATTTATACTAACAGGGTAGGCCAATCGGTGGGCCAAAGGTTTGCCATCGTATAGCCCACGTTTTAATCTATCATATGGTGGAAGATTTATTCCAATATCTCAAGCCGTTTATGAGTTACAGCACTTTAAAGAAAAATGGTTTGTCAAAATTCACCTGCTACGAAGTTCTGTTGACCTGGTGTTTCACCAAACAAAAATAATATTTTTCTAAGTTTTTTGGAGGAAAAAACTGTTTTAGGATTTGCTTAATATCTCGGTTGTTTTTAAAGATAATTTGGCAGGCTAATAGAAAAAAGTACGAAGAATAATTTGCAATAAAATTTGTACAACCACGCCCAACGATAAAGAGGTCAAATGTGGGCGTTAATTTTAAATAATGAATTTCAGTACCTTAGATTTATGTTTTTACCAAATTAACACACTCTGTGTTGTAGCTGAGATTATAATCTATCATCCGGTACGAGTTTCATGGAAATGTGCCAAGCGGTTGCTGAGATATACGAGTTAGAATTTTGCTTAAAATATGCAATTTCGTCCATAAAGCTATTTTAGAATTTTATCAATAACTCTGAAGTTTCTTGGTCTAAACGGATATAATTTTCAGGCCTTGTAGAATAAGGCTTCGTGACTCGTATAAAAGTTGTTTGCAAACGCTAAGTCTATTAGTAAGAAAGATATAAGGTTTTAAACTTTTAATAGCTAATTTATACTAACAGGGTAGGCCAATCGGTGGGCCAAAGGTTTGCCATCGTATAGCCCACGTTTTAATCTATCATATGGTGGAAGATTTATTCCAATATCTCAAGCCGTTTATGAGTTACAGCACTTTAAAGAAAAATGGTTTGTCAAAATTCACCTGCTACGAAGTTCTGTTGACCTGGTGTTTCAGCAAACAAAAATAAAATTTTTCTAAGTTTTTTGGAGGAAAAAACTGTTTTAGGATTTGCTTAATATCTCGGTTGTTTTTAAAGATATTAACATGAAATTTGGCAGGCTAATAGAAAAAAGTACGAAGAATAATTTGCAATAAAATTTGTACAACCACGCCCAACGATAAAGAGGTCAAATGTGGGCGTTAATTTTAAATAATGAATTTCAGTACCTTAGATTTATGTTTTTACCAAATTAACACACTCTGTGTTGTAGCTGAGATTATAATCTATCATCCGGTACGACTTTCATGGAAATGTGCCAAGCGGTTGCTGAGATATACGAGTTAGAATTTTGCTTAAAATATGCAATTTCGTCCATAAAGCTATTTTAGAATTTTATCAATAACTCTGAAGTTTCTTGGTCTAAACGGATATAATTTTCAGGCCTTGTAGAATAAGGCTTCGTGACTCGTATAAAAGTTGTTTGCAAACGCTAAGTCTATTAGTAAGAAAGATATAAGGTTTTAAACTTTTAATAGCTAATTTAGACTAACAGGGTCGGCCAAACGGTGGGCCAAAGGTTTGCCATCGTATAGCCCACGTTTTAATCTATCATATGGTGAAAGATTTATTCCAATATCTCAAGCCGTTTATGAGTTACAGCACTTTAAAGAAAAATGGTTTGTCAAAATTCACCTGCTACGAAGTTCTGTTGACCTGGTGTTTCACCAAACAAAAATAATATTTTTCTAAGTTTTTTGGAGGAAAAAACTGTTTTAGGATTTGCTTAATATCTCGGTTGTTTTTAAAGATATTAACATGAAATTTGGCAGGCTAATAGAAAAAAGTACGAAGAATAATTTGCAAAAAAATTTGTACAACCACGTCCAACGATAAAGAGGTCAAATGTGGGCGTTAATTTTAAATAATGAATTTCAGTACCTTAGATTTATGTTTTTACCAAATTAACATACTCTGTGTTGTAGCTGAGATTATAATCTATCATCCGGTACGAGTTTCATGGAAATGTGCCAAGCGGTTGCTGAGATATACGAGTTAGAATTTTGCTTAAAATATGCAATTTCGTCCATAAAGCTATTTTAGAATTTTATCAATAACTCTGAAGTTTCTTGGTCTAAACGGATATAATTTTCAGGCCTTGTAGAATAAGGCTTCGTGACTCGTATAAAAGTTGTTTGCAAACGCTAAGTCTATTAGTAAGAAAGATATAAGGTTTTAAACTTTTAATAGCTAATTTATACTAACAGGGTAGGCCAATCGGTGGGCCAAAGGTTTGCCATCGTATAGCCCACGTTTTAATCTATCATATGGTGAAAGATTTATTCCAATATCTCAAGCCGTTTATGAGTTACAGCACTTTAAAGAAAAATGGTTTGTCAAAATTCACCTGCTACGAAGTTCTGTTGACCTGGTGTTTCACCAAACAAAAATAATATTTTTCTAAGTTTTTTGGAGGAAAAAACTGTTTTAGGATTTGCTTAATATCTCGGTTGTTTTTAAAGATATTAACATGAAATTTGGCAGGCTAATAGAAAAAAGTACGAAGAATAATTTGCAAAAAAATTTGTACAACCACGTCCAACGATAAAGAGGTCAAATGTGGGCGTTAATTTTAAATAATGAATTTCAGTACCTTAGATTTATGTTTTTACCAAATTAACATACTCTGTGTTGTAGCTGAGATTATAATCTATCATCCGGTACGAGTTTCATGGAAATGTGCCAAGCGGTTGCTGAGATATACGAGTTAGAATTTTGCTTAAAATATGCAATTTCGTCCATAAAGCTATTTTAGAATTTTATCAATAACTCTGAAGTTTCTTGGTCTAAACGGATATAATTTTCAGGCCTTGTAGAATAAGGCTTCGTGACTCGTATAAAAGTTGTTTGCAAACGCTAAGTCTATTAGTAAGAAAGATATAAGGTTTTAAACTTTTAATAGCTAATTTATACTAACAGGGTAGGCCAATCGGTGGGCCAAAGGTTTGCCATCGTATAGCCCACGTTTTAATCTATCATATGGTGGAAGATTTATTCCAATATCTCAAGCCGTTTATGAGTTACAGCACTTTAAAGAAAAATGGTTTGTCAAAATTCACCTGCTACGAAGTTCTGTTGACCTGGTGTTTCAGCAAACAAAAATAAAATTTTTCTAAGTTTTTTGGAGGAAAAAACTGTTTTAGGATTTGCTTAATATCTCGGTTGTTTTTAAAGATATTAACATGAAATTTGGCAGGCTAATAGAAAAAAGTACGAAGAATAATTTGCAATAAAATTTGTACAACCACGCCCAACGAAAAAGAGGTCAAATGTGGGCGTTAATTTTAAATAATGAATTTCAGTACCTTAGATTTATGTTTTTACCAAATTAACATACTCTGTGTTGTAGCTGAGATTATAATCTATCATCCGGTACGAGTTTCATGGAAATGTGCCAAGCGGTTGCTGAGATATACGAGTTAGAATTTTGCTTAAAATATGCAATTTCGTCCATAAAGCTATTTTAGAATTTTATCAATAACTCTGAAGTTTCTTGGTCTAAACGGATATAATTTTCAGGCCTTGTAGAATAAGGC
The DNA here is from genome assembly GCA_956483585.1 of Gymnocheta viridis. NCBI lineage: Eukaryota > Metazoa > Arthropoda > Insecta > Diptera > Tachinidae > Gymnocheta > Gymnocheta viridis. The sequence continues at coordinate 20,428,386 of OY101444.1, read as the reverse complement.
TTCGTGACTCGTATAAAGTTGTTGGCAAACGCTAAGTCTATTAGTAAGAAAGATATAAGGTTTTAAACTTTTAATAGCTAATTTAGACTAACAGGGTCGGCCAAACGGTGGGCCAAAGGTTTGCCATTTTATAATTTTATCAATAACTCTGAAGTTTCTTGGTCTAAACGGATATAATTTTCAGGCCTTGTAGAATAAGGCTTCGTGACTCGTATAAAAGTTGTTTGGAAGCGCTAAGTCTATTAGTAAGAAAGATATAAGGTTTTAAACTTTTAATAGCTAATTTAGACTAACAGGGTAGGCCAATCGGTGGGCCAGAGGTTTGCCATCGTATAGCCCACGTTTTAATCTATCATATGGTGAAAGATTTATTCCAATATCTCAAGCCGTTTATGAGTTACAGCACTTTAAAGAAAAATGGTTTGTCAAAATTCACCTGCTACGAAGTTCTGTTGACCTGGTGTTTCACCAAACAAAAATAAAATTTTTCTAAGTTTTTTGGAGGAAAAAACTGTTTTAGGATTTGCTTAATATCTCGGTTGTTTTTAAAGATATTAACATGAAATTTGGCAGGCTAATAGAAAAAAGTACGAAGAATAATTTGCAATAAAATTTGTACAACCACGCCCAACGATAAAGAGGTCAAATGTGGGCGTTAATTTTAAATAATGAATTTCAGTACCTTAGATTTATGTTTTTACCAAATTAACACACTCTGTGTTGTAGCTGAGATTATAATCTATCATCCGGTACGAGTTTCATGGAAATGTGCCAAGCGGTTGCTGAGATATACGAGTTAGAATTTTGCTTAAAATATGCAATTTCGTCCATAAAGCTATTTTAGAATTTTTCAATAACTCTGAAGTTTCTTGGTCTAAACGGATATAATTTTCAGGCCTTGTAAAATAAGGATTCGTGACTCGTATAAAAGTTGTTTGGAAGCGCTAAGTCTATTAGTAAGAAAGATATAAGGTTTTAAACTTTTAATAGCTAATTTAGACTAACAGGGTAGGCCAATCGGTGGGCCAAAGATTTGCCATCGTATAGCCCACATTTTAATCTATCATATGGTGAAAGATTTATTCCAATATCTCAAGCCGTTTATGAGTTACAGCACTTTAAAGAAAAATGGTTTGTCAAAATTCACCTGCTACGAAGTTTGTTGACCTGGTGTTTCACCAAACAAAAATAAAATTTTTCTAAGTTTTTTGGAGGAAAAAACTGTTTTAGGATTTGCTTAATATCTCGGTTGTTTTTAAAGATATTAACATGAAATTTGGCAGGCTAATAGAAAAAAGTACGAAGAATAATTTGCAATAAAATTTGTACAACCACGCCCAACGATAAAGAGGTCAAATGTGGGCGTTAATTTTAAATAATGAATTTCAGTACCTTAGATTTATGTTTTTACCAAATTAACATACTCTGTGTTGTAGCTGAGATTATAATCTATCATCCGGTACGAGTTTCATGGAAATGTGCCAAGCGGTTGCTGAGATATACGAGTTAGAATTTTGCTTAAAATATGCAATTTCGTCCATAAAGCTATTTTAGAATTTTTCAATAACTCTGAAGTTTCTTGGTCTAAACGGATATAATTTTCAGGCCTTGTAAAATAAGGATTCGTGACTCGTATAAAAGTTGTTTGGAAGCGCTAAGTCTATTAGTAAGAAAGATATAAGGTTTTAAACTTTTAATAGCTAATTTAGACTAACAGGGTAGGCCAATCGGTGGGCCAAAGGTTTGCCATCGTATAGCCCACATTTTAATCTATCATATGGTGAAAGATTTATTCCAATATCTCAAGCCGTTTATGAGTTACAGCACTTTAAAGAAAAATGGTTTGTCAAAATTCACCTGCTACGAAGTTCTGTTGACCTGGTGTTTCACCAAACAAAAATAAAATTTTTCTAAGTTTTTTGGAGGAAAAAACTGTTTTAGGATTTGCTTAATATCTCGGTTGTTTTTAAAGATATTAACATGAAATTTGGCAGGCTAATAGAAAAAAGTACGAAGAATAATTTGCAATAAAATTTGTACAACCACGCCCAACGATAAAGAGGTCAAATGTGGGCGTTAATTTTAAATAATGAATTTCAGTACCTTAGATTTATGTTTTTACCAAATTAACACACTCTGTGTTGTAGCTGAGATTATAATCTATCATCCGGTACGAGTTTCATGGAAATGTGCCAAGCGGTTGCTGAGATATACGAGTTAGAATTTTGCTTAAAATATGCAATTTCGTCCATAAAGCTATTTTAGAATTTTTCAATAACTCTGAAGTTTCTTGGTCTAAACGGATATAATTTTCAGGCCTTGTAAAATAAGGATTCGTGACTCGTATAAAAGTTGTTTGGAAGCGCTAAGTCTATTAGTAAGAAAGATATAAGGTTTTAAACTTTTAATAGCTAATTTAGACTAACAGGGTAGGCCAATCGGTGGGCCAAAGGTTTGCCATCGTATAGCCCACATTTTAATCTATCATATGGTGAAAGATTTATTCCAATATCTCAAGCCGTTTATGAGTTACAGCACTTTAAAGAAAAATGGTTTGTCAAAATTCACCTGCTACGAAGTTTGTTGACCTGGTGTTTCACCAAACAAAAATAAAATTTTTCTAAGTTTTTTGGAGGAAAAAACTGTTTTAGGATTTGCTTAATATCTCGGTTGTTTTTAAAGATATTAACATGAAATTTGGCAGGCTAATAGAAAAAAGTACGAAGAATAATTTGCAATAAAATTTGTACAACCACGCCCAACGATAAAGAGGTCAAATGTGGGCGTTAATTTTAAATAATGAATTTCAGTACCTTAGATTTATGTTTTTACCAAATTAACATACTCTGTGTTGTAGCTGAGATTATAATCTATCATCCGGTACGAGTTTCATGGAAATGTGCCAAGCGGTTGCTGAGATATACGAGTTAGAATTTTGCTTAAAATATGCAATTTCGTCCATAAAGCTATTTTAGAATTTTTCAATAACTCTGAAGTTTCTTGGTCTAAACGGATATAATTTTCAGGCCTTGTAAAATAAGGATTCGTGACTCGTATAAAAGTTGTTTGGAAGCGCTAAGTCTATTAGTAAGAAAGATATAAGGTTTTAAACTTTTAATAGCTAATTTAGACTAACAGGGTAGGCCAATCGGTGGGCCAAAGGTTTGCCATCGTATAGCCCACATTTTAATCTATCATATGGTGAAAGATTTATTCCAATATCTCAAGCCGTTTATGAGTTACAGCACTTTAAAGAAAAATGGTTTGTCAAAATTCACCTGCTACGAAGTTCTGTTGACCTGGTGTTTCACCAAACAAAAATAAAATTTTTCTAAGTTTTTTGGAGGAAAAAACTGTTTTAGGATTTGCTTAATATCTCGGTTGTTTTTAAAGATATTAACATGAAATTTGGCAGGCTAATAGAAAAAAGTACGAAGAATAATTTGCAATAAAATTTGTACAACCACGCCCAACGATAAAGAGGTCAAATGTGGGCGTTAATTTTAAATAATGAATTTCAGTACCTTAGATTTATGTTTTTACCAAATTAACATACTCTGTGTTGTAGCTGAGATTATAATCTATCATCCGGTACGAGTTTCATGGAAATGTGCCAAGCGGTTGCTGAGATATACGAGTTAGAATTTTGCTTAAAATATGCAATTTCGTCCATAAAGCTATTTTAGAATTTTTCAATAACTCTGAAATTTCTTGGTCTAAACGGATATAATTTTCAGGCCTTGTAAAATAAGGATTCGTGACTCGTATAAAAGTTGTTTGGAAGCGCTAAGTCTATTAGTAAGAAAGATATAAGGTTTTAAACTTTTAATAGCTAATTTAGACTAACAGGGTAGGCCAATCGGTGGGCCAAAGGTTTGCCATCGTATAGCCCACATTTTAATCTATCATATGGTGAAAGATTTATTCCAATATCTCAAGCCGTTTATGAGTTACAGCACTTTAAAGAAAAGTGGTTTGTCAAAATTCACCTGCTACGAAGTTCTGTTGACCTGGTGTTTCACCAAACAAAAATAAAATTTTTCTAAGTTTTTTGGAGGAAAAACTGTTTTAGGATTTGCTTAATATCTCGGTTGTTTTTAAAGATATTAACATGAAATTTGGCAGGCTAATAGAAAAAAGTACGAAAAATAATTTGCAATAAAATTTGTACAACCACGCCCAACGATAAAGAGGTCAAATGTGGGCGTTAATTTTAAATAATGAATTTCAGTACCTTAGATTTATGTTTTTACCAAATTAACATACTCTGTGTTGTAGCTGAGATTATAATCTATCATCCGGTACGAGTTTCATGGAAATGTGCCAAGCGGTTGCTGAGATATACGAGTTAGAATTTTGCTTAAAATATGCAATTTCGTCCATAAAGCTATTTTAGAATTTTTCAATAACTCTGAAGTTTCTTGGTCTAAACGGATATAATTTTCAGGCCTTGTAGAATAAGGATTCGTGACTCGTATAAAAGTTGTTTGGAAGCGCTAAGTCTATTAGTAAGAAAGATATAAGGTTTTAAACTTTTAATAGCTAATTTAGACTAACAGGGTAGGCCAATCGGTGGGCCAAAGGTTTGCCATCGTATAGCCCACATTTTAATCTATCATATGGTGAAAGATTTATTCCAATATCTCAAGCCGTTTATGAGTTACAGCACTTTAAAGAAAAATGGTTTGTCAAAATTCACCTGCTACGAAGTTCTGTTGACCTGGTGTTTCACCAAACAAAAATAAAATTTTTCTAAGTTTTTTGGAGGAAAAAACTGTTTTAGGATTTGCTTAATATCTCGGTTGTTTTTAAAGATATTAACATGAAATTTGGCAGGCTAATAGAAAAAAGTACGAAGAATAATTTGCAATAAAATTTGTACAACCACGCCCAACGATAAAGAGGTCAAATGTGGGCGTTTATTTTAAATAATGAATTTCAGTACCTTAGATTTATGTTTTTACCAAATTAACATACTCTGTGTTGTAGCTGAGATTATAATCTATCATCCGGTACGAGTTTCATGGAAATGTGCCAAGCGGTTGCTGAGATATACGAGTTAGAATTTTGCTTAAAATATGCAATTTCGTCCATAAAGCTATTTTAGAATTTTTCAATAACTCTGAAGTTTCTTGGTCTAAACGGATATAATTTTCAGGCCTTGTAGAATAAGGATTCGTGACTCGTATAAAAGTTGTTTGGAAGCGCTAAGTCTATTAGTAAGAAAGATATAAGGTTTTAAACTTTTAATAGCTAATTTAGACTAACAGGGTAGGCCAATCGGTGGGCCAAAGGTTTGCCATCGTATAGCCCACATTTTAATCTATCATATGGTGAAAGATTTATTCCAATATCTCAAGCCGTTTATGAGTTACAGCACTTTAAAGAAAAATGGTTTGTCAAAATTCACCTGCTACGAAGTTCTGTTGACCTGGTGTTTCACCAAACAAAAATAAAATTTTTCTAAGTTTTTTGGAGGAAAAACTGTTTTAGGATTTGCTTAATATCTCGGTTGTTTTTAAAGATATTAACATGAAATTTGGCAGGCTAATAGAAAAAAGTACGAAGAATAATTTGCAATAAAATTTGTACAACCACGCCCAACGATAAAGAGGTCAAATGTGGGCGTTAATTTTAAATAATGAATTTCAGTACCTTAGATTTATGTTTTTACCAAATTAACATACTCTGTGTTGTAGCTGAGATTATAATCTATCATCCGGTACGAGTTTCATGGAAATGTGCCAAGCGGTTGCTGAGATATACGAGTTAGAATTTTGCTTAAAATATGCAATTTCGTCCATAAAGCTATTTTAGAATTTTTCAATAACTCTGAAGTTTCTTGGTCTAAACGGATATAATTTTCAGGCCTTGTAGAATAAGGATTCGTGACTCGTATAAAAGTTGTTTGGAAGCGCTAAGTCTATTAGTAAGAAAGATATAAGGTTTTAAACTTTTAATAGCTAATTTAGACTAACAGGGTAGGCCAATCGGTGGGCCAAAGGTTTGCCATCGTATAGCCCACATTTTAATCTATCATATGGTGAAAGATTTATTCCAATATCTCAAGCCGTTTATGAGTTACAGCACTTTAAAGAAAAATGGTTTGTCAAAATTCACCTGCTACGAAGTTCTGTTGACCTGGTGTTTCACCAAACAAAAATAAAATTTTTCTAAGTTTTTTGGAGGAAAAAACTGTTTTAGGATTTGCTTAATATCTCGGTTGTTTTTAAAGATATTAACATGAAATTTGGCAGGCTAATAGAAAAAAGTACGAAGAATAATTTGCAATAAAATTTGTACAACCACGCCCAACGATAAAGAGGTCAAATGTGGGCGTTTATTTTAAATAATGAATTTCAGTACCTTAGATTTATGTTTTTACCAAATTAACATACTCTGTGTTGTAGCTGAGATTATAATCTATCATCCGGTACGAGTTTCATGGAAATGTGCCAAGCGGTTGCTGAGATATACGAGTTAGAATTTTGCTTAAAATATGCAATTTCGTCCATAAAGCTATTTTAGAATTTTTCAATAACTCTGAAGTTTCTTGGTCTAAACGGATATAATTTTCAGGCCTTGTAGAATAAGGATTCGTGACTCGTATAAAAGTTGTTTGGAAGCGCTAAGTCTATTAGTAAGAAAGATATAAGGTTTTAAACTTTTAATAGCTAATTTAGACTAACAGGGTAGGCCAATCGGTGGGCCAAAGGTTTGCCATCGTATAGCCCACATTTTAATCTATCATATGGTGAAAGATTTATTCCAATATCTCAAGCCGTTTATGAGTTACAGCACTTTAAAGAAAAATGGTTTGTCAAAATTCACCTGCTACGAAGTTCTGTTGACCTGGTGTTTCACCAAACAAAAATAAAATTTTTCTAAGTTTTTTGGAGGAAAAAACTGTTTTAGGATTTGCTTAATATCTCGGTTGTTTTTAAAGATATTAACATGAAATTTGGCAGGCTAATAGAAAAAAGTACGAAGAATAATTTGCAATAAAATTTGTACAACCACGCCCAACGATAAAGAGGTCAAATGTGGGCGTTAATTTTAAATAATGAATTTCAGTACCTTAGATTTATGTTTTTACCAAATTAACATACTCTGTGTTGTAGCTGAGACTATAATCTATTATCCGGTACGAGTTTCATGGAAATGTGCCAAGCGGTTGCTGAGATATACGAGTTAGAATTTTGCTTAAAATATGCAATTTCGTCCATAAAGCTATTTTAGAATTTTTCAATAACTCTGAAGTTTCTTGGTCTAAACGGATATAATTTTCAGGCCTTGTAAAATAAGGATTCGTGACTCGTATAAAAGTTGTTTGGAAGCGCTAAGTCTATTAGTAAGAAAGATATAAGGTTTTAAACTTTTAATAGCTAATTTAGACTAACAGGGTAGGCCAATCGGTGGGCCAAAGGTTTGCCATCGTATAGCCCACATTTTAATCTATCATATGGTGAAAGATTTATTCCAATATCTCAAGCCGTTTATGAGTTACAGCACTTTAAAGAAAAATGGTTTGTCAAAATTCACCTGCTACGAAGTTCTGTTGACCTGGTGTTTCACCAAACAAAAATAAAATTTTTCTAAGTTTTTTGGAGGAAAAAACTGTTTTAGGATTTGCTTAATATCTCGGTTGTTTTTAAAGATATTAACATGAAATTTGGCAGGCTAATAGAAAAAAGTACGAAGAATAATTTGCAATAAAATTTGTACAACCACGCCCAACGATAAAGAGGTCAAATGTGGGCGTTAATTTTAAATAATGAATTTCAGTACCTTAGATTTATGTTTTTACCAAATTAACATACTCTGTGTTGTAGCTGAGATTATAATCTATCATCCGGTACGAGTTTCATGGAAATGTACCAAGCGGTTGCTGAGATATACGAGTTAGAATTTTGCTTAAAATATGCAATTTCGTCCATAAAGCTATTTTAGAATTTTATCAATAACTCTGAAGTTTCTTGGTCTAAACGGATATAATTTTCAGGCCTTGTAGAATAAGGCTTCGTGACTCGTATAAAAGTTGTTTGCAAACGCTAAGTCTATTAGTAAGAAAGATATAAGGTTTTAAACTTTTAATAGCTAATTTAGACTAACAGGGTAGGCCAATCGGTGGGCCAAAGGTTTGCCATCGTATAGCCCACATTTTAATCTATCATATGGTGAAAGATTTATTCCAATATCTCAAGCCGTTTATGAGTTACAGCACTTTAAAGAAAAATGGTTTGTCAAAATTCACCTGCTACGAAGTTCTGTTGACCTGGTGTTTCACCAAACAAAAATAAAATTTTTCTAAGTTTTTTGGAGGAAAAAACTGTTTTAGGATTTGCTTAATATCTCGGTTGTTTTTAAAGATATTAACATGAAATTTGGCAGGCTAATAGAAAAAAGTACGAAGAATAATTTGCAATAAAATTTGTACAACCACGCCCAACGATAAAGAGGTCAAATGTGGGCGTTAATTTTAAATAATGAATTTCAGTACCTTAGATTTATGTTTTTACCAAATTAACATACTCTGTGTTGTAGCTGAGATTATAATCTATCATCCGGTACGAGTTTCATGGAAATGTGCCAAGCGGTTGCTGAGATATACGAGTTAGAATTTTGCTTAAAATATGCAATTTCGTCCATAAAGCTATTTTAGAATTTTATCAATAACTCTGAAGTTTCTTGGTCTAAACGGATATAATTTTCAGGCCTTGTAGAATAAGGCTTCGTGACTCGTATAAAAGTTGTTTGCAAACGCTAAGTCTATTAGTAAGAAAGATATAAGGTTTTAAACTTTTAATAGCTAATTTAGACTAACAGGGTAGGCCAATCGGTGGGCCAAAGGTTTGCCATCGTATAGCCCACGTTTTAATCTATCATATGGTGAAAGATTTATTCCAATATCTCAAGCCGTTTATGAGTTACAGCACTTTAAAGAAAAATGGTTTGTCAAAATTCACCTGCTACGAAGTTCTGTTGACCTGGTGTTTCACCAAACAAAAATAAAATTTTTCTAAGTTTTTTGGAGGAAAAAACTGTTTTAGGATTTGCTTAATATCTCGGTTGTTTTTAAAGATATTAACATGAAATTTGGCAGGCTAATAGAAAAAAGTACGAAGAATAATTTGCAATAAAATTTGTACAACCACGCCCAACGATAAAGAGGTCAAATGTGGGCGTTAATTTTAAATAATGAATTTCAGTACCTTAGATTTATGTTTTTACCAAATTAACATACTCTGTGTTGTAGCTGAGATTATAATCTATCATCCGGTACGAGTTTCATGGAAATGTGCCAAGCGGTTGCTGAGATATACGAGTTAGAATTTTGCTTAAAATATGCAATTTCGTCCATAAAGCTATTTTAGAATTTTATCAATAACTCTGAAGTTTCTTGGTCTAAACGGATATAATTTTCAGGCCTTGTAGAATAAGGCTTCGTGACTCGTATAAAAGTTGTTTGCAAACGCTAAGTCTATTAGTAAGAAAGATATAAGGTTTTAAACTTTTAATAGCTAATTTATACTAACAGGGTAGGCCAATCGGTGGGCCAAAGGTTTGCCATCGTATAGCCCACGTTTTAATCTATCATATGGTGAAAGATTTATTCCAATATCTCAAGCCGTTTATGAGTTACAGCACTTTAAAGAAAAATGGTTTGTCAAAATTCACCTGCTACGAAGTTCTGTTGACCTGGTGTTTCACCAAACAAAAATAATATTTTTCTAAGTTTTTTGGAGGAAAAACTGTTTTAGGATTTGCTTAATATCTCGGTTGTTTTTAAAGATATTAACATGAAATTTGGCAGGCTAATAGAAAAAAGTACGAGGAATAATTTGCAATAAAATTTGTACAACCACGCCCAACGATAAAGAGGTCAAATGTGGGCGTTAATTTTAAATAATGAATTTCAGTACCTTAGATTTATGTTTTTACCAAATTAACATACTCTGTGTTGTAGCTGAGATTATAATCTATCATCCGGTACGAGTTTCATGGAAATGTGCCAAGCGGTTGCTGAGATATACGAGTTAGAATTTTGCTTAAAATATGCAATTTCGTCCATAAAGCTATTTTAGAATTTTATCAATAACTCTGAAGTTTCTTACCAAATTAACATACTCTGTGTTGTAGCTGAGATTATAATCTATCATCCGGTACGAGTTTCATGGAAATGTGCCAAGCGGTTGCTGAGATATACGAGTTAGAATTTTGCTTAAAATATGCAATTTCGTCCATAAAGCTATTTTAGAATTTTATCAATAACTCTGAAGTTTCTTGGTCTAAACGGATATAATTTTCAGGCCTTGTAGAATAAGGCTTCGTGACTCGTATAAAAGTTGTTTGCAAACGCTAAGTCTATTAGTAAGAAAGATATAAGGTTTTAAACTTTTAATAGCTAATTTAGACTAACAGGGTAGGCCAATCGGTGGGCCAAAGGTTTGCCATCGTATAGCCCACATTTTAATCTATCATATGGTGAAAGATTTATTCCAATATCTCAAGCCGTTTATGAGTTACAGCACTTTAAAGAAAAATGGTTTGTCAAAATTCACCTGCTACGAAGTTCTGTTGACCTGGTGTTTCACCAAACAAAAATAAAATTTTTCTAAGTTTTTTGGAGGAAAAAACTGTTTTAGGATTTGCTTAATATCTCGGTTGTTTTTTAAGATATTAACATGAAACTTGGCAGGCTAATAGAAAAAAGTACGAAGAATAATTTGCAATAAAATTTGTACAACCACGCCCAACGATAAAGAGGTCAAATGTGGGCGTTAATTTTAAATAATGAATTTCAGTACCTTAGATTTATGTTTTTACCAAATTAACATACTCTGTGTTGTAGCTGAGATTATAATCTATCATCCGGTACGAGTTTCATGGAAATGTGCCAAGCGGTTGCTGAGATATACGAGTTAGAATTTTGCTTAAAATATGCAATTTCGTCCATAAAGCTATTTTAGAATTTTATCAATAACTCTGAAGTTTCTTACCAAATTAACATACTCTGTGTTGTAGCTGAGATTATAATCTATCATCCGGTACGAGTTTCATGGAAATGTGCCAAGCGGTTGCTGAGATATACGAGTTAGAATTTTGCTTAAAATATGCAATTTCGTCCATAAAGCTATTTTAGAATTTTATCAATAACTCTGAAGTTTCTTGGTCTAAACGGATATAATTTTCAGGCCTTGTAGAATAAGGCTTCGTGACTCGTATAAAAGTTGTTTGCAAACGCTAAGTCTATTAGTAAGAAAGATATAAGGTTTTAAACTTTTAATAGCTAATTTAGACTAACAGGGTAGGCCAATCGGTGGGCCAAAGGTTTGCCATCGTATAGCCCACGTTTTAATCTATCATATGGTGAAAGATTTATTCCAATATCTCAAGCCGTTTATGAGTTACAGCACTTTAAAGAAAAATGGTTTGTCAAAATTCACCTGCTACGAAGTTCTGTTGACCTGGTGTTTCACCAAACAAAAAAAAAATGTTTCTAAGTTTTTTGGAGGAAAAAACTGTTTTAGGATTTGCTTAATATCTCGGTTGTTTTTAAAGATATTAACATGAAATTTGGCAGGCTAATAGAAAAAAGTACGAAGAATAATTTGCAATAAAATTTGTACAACCACGCCCAACGATAAAGAGGTCAAATGTGGGCGTTAATTTTAAATAATGAATTTCAGTACCTTAGATTTATGTTTTTACCAAATTAACATACTCTGTGTTGTAGCTGAGACTATAATCTATCATCCGGTACGAGTTTCATGGAAATGTGCCAAGCGGTTGCTGAGATATACGAGTTAGAATTTTGCTTAAAATATGCAATTTCGTCCATAAAGCTATTTTAGAATTTTTCAATAACTCTGAAGTTTCTTGGTCTAAACGGATATAATTTTCAGGCCTTGTAAAATAAGGATTCGTGACTCGTATAAAAGTTGTTTGGAAGCGCTAAGTCTATTAGTAAGAAAGATATAAGGTTTTAAACTTTTAATAGCTAATTTAGACTAACAGGGTAGGCCAATCGGTGGGCCAAAGGTTTGCCATCGTATAGCCCACATTTTAATCTATCATATGGTGAAAGATTTATTCCAATATCTCAAGCCGTTTATGAGTTACAGCACTTTAAAGAAAAATGGTTTGTCAAAATTCACCTGCTACGAAGTTCTGTTGACCTGGTGTTTCACCAAACAAAAATAAAATTTTTCTAAGTTTTTTGGAGGAAAAAACTGTTTTAGGATTTGCTTAATATCTCGGTTGTTTTTAAAGATATTAACATGAAATTTGGCAGGCTAATAGAAAAAAGTACGAAGAATAATTTGCAATAAAATTTGTACAACCACGCCCAACGATAAAGAGGTCAAATGTGGGCGTTAATTTTAAATAATGAATTTCAGTACCTTAGATTTATGTTTTTACCAAATTAACATACTCTGTGTTGTAGCTGAGATTATAATCTATCATCCGGTACGAGTTTCATGGAAATGTGCCAAGCGGTTGCTGAGATATACGAGTTAGAATTTTGCTTAAAATATGCAATTTCGTCCATAAAGCTATTTTAGAATTTTTCAATAACTCTGAAGTTTCTTGGTCTAAACGGATATAATTTTCAGGCCTTGTAAAATAAGGATTCGTGACTCGTATAAAAGTTGTTTGGAAGCGCTAAGTCTATTAGTAAGAAAGATATAAGGTTTTAAACTTTTAATAGCTAATTTAGACTAACAGGGTAGGCCAATCGGTGGGCCAAAGGTTTGCCATCGTATAGCCCACATTTTAATCTATCATATGGTGAAAGATTTATTCCAATATCTCAAGCCGTTTATGAGTTACAGCACTTTAAAGAAAAATGGTTTGTCAAAATTCACCTGCTACGAAGTTCTGTTGACCTGGTGTTTCACCAAACAAAAATAAAATTTTTCTAAGTTTTTTGGAGGAAAAAACTGTTTTAGGATTTGCTTAATATCTCGGTTGTTTTTAAAGATATTAACATGAAATTTGGCAGGCTAATAGAAAAAAGTACGAAGAATAATTTGCAATAAAATTTGTACAACCACGCCCAACGATAAAGAGGTCAAATGTGGGCGTTAATTTTAAATAATGAATTTCAGTACCTTTGATTTATGTTTTTACCAAATTAACATACTCTGTGTTGTAGCTGAGATTATAATCTATCATCCGGTACGAGTTTCATGGAAATGTGCCAAGCGGTTGCTGAGATATACGAGTTAGAATTTTGCTTAAAATATGCAATTTCGTCCATAAAGCTATTTTAGAATTTTATCAATAACTCTGAAGTTTCTTACCAAATTAACATACTCTGTGTTGTAGCTGAGATTATAATCTATCATCCGGTACGAGTTTCATGGAAATGTGCCAAGCGGTTGCTGAGATATACGAGTTAGAATTTTGCTTAAAATATGCAATTTCGTCCATAAAGCTATTTTAGAATTTTATCAATAACTCTGAAGTTTCTTACCAAATTAACATACTCTGTGTTGTAGCTGAGATTATAATCTATCATCCGGTACGAGTTTCATGGAAATGTGCCAAGCGGTTGCTGAGATATACGAGTTAGAATTTTGCTTAAAATATGCAATTTCGTCCATAAAGCTATTTTAGAATTTTATCAATAACTCTGAAGTTTCTTGGTCTAAACGGATATAATTTTCAGGCCTTGTAGAATAAGGCTTCGTGACTCGTATAAAAGTTGTTTGCAAACGCTAAGTCTATTAGTAAGAAAGATATAAGGTTTTAAACTTTTAATAGCTAATTTAGACTAACAGGGTAGGCCAATCGGTGGGCCAAAGGTTTGCCATCGTATAGCCCACATTTTAATCTATCATATGGTGAAAGATTTATTCCAATATCTCAAGCCGTTTATGAGTTACAGCACTTTAAAGAAAAATGGTTTGTCAAAATTCACCTGCTACGAAGTTCTGTTGACCTGGTGTTTCACCAAACAAAAATAAAATTTTTCTAAGTTTTTTGGAGGAAAAAACTGTTTTAGGATTTGCTTAATATCTCGGTTGTTTTTTAAGATATTAACATGAAACTTGGCAGGCTAATAGAAAAAAGTACGAAGAATAATTTGCAATAAAATTTGTACAACCACGCCCAACGATAAAGAGGTCAAATGTGGGCGTTAATTTTAAATAATGAATTTCAGTACCTTAGATTTATGTTTTTACCAAATTAACATACTCTGTGTTGTAGCTGAGATTATAATCTATCATCCGGTACGAGTTTCATGGAAATGTGCCAAGCGGTTGCTGAGATATACGAGTTAGAATTTTGCTTAAAATATGCAATTTCGTCCATAAAGCTATTTTAGAATTTTATCAATAACTCTGAAGTTTCTTGGTCTAAACGGATATAATTTTCAGGCCTTGTAGAATAAGGCTTCGTGACTCGTATAAAAGTTGTTTGCAAACGCTAAGTCTATTAGTAAGAAAGATATAAGGTTTTAAACTTTTAATAGCTAATTTAGACTAACAGGGTAGGCCAATCGGTGGGCCAAAGGTTTGCCATCGTATAGCCCACGTTTTAATCTATCATATGGTGAAAGATTTATTCCAATATCTCAAGCCGTTTATGAGTTACAGCACTTTAAAGAAAAATGGTTTGTCAAAATTCACCTGCTACGAAGTTCTGTTGACCTGGTGTTTCACCAAACAAAAATAAAATTTTTCTAAGTTTTTTGGAGGAAAAAACTGTTTTAGGATTTGCTTAATTAATATCTCGGTTGTTTTTAAAGATATTAACATGAAATTTGGCAGGCTAATAGAAAAAAGTACGAAGAATAATTTGCAATAAAATTTGTACAACCACGCCCAACGATAAAGAGGTCAAATGTGGGCGTTAATTTTAAATAATGAATTTCAGTACCTTAGATTTATGTTTTTACCAAATTAACATACTCTGTGTTGTAGCTGAGATTATAATCTATCATCCGGTACGAGTTTCATGGAAATGTGCCAAGCGGTTGCTGAGATATACGAGTTAGAATTTTGCTTAAAATATGCAATTTCGTCCATAAAGCTATTTTAGAATTTTATCAATAACTCTGAAGTTTCTTGGTCTAAACGGATATAATTAATATCTCGGTTGTTTTTAAAGATATTAACATGAAATCTGGCAGGCTAATAGAAAAAGTACGAAGAATAATTTGCAATAAAATTTGTACAACCACGCCCAACGATAAAGAGGTCAAATGTGGGCGTTAATTTTAAATAATGAATTTCAGTACCTTAGATTTATGTTTTTACCAAATTAACATACTCTGTGTTGTAGCTGAGATTATAATCTATCATCCGGTACGAGTTTCATGGAAATGTGCCAAGCGGTTGCTGAGATATACGAGTTAGAATTTTGCTTAAAATATGCAATTTCGTCCATAAAGCTATTTTAGAATTTTTCAATAACTCTGAAGTTTCTTGGTCTAAACGGATATAATTTTCAGGCCTTGTAAAATAAGGATTCGTGACTCGTATAAAAGTTGTTTGGAAGCGCTAAGTCTATTAGTAAGAAAGATATAAGGTTTTAAACTTTTAATAGCTAATTTAGACTAACAGGGTAGGCCAATCGGTGGGCCAAAGGTTTGCCATCGTATAGCCCACATTTTAATCTATCATATGGTGAAAGATTTATTCCAATATCTCAAGCCGTTTATGAGTTACAGCACTTTAAAGAAAAATGGTTTGTCAAAATTCACCTGCTACGAAGTTCTGTTGACCTGGTGTTTCACCAAACAAAAATAAAATTTTTCTAAGTTTTTTGGAGGAAAAAACTGTTTTAGGATTTGCTTAATATCTCGGTTGTTTTTAAAGATATTAACATGAAACTCGGCAGGCTAATAGAAAAAAGTACCAAGAATAATTTGCAATAAAATTTGTACAACCACGCCCAACGATAAAGAGGTCAAATGTGGGCGTTAATTTTAAATAATGAATTTCAGTACCTTAGATTTATGTTTTTACCAAATTAACATACTCTGTGTTGTAGCTGAGATTATAATCTATCATCCGGTACGAGTTTCATGGAAATGTGCCAAGCGGTTGCTGAGATATACGAGTTAGAATTTTGCTTAAAATATGTAATTTCGTCCATAAAGCTATTTTAGAATTTTTCAATAACTCTGAAGTTTCTTGGTCTAAACGGATATAATTTTCAGGCCTTGTAGAATAAGGCTTCGTGACTCGTATAAAAGTTGTTTGCAAACGCTAAGTCTATTAGTAAGAAAGATATAAGGTTTTAAACTTTTAATAGCTAATTTAGACTAACAGGGTAGGCCAATCGGTGGGCCAAAGGTTTGCCATCGTATAGCCCACGTTTTAATCTATCATATGGTGAAAGATTTATTCCAATATCTCAAGCCGTTTATGAGTTACAGCACTTTAAAGAAAAATGGTTTGTCAAAATTCACCTGCTACGAAGTTCTGTTGACCTGGTGTTTCACCAAACAAAAATAAAATTTTTCTAAGTTTTTTGGAGGAAAAAACTGTTTTAGGATTTGCTTAATTAATATCTCGGTTGTTTTTAAAGATATTAATATGAAATTTGGCAGGCTAATAGAAAAAAGTACGAAGAATAATTTGCAATAAAATTTGTACAACCACGCCCAACGATAAAGAGGTCAAATGTGGGCGTTAATTTTAAATAATGAATTTCAGTACCTTAGATTTATGTTTTTACCAAATTAACATACTCTGTGTTGTAGCTGAGATTATAATCTATCATCCGGTACGAGTTTCATGGAAATGTGCCAAGCGGTTGCTGAGATATACGAGTTAGAATTTTGCTTAAAATATGCAATTTCGTCCATAAAGCTATTTTAGAATTTTATCAATAACTCTGAAGTTTCTTGGTCTAAACGGATATAATTAATATCTCGGTTGTTTTTAAAGATATTAACATGAAATTTGGCAGGCTAATAGAAAAAAGTACGAAGAATAATTTGCAATAAAATTTGTACAACCACGCCCAACGATAAAGAGGTCAAATGTGGGCGTTAATTTTAAATAATGAATTTCAGTACCTTAGATTTATGTTTTTACCAAATTAACATACTCTGTGTTGTAGCTGAGATTATAATCTATCATCCGGTACGAGTTTCATGGAAATGTGCCAAGCGGTTGCTGAGATATACGAGTTAGAATTTTGCTTAAAATATGCAATTTCGTCCATAAAGCTATTTTAGAATTTTATCAATAACTCTGAAGTTTCTTGGTCTAAACGGATATAATTAATATCTCGGTTGTTTTTAAAGATATTAACATGAAATTTGGCAGGCTAATAGAAAAAGTACGAAGAATAATTTGCAATAAAATTTGTACAACCACGCCCAACGATAAAGAGGTCAAATGTGGGCGTTAATTTTAAATAATGAATTTCAGTACCTTAGATTTATGTTTTTACCAAATTAACATACTCTGTGTTGTAGCTGAGATTATAATCTATCATCCGGTACGAGTTTCATGGAAATGTGCCAAGCGGTTGCTGAGATATACGAGTTAGAATTTTGCTTAAAATATGCAATTTCGTCCATAAAGCTATTTTAGAATTTTTCAATAACTCTGAAGTTTCTTGGTCTAAACGGATATAATTTTCAGGCCTTGTAAAATAAGGATTCGTGACTCGTATAAAAGTTGTTTGGAAGCGCTAAGTCTATTAGTAAGAAAGATATAAGGTTTTAAACTTTTAATAGCTAATTTAGACTAACAGGGTAGGCCAATCGGTGGGCCAAAGGTTTGCCATCGTATAGCCCACATTTTAATCTATCATATGGTGAAAGATTTATTCCAATATCTCAAGCCGTTTATGAGTTACAGCACTTTAAAGAAAAATGGTTTGTCAAAATTCACCTGCTACGAAGTTCTGTTGACCTGGTGTTTCACCAAACAAAAAAAAAATGTTTCTAAGTTTTTTGGAGGAAAAAACTGTTTTAGGATTTGCTTAATATCTCGGTTGTTTTTAAAGATATTAACATGAAATTTGGCAGGCTAATAGAAAAAAGTACGAAGAATAATTTGCAATAAAATTTGTACAACCACGCCCAACGATAAAGAGGTCAAATGTGGGCGTTAATTTTAAATAATGAATTTCAGTACCTTAGATTTATGTTTTTACCAAATTAACATACTCTGTGTTGTAGCTGAGATTATAATCTATCATCCGGTACGAGTTTCATGGAAATGTGCCAAGCGGTTGCTGAGATATACGAGTTAGAATTTTGCTTAAAATATGCAATTTCGTCCATAAAGCTATTTTAGAATTTTATCAATAACTCTGAAGTTTCTTGGTCTAAACGGATATAATTAATATCTCGGTTGTTTTTAAAGATATTAACATGAAATTTGGCAGGCTAATAGAAAAAGTACGAAGAATAATTTGCAATAAAATTTGTACAACCACGCCCAACGATAAAGAGGTCAAATGTGGGCGTTAATTTTAAATAATGAATTTCAGTACCTTAGATTTATGTTTTTACCAAATTAACATACTCTGTGTTGTAGCTGAGATTATAATCTATCATCCGGTACGAGTTTCATGGAAATGTGCCAAGCGGTTGCTGAGATATACGAGTTAGAATTTTGCTTAAAATATGCAATTTCGTCCATAAAGCTATTTTAGAATTTTTCAATAACTCTGAAGTTTCTTGGTCTAAACGGATATAATTTTCAGGCCTTGTAAAATAAGGATTCGTGACTCGTATAAAAGTTGTTTGGAAGCGCTAAGTCTATTAGTAAGAAAGATATAAGGTTTTAAACTTTTAATAGCTAATTTAGACTAACAGGGTAGGCCAATCGGTGGGCCAAAGGTTTGCCATCGTATAGCCCACATTTTAATCTATCATATGGTGAAAGATTTATTCCAATATCTCAAGCCGTTTATGAGTTACAGCACTTTAAAGAAAAATGGTTTGTCAAAATTCACCTGCTACGAAGTTCTGTTGACCTGGTGTTTCACCAAACAAAAATAAAATTTTTCTAAGTTTTTTGGAGGAAAAAACTGTTTTAGGATTTGCTTAATATCTCGGTTGTTTTTAAAGATATTAACATGAAACTCGGCAGGCTAATAGAAAAAAGTACCAAGAATAATTTGCAATAAAATTTGTACAACCACGCCCAACGATAAAGAGGTCAAATGTGGGCGTTAATTTTAAATAATGAATTTCAGTACCTTAGATTTATGTTTTTACCAAATTAACATACTCTGTGTTGTAGCTGAGATTATAATCTATCATCCGGTACGAGTTTCATGGAAATGTGCCAAGCGGTTGCTGAGATATACGAGTTAGAATTTTGCTTAAAATATGTAATTTCGTCCATAAAGCTATTTTAGAATTTTTCAATAACTCTGAAGTTTCTTGGTCTAAACGGATATAATTTTCAGGCCTTGTAGAATAAGGCTTCGTGACTCGTATAAAAGTTGTTTGCAAACGCTAAGTCTATTAGTAAGAAAGATATAAGGTTTTAAACTTTTAATAGCTAATTTAGACTAACAGGGTAGGCCAATCGGTGGGCCAAAGGTTTGCCATCGTATAGCCCACGTTTTAATCTATCATATGGTGAAAGATTTATTCCAATATCTCAAGCCGTTTATGAGTTACAGCACTTTAAAGAAAAATGGTTTGTCAAAATTCACCTGCTACGAAGTTCTGTTGACCTGGTGTTTCACCAAACAAAAATAAAATTTTTCTAAGTTTTTTGGAGGAAAAAACTGTTTTAGGATTTGCTTAATTAATATCTCGGTTGTTTTTAAAGATATTAACATGAAATTTGGCAGGCTAATAGAAAAAAGTACGAAGAATAATTTGCAATAAAATTTGTACAACCACGCCCAACGATAAAGAGGTCAAATGTGGGCGTTAATTTTAAATAATGAATTTCAGTACCTTAGATTTATGTTTTTACCAAATTAACATACTCTGTGTTGTAGCTGAGATTATAATCTATCATCCGGTACGAGTTTCATGGAAATGTGCCAAGCGGTTGCTGAGATATACGAGTTAGAATTTTGCTTAAAATATGCAATTTCGTCCATAAAGCTATTTTAGAATTTTATCAATAACTCTGAAGTTTCTTGGTCTAAACGGATATAATTAATATCTCGGTTGTTTTTAAAGATATTAACATGAAATTTGGCAGGCTAATAGAAAAAAGTACGAAGAATAATTTGCAATAAAATTTGTACAACCACGCCCAACGATAAAGAGGTCAAATGTGGGCGTTAATTTTAAATAATGAATTTCAGTACCTTAGATTTATGTTTTTACCAAATTAACATACTCTGTGTTGTAGCTGAGATTATAATCTATCATCCGGTACGAGTTTCATGGAAATGTGCCAAGCGGTTGCTGAGATATACGAGTTAGAATTTTGCTTAAAATATGCAATTTCGTCCATAAAGCTATTTTAGAATTTTATCAATAACTCTGAAGTTTCTTGGTCTAAACGGATATAATTAATATCTCGGTTGTTTTTAAAGATATTAACATGAAATTTGGCAGGCTAATAGAAAAAGTACGAAGAATAATTTGCAATAAAATTTGTACAACCACGCCCAACGATAAAGAGGTCAAATGTGGGCGTTAATTTTAAATAATGAATTTCAGTACCTTAGATTTATGTTTTTACCAAATTAACATACTCTGTGTTGTAGCTGAGATTATAATCTATCATCCGGTACGAGTTTCATGGAAATGTGCCAAGCGGTTGCTGAGATATACGAGTTAGAATTTTGCTTAAAATATGCAATTTCGTCCATAAAGCTATTTTAGAATTTTTCAATAACTCTGAAGTTTCTTGGTCTAAACGGATATAATTTTCAGGCCTTGTAAAATAAGGATTCGTGACTCGTATAAAAGTTGTTTGGAAGCGCTAAGTCTATTAGTAAGAAAGATATAAGGTTTTAAACTTTTAATAGCTAATTTAGACTAACAGGGTAGGCCAATCGGTGGGCCAAAGGTTTGCCATCGTATAGCCCACATTTTAATCTATCATATGGTGAAAGATTTATTCCAATATCTCAAGCCGTTTATGAGTTACAGCACTTTAAAGAAAAATGGTTTGTCAAAATTCACCTGCTACGAAGTTCTGTTGACCTGGTGTTTCACCAAACAAAAAAAAAATGTTTCTAAGTTTTTTGGAGGAAAAAACTGTTTTAGGATTTGCTTAATATCTCGGTTGTTTTTAAAGATATTAACATGAAATTTGGCAGGCTAATAGAAAAAAGTACGAAGAATAATTTGCAATAAAATTTGTACAACCACGCCCAACGATAAAGAGGTCAAATGTGGGCGTTAATTTTAAATAATGAATTTCAGTACCTTAGATTTATGTTTTTACCAAATTAACATACTCTGTGTTGTAGCTGAGATTATAATCTATCATCCGGTACGAGTTTCATGGAAATGTGCCAAGCGGTTGCTGAGATATACGAGTTAGAATTTTGCTTAAAATATGCAATTTCGTCCATAAAGCTATTTTAGAATTTTTCAATAACTCTGAAGTTTCTTGGTCTAAACGGATATAATTTTCAGGCCTTGTAGAATAAGGCTTCGTGACTCGTATAAAAGTTGTTTGCAAACGCTAAGTCTATTAGTAAGAAAGATATAAGGTTTTAAACTTTTAATAGCTAATTTAGACTAACAGGGTAGGCCAATCGGTGGGCCAAAGGTTTGCCATCGTATAGCCCACGTTTTAATCTATCATATGGTGAAAGATTTATTCCAATATCTCAAGCCGTTTATGAGTTACAGCACTTTAAAGAAAAATGGTTTGTCAAAATTCACCTGCTACGAAGTTCTGTTGACCTGGTGTTTCACCAAACAAAAATAAAATTTTTCTAAGTTTTTTGGAGGAAAAAACTGTTTTAGGATTTGCTTAATTAATATCTCGGTTGTTTTTAAAGATATTAACATGAAATTTGGCAGGCTAATAGAAAAAAGTACGAAGAATAATTTGCAATAAAATTTGTACAACCACGCCCAACGATAAAGAGGTCAAATGTGGGCGTTAATTTTAAATAATGAATTTCAGTACCTTAGATTTATGTTTTTACCAAATTAACATACTCTGTGTTGTAGCTGAGATTATAATCTATCATCCGGTACGAGTTTCATGGAAATGTGCCAAGCGGTTGCTGAGATATACGAGTTAGAATTTTGCTTAAAATATGCAATTTCGTCCATAAAGCTATTTTAGAATTTTATCAATAACTCTGAAGTTTCTTGGTCTAAACGGATATAATTTTCAGGCCTTGTAGAATAAGGCTTCGTGACTCGTATAAAAGTTGTTTGCAAACGCTAAGTCTATTAGTAAGAAAGATATAAGGTTTTAAACTTTTAATAGCTAATTTAGACTAACAGGGTAGGCCAATCGGTGGGCCAAAGGTTTGCCATCGTATAGCCCACGTTTTAATCTATCATATGGTGAAAGATTTATTCCAATATCTCAAGCCGTTTATGAGTTACAGCACTTTAAAGAAAAATGGTTTGTCAAAATTCACCTGCTACGAAGTTCTGTTGACCTGGTGTTTCACCAAACAAAAAAAAAATGTTTCTAAGTTTTTTGGAGGAAAAAACTGTTTTAGGATTTGCTTAATATCTCGGTTGTTTTTAAAGATATTAACATGAAATTTGGCAGGCTAATAGAAAAAAGTACGAAGAATAATTTGCAATAAAATTTGTACAACCACGCCCAACGATAAAGAGGTCAAATGTGGGCGTTAATTTTAAATAATGAATTTCAGTACCTTAGATTTATGTTTTTACCAAATTAACATACTCTGTGTTGTAGCTGAGATTATAATCTATCATCCGGTACGAGTTTCATGGAAATGTGCCAAGCGGTTGCTGAGATATACGAGTTAGAATTTTGCTTAAAATATGCAATTTCGTCCATAAAGCTATTTTAGAATTTTATCAATAACTCTGAAGTTTCTTGGTCTAAACGGATATAATTTTCAGGCCTTGTAGAATAAGGCTTCGTGACTCGTATAAAAGTTGTTTGCAAACGCTAAGTCTATTAGTAAGAAAGATATAAGGTTTTAAACTTTTAATAGCTAATTTAGACTAACAGGGTAGGCCAATCGGTGGGCCAAAGGTTTGCCATCGTATAGCCCACGTTTTAATCTATCATATGGTGAAAGATTTATTCCAATATCTCAAGCCGTTTATGAGTTACAGCACTTTAAAGAAAAATGGTTTGTCAAAATTCACCTGCTACGAAGTTCTGTTGACCTGGTGTTTCACCAAACAAAAAAAAAATGTTTCTAAGTTTTTTGGAGGAAAAAACTGTTTTAGGATTTGCTTAATATCTCGGTTGTTTTTAAAGATATTAACATGAAATTTGGCAGGCTAATAGAAAAAAGTACGAAGAATAATTTGCAATAAAATTTGTACAACCACGCCCAACGATAAAGAGGTCAAATGTGGGCGTTAATTTTAAATAATGAATTTCAGTACCTTAGATTTATGTTTTTACCAAATTAACATACTCTGTGTTGTAGCTGAGATTATAATCTATCATCCGGTACGAGTTTCATGGAAATGTGCCAAGCGGTTGCTGAGATATACGAGTTAGAATTTTGCTTAAAATATGCAATTTCGTCCATAAAGCTATTTTAGAATTTTATCAATAACTCTGAAGTTTCTTGGTCTAAACGGATATAATTTTCAGGCCTTGTAGAATAAGGCTTCGTGACTCGTATAAAAGTTGTTTGCAAACGCTAAGTCTATTAGTAAGAAAGATATAAGGTTTTAAACTTTTAATAGCTAATTTAGACTAACAGGGTAGGCCAATCGGTGGGCCAAAGGTTTGCCATCGTATAGCCCACGTTTTAATCTATCATATGGTGAAAGATTTATTCCAATATCTCAAGCCGTTTATGAGTTACAGCACTTTAAAGAAAAATGGTTTGTCAAAATTCACCTGCTACGAAGTTCTGTTGACCTGGTGTTTCACCAAACAAAAAAAAAATGTTTCTAAGTTTTTTGGAGGAAAAAACTGTTTTAGGATTTGCTTAATATCTCGGTTGTTTTTAAAGATATTAACATGAAATTTGGCAGGCTAATAGAAAAAAGTACGAAGAATAATTTGCAATAAAATTTGTACAACCACTCCCA
The DNA here is from genome assembly GCA_956483585.1 of Gymnocheta viridis. Taxonomy (NCBI): domain Eukaryota; kingdom Metazoa; phylum Arthropoda; class Insecta; order Diptera; family Tachinidae; genus Gymnocheta; species Gymnocheta viridis. Next base: position 20,404,256 of record OY101444.1, on the reverse strand, counting down.
ACGATAAAGAGGTCAAATGTGGGCGTTAATTTTAAATAATGAATTTCAGTACCTTAGATTTATGTTTTTACCAAATTAACATACTCTGTGTTGTAGCTGAGATTATAATCTATCATCCGGTACGAGTTTCATGGAAATGTGCCAAGCGGTTGCTGAGATATACGAGTTAGAATTTTGCTTAAAATATGCAATTTCGTCCATAAAGCTATTTTAGAATTTTTCAATAACTCTGAAGTTTCTTGGTCTAAACGGATATAATTTTCAGGCCTTGTAAAATAAGGATTCGTGACTCGTATAAAAGTTGTTTGGAAGCGCTAAGTCTATTAGTAAGAAAGATATAAGGTTTTAAACTTTTAATAGCTAATTTAGACTAACAGGGTAGGCCAATCGGTGGGCCAAAGGTTTGCCATCGTATAGCCCACGTTTTAATCTATCATATGGTGAAAGATTTATTCCAATATCTCAAGCCGTTTATGAGTTACAGAACTTTAAAGAAAAATGGTTTGTCAAAATTCACCTGCTACGAAGTTCTGTTGACCTGGTGTTTCACCAAACAAAAATAAAATTTTTCTAAGTTTTTTGGAGGAAAAAACTGTTTTAGGATTTGCTTAATATCTCGGTTGTTTTTAAAGATATTAACATGAAATTTGGCAGGCTAATAGAAAAAAGTACGAAGAATAATTTGCAATAAAATTTGTACAACCACGCCCAACGATAAAGAGGTCAAATGTGGGCGTTAATTTTAAATAATGAATTTCAGTACCTTTGATTTATGTTTTTACCAAATTAACATACTCTGTGTTGTAGCTGAGATTATAATCTATCATCCGGTACGAGTTTCATGGAAATGTGCCAAGCGGTTGCTGAGATATACGAGTTAGAATTTTGCTTAAAATATGCAATTTCGTCCATAAAGCTATTTTAGAATTTTATCAATAACTCTGAAGTTTCTTGGTCTAAACGGATATAATTTTCAGGCCTTGTAGAATAAGGCTTCGTGACTCGTATAAAAGTTGTTTGGAAGCGCTAAGTCTATTAGTAAGAAAGATATAAGGTTTTAAACTTTTAATAACTAATTTAGACTAACAGGGTAGGCCAATCGGTGGGCCAAAGGTTTGCCATCGTATAGCCCACGTTTTAATCTATCATATGGTGAAAGATTTATTCCACTATCTCAAGCCGTTTATGAGTTACAGCATTTTAAAGAAAAATGTTTTGTCAAAATTCACCTGCTACGAAGTTCTGTTGACCTGGTGTTTCACCAAACAAAAATAATATTTTTCTAAGTTTTTTGGAGGCAAAAACTGTTTTAGGATTTTCTTAATATCTCGGTTGTTTTTAAAGATATTAACATGAAATTTGGCAGGCTAATAGAAAAAAGTACGAAGAATAATTTGCAATAAAATTTGTACAACCACGCCCAACGATAAAGAGGTCAAATGTGGGCGTTAATTTTAAATAATGAATTTCAGTACCTTAGATTTATGTTTTTACCAAATTAACATACTCTGTGTTGTAGCTGAGATTATAATCTATCATCCGGTACGAGTTTCATGGAAATGTGCCAAGCGGTTGCTGAGATATACGAGTTAGAATTTTGCTTAAAATATGCAATTTCGTCCATAAAGCTATTTTAGAATTTTATCAATAACTCTGAAGTTTCTTGGTCTAAACGGATATAATTTTCAGGCCTTGTAGAATAAGGCTTCGTGACTCGTATAAAAGTTGTTTGGAAGCGCTAAGTCTATTAGTAAGAAAGATATAAGGTTTTACACTTTTAATAGCTAATTTAGACTAACAGGGTCGGCCAATCGGTGGGCCAAAGGTTTGCCATCGTATAGCCCACGTTTTAATCTATCATATGGTGAAAGATTTATTCCAATATCTCAAGCCGTTTATGAGTTACAGCACTTGAAAGAAAAATGGTTTGTCAAAATTCACCTGCTACGAAGTTCTGTTGACCTGGTGTTTCACCAAACAAAAATAATATTTTTCTAAGTTTTTTGGAGGAAAAAACTGTTTTAGGATTTGCTTAATATCTCGGTTGTTTTTAAAGATATTAACATGAAATTTGGCAGGCTAATAGAAAAAAGTACGAAGAATAATTTGCAATAAAATTTGTACAACCACGCCCAACGATAAAGAGGTCAAATGTGGGCGTTAATTTTAAATAATGAATTTCAGTACCTTAGATTTATGTTTTTACCAAATTAACATACTCTGTGTTGTAGCTGAGATTATAATCTATCATCCGGTACGAGTTTCATGGAAATGTGCCAAGCGGTTGCTGAGATATACGAGTTAGAATTTTGCTTAAAATATGCAATTTCGTCCATAAAGCTATTTTAGAATTTTATCAATAACTCTGAAGTTTCTTGGTCTAAACGGATATAATTTTCAGGCCTTGTAGAATAAGGCTTCGTGACTCGTATAAAAGTTGTTTGGAAGCGCTAAGTCTATTAGTAAGAAAGATATAAGGTTTTAAACTTTTAATAACTAATTTAGACTAACAGGGTAGGCCAATCGGTGGGCCAAAGGTTTGCCATCGTATAGCCCACGTTTTAATCTATCATATCGTGACTCGTATAAAAGTTGTTTGGAAGCGCTAAGTCTATTAGTAAGAAAGATATAAGGTTTTAAACTTTTAATAACTAATTTAGACTAACAGGGTAGGCCAATCGGTGGGCCAAAGGTTTGCCATCGTATAGCCCACGTTTTAATCTATCATATGGTGAAAGATTTATTCCAATATCTCAAGCCGTTTATGAGTTACAGCACTTGAAAGAAAAATGGTTTGTCAAAATTCACCTGCTACGAAGTTCTGTTGACCTGGTGTTTCACCAAACAAAAATAATATTTTTCTAAGTTTTTTGGAGGAAAAAACTGTTTTAGGATTTGCTTAATATCTCGGTTGTTTTTAAAGATATTAACATGAAATTTGGCAGGCTAATAGAAAAAAGTACGAAGAATAATTTGCAATAAAATTTGTACAACCACGCCCAACGATAAAGAGGTCAAATGTGGGCGTTAATTTTAAATAATGAATTTCAGTACCTTAGATTTATGTTTTTACCAAATTAACATACTCTGTGTTGTAGCTGAGATTATAATCTATCATCCGGTACGAGTTTCATGGAAATGTGCCAAGCGGTTGCTGAGATATACGAGTTAGAATTTTGCTTAAAATATGCAATTTCGTCCATAAAGCTATTTTAGAATTTTATCAATAACTCTGAAGTTTCTTGGTCTAAACGGATATAATTTTCAGGCCTTGTAGAATAAGGCTTCGTGACTCGTATAAAAGTTGTTTGGAAGCGCTAAGTCTATTAGTAAGAAAGATATAAGGTTTTAAACTTTTAATAACTAATTTAGACTAACAGGGTAGGCCAATCGGTGGGCCAAAGGTTTGCCATCGTATAGCCCACGTTTTAATCTATCATATGGTGAAAGATTTATTCCAATATCTCAAGCCGTTTATGAGTTACAGTACTTGAAAGAAAAATGGTTTGTCAAAATTCACCTGCTACGAAGTTCTGTTGACCTGGTGTTTCACCAAACAAAAATAATATTTTTCTAAGTTTTTTGGAGGAAAAAACTGTTTTAGGATTTGCTTAATATCTCGGTTGTTTTTAAAGATATTAACATGAAATTTGGCAGGCTAATAGAAAAAAGTACGAAGAATAATTTGCAATAAAATTTGTACAACCACGCCCAACGATAAAGAGGTCAAATGTGGGCGTTAATTTTAAATAATGAATTTCAGTACCTTAGATTTATGTTTTTACCAAATTAACATACTCTGTGTTGTAGCTGAGATTATAATCTATCATCCGGTACGAGTTTCATGGAAATGTGCCAAGCGGTTGCTGAGATATACGAGTTAGAATTTTGCTTAAAATATGCAATTTCGTCCATTAAGCTATTTTAGAATTTTTCAATAACTCTGAAGTTTCTTGGTCTAAACGGATATAATTTTCAGGCCTTGTAAAATAAGGATTCGTGACTCGTATAAAAGTTGTTTGGAAGCGCTAAGTCTATTAGTAAGAAAGATATAAGGTTTTAAACTTTTAATAGCTAATTTAGACTAACAGGGTAGGCCAATCGGTGGGCCAAAGGTTTGCCATCGTATAGCCCACGTCTTAATCTATCATATGGTGAAAGATTTATTCCAATATCTCAAGCCGTTTATGAGTTACAGCACTTTAAAGAAAAATGGTTTGTCAAAATTCACCTGCTACGAAGTTCTGTTGACCTGGTGTTTCACCAAACAAAAATAAAATTTTTCTAAGTTTTTTGGAGGAAAAAACTGTTTTAGGATTTGCTTAATATCTCGGTTGTTTTTAAAGATATTAACATGAAATTTGGCAGGCTAATAGAAAAAAGTACGAAGAATAATTTGCAATAAAATTTGTACAACCACGCCCAACGATAAAGAGGTCAAATGTGGGCGTTAATTTTAAATAATGAATTTCAGTACCTTTGATTTATGTTTTTACCAAATTAACATACTCTGTGTTGTAGCTGAGATTATAATCTATCATCCGGTACGAGTTTCATGGAAATGTGCCAAGCGGTTGCTGAGATATACGAGTTAGAATTTTGCTTAAAATATGCAATTTCGTCCATAAAGCTATTTTAGAATTTTATCAATAACTCTGAAGTTTCTTGGTCTAAACGGATATAATTTTCAGGCCTTGTAGAATAAGGCTTCGTGACTCGTATAAAAGTTGTTTGGAAGCGCTAAGTCTATTAGTAAGAAAGATATAAGGTTTTAAACTTTTAATAACTAATTTAGACTAACAGGGTAGGCCAATCGGTGGGCCAAAGGTTTGCCATCGTATAGCCCACGTTTTAATCTATCATATGGTGAAAGATTTATTCCACTATCTCAAGCCGTTTATGAGTTACAGCATTTTAAAGAAAAATGTTTTGTCAAAATTCACCTGCTACGAAGTTCTGTTGACCTGGTGTTTCACCAAACAAAAATAATATTTTTCTAAGTTTTTTGGAGGCAAAAACTGTTTTAGGATTTTCTTAATATCTCGGTTGTTTTTAAAGATATTAACATGAAATTTGGCAGGCTAATAGAAAAAAGTACGAAGAATAATTTGCAATAAAATTTGTACAACCACGCCCAACGATAAAGAGGTCAAATGTGGGCGTTAATTTTAAATAATGAATTTCAGTACCTTAGATTTATGTTTTTACCAAATTAACATACTCTGTGTTGTAGCTGAGATTATAATCTATCATCCGGTACGAGTTTCATGGAAATGTGCCAAGCGGTTGCTGAGATATACGAGTTAGAATTTTGCTTAAAATATGCAATTTCGTCCATAAAGCTATTTTAGAATTTTATCAATAACTCTGAAGTTTCTTGGTCTAAACGGATATAATTTTCAGGCCTTGTAGAATAAGGCTTCGTGACTCGTATAAAAGTTGTTTGGAAGCGCTAAGTCTATTAGTAAGAAAGATATAAGGTTTTAAACTTTTAATAACTAATTTAGACTAACAGGGTAGGCCAATCGGTGGGCCAAAGGTTTGCCATCGTATAGCCCACGTTTTAATCTATCATATCGTGACTCGTATAAAAGTTGTTTGGAAGCGCTAAGTCTATTAGTAAGAAAGATATAAGGTTTTAAACTTTTAATAACTAATTTAGACTAACAGGGTAGGCCAATCGGTGGGCCAAAGGTTTGCCATCGTATAGCCCACGTTTTAATCTATCATATGGTGAAAGATTTATTCCAATATCTCAAGCCGTTTATGAGTTACAGTACTTGAAAGAAAAATGGTTTGTCAAAATTCACCTGCTACGAAGTTCTGTTGACCTGGTGTTTCACCAAACAAAAATAATATTTTTCTAAGTTTTTTGGAGGAAAAAACTGTTTTAGGATTTGCTTAATATCTCGGTTGTTTTTAAAGATATTAACATGAAATTTGGCAGGCTAATAGAAAAAAGTACGAAGAATAATTTGCAATAAAATTTGTACAACCACGCCCAACGATAAAGAGGTCAAATGTGGGCGTTAATTTTAAATAATGAATTTCAGTACCTTAGATTTATGTTTTTACCAAATTAACATACTCTGTGTTGTAGCTGAGATTATAATCTATCATCCGGTACGAGTTTCATGGAAATGTGCCAAGCGGTTGCTGAGATATACGAGTTAGAATTTTGCTTAAAATATGCAATTTCGTCCATAAAGCTATTTTAGAATTTTATCAATAACTCTGAAGTTTCTTGGTCTAAACGGATATAATTTTCAGGCCTTGTAGAATAAGGCTTCGTGACTCGTATAAAAGTTGTTTGGAAGCGCTAAGTCTATTAGTAAGAAAGATATAAGGTTTTAAACTTTTAATAACTAATTTAGACTAACAGGGTAGGCCAATCGGTGGGCCAAAGGTTTGCCATCGTATAGCCCACGTTTTAATCTATCATATGGTGAAAGATTTATTCCAATATCTCAAGCCGTTTATGAGTTACAGCACTTGAAAGAAAAATGGTTTGTCAAAATTCACCTGCTACGAAGTTCTGTTGACCTGGTGTTTCACCAAACAAAAATAATATTTTTCTAAGTTTTTTGGAGGAAAAAACTGTTTTAGGATTTGCTTAATATCTCGGTTGTTTTTAAAGATATTAACATGAAATTTGGCAGGCTAATAGAAAAAAGTACGAAGAATAATTTGCAATAAAATTTGTACAACCACGCCCAACGATAAAGAGGTCAAATGTGGGCGTTAATTTTAAATAATGAATTTCAGTACCTTAGATTTATGTTTTTACCAAATTAACATACTCTGAAGTTTCTTGGTCTAAACGGATATAATTTTCAGGCCTTGTAGAATAAGGCTTCTTGACTCGTATAAAAGTTGTTTGCAAACGCTAAGTCTATTAGTAAGAAAGATATAAGGTTTTAAACTTTTAATAGCTAATTTAGACTAACAGGGTAGGCCAATCGGTGGGCCAAAGGTTTGCCATCGTATAGCCCACGTTTTAATCTATCATATGGTGAAAGATTTATTCCAATATCTCAAGCCGTTTATGAGTTACAGCACTTTAAAGAAAAATGGTTTGTCAAAATTCACCTGCTACGAAGTTCTGTTGACCTGGTGTTTCACCAAACAAAAAAAAAATGTTTCTAAGTTTTTTGGAGGAAAAAACTGTTTTAGGATTTGCTTAATATCTCGGTTGTTTTTAAAGATATTAACATGAAATTTGGCAGGCTAATAGAAAAAAGTACGAAGAATAATTTGCAATAAAATTTGTACAACCACGCCCAACGATAAAGAGGTCAAATGTGGGCGTTAATTTTAAATAATGAATTTCAGTACCTTAGATTTATGTTTTTACCAAATTAACATACTCTGTGTTGTAGCTGAGATTATAATCTATCATCCGGTACGAGTTTCATGGAAATGTGCCAAGCGGTTGCTGAGATATACGAGTTAGAATTTTGCTTAAAATATGCAATTTCGTCCATAAAGCTATTTTAGAATTTTATCAATAACTCTGAAGTTTCTTGGTCTAAACGGATATAATTTTCAGGCCTTGTAGAATAAGGCTTCGTGACTCGTATAAAAGTTGTTTGGAAGCGCTAAGTCTATTAGTAAGAAAGATATAAGGTTTTAAACTTTTAATAACTAATTTAGACTAACAGGGTAGGCCAATCGGTGGGCCAAAGGTTTGCCATCGTATAGCCCACGTTTTAATCTATCATATGGTGAAAGATTTATTCCAATATCTCAAGCCGTTTATGAGTTACAGCACTTGAAAGAAAAATGGTTTGTCAAAATTCACCTGCTACGAAGTTCTGTTGACCTGGTGTTTCACCAAACAAAAATAATATTTTTCTAAGTTTTTTGGAGGAAAAAACTGTTTTAGGATTTGCTTAATATCTCGGTTGTTTTTAAAGATATTAACATGAAATTTGGCAGGCTAATAGAAAAAAGTACGAAGAATAATTTGCAATAAAATTTGTACAACCACGCCCAACGATAAAGAGGTCAAATGTGGGCGTTAATTTTAAATAATGAATTTCAGTACCTTAGATTTATGTTTTTACCAAATTAACATACTCTGTGTTGTAGCTGAGATTATAATCTATCATCCGGTACGAGTTTCATGGAAATGTGCCAAGCGGTTGCTGAGATATACGAGTTAGAATTTTGCTTAAAATATGCAATTTCGTCCATAAAGCTATTTTAGAATTTTATCAATAACTCTGAAGTTTCTTGGTCTAAACGGATATAATTTTCAGGCCTTGTAGAATAAGGCTTCGTGACTCGTATAAAAGTTGTTTGGAAGCGCTAAGTCTATTAGTAAGAAAGATATAAGGTTTTAAACTTTTAATAACTAATTTAGACTAACAGGGTAGGCCAATCGGTGGGCCAAAGGTTTGCCATCGTATAGCCCACGTTTTAATCTATCATATGGTGAAAGATTTATTCCAATATCTCAAGCCGTTTATGAGTTACAGCACTTTAAAGAAAAATGGTTTGTCAAAATTCACCTGCTACGAAGTTCTGTTGACCTGGTGTTTCACCAAACAAAAAAAAAATGTTTCTAAGTTTTTTGGAGGAAAAAACTGTTTTAGGATTTGCTTAATATCTCGGTTGTTTTTAAAGATATTAACATGAAATTTGGCAGGCTAATAGAAAAAAGTACGAAGAATAATTTGCAATAAAATTTGTACAACCACGCCCAGCGATAAAGAGGTCAAATGTGGGCGTTAATTTTAAATAATGAATTTCAGTACCTTAGATTTATGTTTTTACCAAATTAACATACTCTGTGTTGTAGCTGAGATTATAATCTATCATCCGGTACGAGTTTCATGGAAATGTGCCAAGCGGTTGCTGAGATATACGAGTTAGAATTTTGCTTAAAATATGCAATTTCGTCCATAAAGCTATTTTAGAATTTTTCAATAACTCTGAAGTTTCTTGGTCTAAACGGATATAATTTTCAGGCCTTGTAAAATAAGGATTCGTGACTCGTATAAAAGTTGTTTGGAAGCGCTAAGTCTATTAGTAAGAAAGATATAAGGTTTTAAACTTTTAATAGCTAATTTAGACTAACAGGGTAGGCCAATCGGTGGGCAAAAGGTTTGCCATCGTATAGCCCACATTTTAATCTATCATATGGTGAAAGATTTATTCCAATATCTCAAGCCGTTTATGAGTTACAGAACTTTAAAGAAAAATGGTTTGTCAAAATTCACCTGCTACGAAGTTCTGTTGACCTGGTGTTTCACCAAACAAAAATAAAATTTTTCTAAGTTTTTTGGAGGAAAAAACTGTTTTAGGATTTGCTTAATATCTCGGTTGTTTTTAAAGATATTAACATGAAATTTGGCAGGCTAATAGAAAAAAGTACGAAGAATAATTTGCAATAAAATTTGTACAACCACGCCCAACGATAAAGAGGTCAAATGTGGGCGTTAATTTTAAATAATGAATTTCAGTACCTTAGATTTATGTTTTTACCAAATTAACATACTCTGTGTTGTAGCTGAGATTATAATCTATCATCCGGTACGAGTTTCATGGAAATGTGCCAAGCGGTTGCTGAGATATACGAGTTAGAATTTTGCTTAAAATATGCAATTTCGTCCATAAAGCTATTTTAGAATTTTTCAATAACTCTGAAGTTTCTTGGTCTAAACGGATATAATTTTCAGGCCTTGTAAAATAAGGATTCGTGACTCGTATAAAAGTTGTTTGGAAGCGCTAAGTCTATTAGTAAGAAAGATATAAGGTTTTAAACTTTTAATAGCTAATTTAGACTAACAGGGTAGGCCAATCGGTGGGCCAAAGGTTTGCCATCGTATAGCCCACGTCTTAATCTATCATATGGTGAAAGATTTATTCCAATATCTCAAGCCGTTTATGAGTTACAGCACTTTAAAGAAAAATGGTTTGTCAAAATTCACCTGCTACGAAGTTCTGTTGACCTGGTGGTTTCACCAAACAAAAATAATATTTTTCTAAGTTTTTTGGAGGTAAAAACTGTTTTAGGATTTTCTTAATATCTCGGTTGTTTTTAAAGATATTAACATGAAATTTGGCAGGCTAATAGAAAAAAGTACGAAGAATAATTTGCAATAAAATTTGTACAACCACGCCCAACGATAAAGAGGTCAAATGTGGGCGTTAATTTTAAATAATGAATTTCAGTACCTTAGATTTATGTTTTTACCAAATTAACATACTCTGTGTTGTAGCTGAGATTATAATCTATCATCCGGTACGAGTTTCATGGAAATGTGCCAAGCGGTTGCTGAGATATACGAGTTAGAATTTTGCTTAAAATATGCAATTTCGTCCATAAAGCTATTTTAGAATTTTATCAATAACTCTGAAGTTTCTTGGTCTAAACGGATATAATTTTCAGGCCTTGTAGAATAAGGCTTCGTGACTCGTATAAAAGTTGTTTGGAAGCGCTAAGTCTATTAGTAAGAAAGATATAAGGTTTTAAACTTTTAATAACTAATTTAGACTAACAGGGTAGGCCAATCGGTGGGCCAAAGGTTTGCCATCGTATAGCCCACGTTTTAGTCTATCATATGGTGAAAGATTTATTCCACTATCTCAAGCCGTTTATGAGTTACAGCATTTTAAAGAAAAATGTTTTGTCAAAATTCACCTGCTACGAAGTTCTGTTGACCTGGTGTTTCACCAAACAAAAATAATATTTTTCTAAGTTTTTTGGAGGCAAAAACTGTTTTAGGATTTTCTTAATATCTCGGTTGTTTTTAAAGATATTAACATGAAATTTGGCAGGCTAATAGAAAAAAGTACGAAGAATAATTTGCAATAAAATTTGTACAACCACGCCCAACGATAAAGAGGTCAAATGTGGGCGTTAATTTTAAATAATGAATTTCAGTACCTTAGATTTATGTTTTTACCAAATTAACATACTCTGTGTTGTAGCTGAGATTATAATCTATCATCCGGTACGAGTTTCATGGAAATGTGCCAAGCGGTTGCTGAGATATACGAGTTAGAATTTTGCTTAAAATATGCAATTTCGTCCATAAAGCTATTTTAGAATTTTATCAATAACTCTGAAGTTTCTTGGTCTAAACGGATATAATTTTCAGGCCTTGTAGAATAAGGCTTCGTGACTCGTATAAAAGTTGTTTGGAAGCGCTAAGTCTATTAGTAAGAAAGATATAAGGTTTTAAACTTTTAATAACTAATTTAGACTAACAGGGTAGGCCAATCGGTGGGCCAAAGGTTTGCCATCGTATAGCCCACGTTTTAATCTATCATATGGTGAAAGATTTATTCCAATATCTCAAGCCGTTTATGAGTTACAGCACTTTAAAGAAAAATGGTTTGTCAAAATTCACCTGCTACGAAGTTCTGTTGACCTGGTGTTTCACCAAACAAAAATAATATTTTTCTAAGTTTTTTGGAGGAAAAAACTGTTTTAGGATTTGCTTAATATCTCGGTTGTTTTTAAAGATATTAACATGAAATTTGGCAGGCTAATAGAAAAAAGTACGAAGAATAATTTGCAATAAAATTTGTACAACCACGCCCAACGATAAAGAGGTCAAATGTGGGCGTTAATTTTAAATAATGAATTTCAGTACCTTAGATTTATGTTTTTACCAAATTAACATACTCTGTGTTGTAGCTGAGATTATAATATATCATCCGGTACGAGTTTCATGGAAATGTGCCAAGCGGTTGCTGAGATATACGAGTTAGAATTTTGCTTAAAATATGCAATTTCGTCCATAAAGCTATTTTAGAATTTTATCAATAACTCTGAAGTTTCTTGGTCTAAACGGATATAATTTTCAGGCCTTGTAGAATAAGGCTTCGTGACTCGTATAAAAGTTGTTTGGAAGCGCTAAGTCTATTAGTAAGAAAGATATAAGGTTTTAAACTTTTAATAACTAATTTAGACTAACAGGGTAGGCCAATCGGTGGGCCAAAGGTTTGCCATCGTATAGCCCACGTTTTAATCTATCATATGGTGAAAGATTTATTCCAATATCTCAAGCCGTTTATGAGTTACAGCACTTTAAAGAAAAATGGTTTGTCAAAATTCACCTGCTACGAAGTTCTGTTGACCTGGTGTTTCACCAAACAAAAATAATATTTTTCTAAGTTTTTTGGAGGAAAAAACTGTTTTAGGATTTGCTTAATATCTCGGTTGTTTTTAAAGATATTAACATGAAATTTGGCAGGCTAATAGAAAAAAGTACGAAGAATAATTTGCAATAAAATTTGTACAACCACGCCCAACGATAAAGAGGTCAAATGTGGGCGTTAATTTTAAATAATGAATTTCAGTACCTTAGATTTATGTTTTTACCAAATTAACATACTCTGTGTTGTAGCTGAGATTATAATCTATCATCCGGTACGAGTTTCATGGAAATGTGCCAAGCGGTTGCTGAGATATACGAGTTAGAATTTTGCTTAAAATATGCAATTTCGTCCATAAAGCTATTTTAGAATTTTATCAATAACTCTGAAGTTTCTTGGTCTAAACGGATATAATTTTCAGGCCTTGTAGAATAAGGCTTCGTGACTCGTATAAAAGTTGTTTGGAAGCGCTAAGTCTATTAGTAAGAAAGATATAAGGTTTTAAACTTTTAATAACTAATTTAGACTAACAGGGTAGGCCAATCGGTGGGCCAAAGGTTTGCCATCGTATAGCCCACGTTTTAATCTATCATATGGTGAAAGATTTATTCCAATATCTCAAGCCGTTTATGAGTTACAGCACTTTAAAGAAAAATGGTTTGTCAAAATTCACCTGCTACGAAGTTCTGTTGACCTGGTGTTTCACCAAACAAAAATAATATTTTTCTAAGTTTTTTGGAGGAAAAAACTGTTTTAGGATTTTCTTAATATCTCGGTTGTTTTTAAAGATATTAACATGAAATTTGGCAGGCTAATAGAAAAATGTACGAAGAATAATTTGCAATAAAATTTGTACAACCACGCCCAACGATAAAGAGGTCAAATGTGGGCGTTAATTTTAAATAATGAATTTCAGTACCTTAGATTTATGTTTTTACCAAATTAACATACTCTGTGTTGTAGCTGAGATTATAATCTATCATCCGGTACGAGTTTCATGGAAATGTGCCAAGCAGTTGCTGAGATATACGAGTTAGAATTTTGCTTAAAATATGCAATTTCGTCCATAAAGCTATTTTAGAATTTTTCAATAACTCTGAAGTTTCTTGGTCTAAACGGATATAATTTTCAGGCCTTGTAAAATAAGGATTCGTGACTCGTATAAAAGTTGTTTGGAAGCGCTAAGTCTATTAGTAAGAAAGATATAAGGTTTTAAACTTTTAATAGCTAATTTAGACTAACAGGGTAGGCCAATCGGTGGGCCAAAGGTTTGCCATCGTATAGCCCACGTCTTAATCTATCATATGGTGAAAGATTTATTCCAATATCTCAAGCCGTTTATGAGTTACAGCACTTTAAAGAAAAATGGTTTGTCAAAATTCACCTGCTACGAAGTTCTGTTGACCTGGTGTTTCACCAAACAAAAATAAAATTTTTCTAAGTTTTTTGGAGGAAAAAACTGTTTTAGGATTTGCTTAATATCTCGGTTGTTTTTAAAGATATTAATTAACATGAAATTTGGCAGGCTAATAGAAAAAAGTACGAAGAATAATTTGCAATAAAATTTGTACAACCACGCCCAACGATAAAGAGGTCAAATGTGGGCGTTAATTTTAAATAATGAATTTCAGTACCTTAGATTTATGTTTTTACCAAATTAACATACTCTGTGTTGTAGCTGAGATTATAATCTATCATCCGGTACGAGTTTCATGGAAATGTGCCAAGCGGTTGCTGAGATATACGAGTTAGAATTTTGCTTAAAATATGCAATTTCGTCCATAAAGCTATTTTAGAATTTTATCAATAACTCTGAAGTTTCTTGGTCTAAACGGATATAATTTTCAGGCCTTGTAGAATAAGGCTTCGTGACTCGTATAAAAGTTGTTTGGAAGCGCTAAGTCTATTAGTAAGAAAGATATAAGGTTTTAAACTTTTAATAACTAATTTAGACTAACAGGGTAGGCCAATCGGTGGGCCAAAGGTTTGCCATCGTATAGCCCACGTTTTAATCTATCATATGGTGAAAGATTTATTCCAATATCTCAAGCCGTTTATGAGTTACAGCACTTGAAAGAAAAATGGTTTGTCAAAATTCACCTGCTACGAAGTTCTGTTGACCTGGTGTTTCACCAAACAAAAATAATATTTTTCTAAGTTTTTTGGAGGAAAAAACTGTTTTAGGATTTGCTTAATATCTCGGTTGTTTTTAAAGATATTAACATGAAATTTGGCAGGCTAATAGAAAAAAGTACGAAGAATAATTTGCAATAAAATTTGTACAACCACGCCCAACGATAAAGAGGTCAAATGTGGGCGTTAATTTTAAATAATGAATTTCAGTACCTTAGATTTATGTTTTTACCAAATTAACATACGCTGTGTTGTAGCTGAGATTATAATCTATCATCCGGTACGAGTTTCATGGAAATGTGCCAAGCGGTTGCTGAGATATACGAGTTAGAATTTTGCTTAAAATATGCAATTTCGTCCATAAAGCTATTTTAGAATTTTATCAATAACTCTGAAGTTTCTTGGTCTAAACGGATATAATTTTCAGGCCTTGTAGAATAAGGCTTCGTGACTCGTATAAAAGTTGTTTGGAAGCGCTAAGTCTATTAGTAAGAAAGATATAAGGTTTTAAACTTTTAATAACTAATTTAGACTAACAGGGTAGGCCAATCGGTGGGCCAAAGGTTTGCCATCGTATAGCCCACGTTTTAATCTATCATATGGTGAAAGATTTATTCCAATATCTCAAGCCGTTTATGAGTTACAGCACTTTAAAGAAAAATGGTTTGTCAAAATTCACCTGCTACGAAGTTCTGTTGACCTGGTGTTTCACCAAACAAAAATAATATTTTTCTAAGTTTTTTGGAGGAAAAAACTGTTTTAGGATTTGCTTAATTAATATCTCGGTTGTTTTTAAAGATATTAACATGAAATTTGGCAGGCTAATAGAAAAAAGTACGAAGAATAATTTGCAATAAAATTTGTACAACCACGCCCAACGATAAAGAGGTCAAATGTGGGCGTTAATTTTAAATAATGAATTTCAGTACCTTAGATTTATGTTTTTACCAAATTAACATACGCTGTGTTGTAGCTGAGATTATAATCTATCATCCGGTACGAGTTTCATGGAAATGTGCCAAGCGGTTGCTGAGATATACGAGTTAGAATTTTGCTTAAAATATGCAATTTCGTCCATAAAGCTATTTTAGAATTTTATCAATAACTCTGAAGTTTCTTGGTCTAAACGGATATAATTTTCAGGCCTTGTAGAATAAGGCTTCGTGACTCGTATAAAAGTTGTTTGGAAGCGCTAAGTCTATTAGTAAGAAAGATATAAGGTTTTAAACTTTTAATAACTAATTTAGACTAACAGGGTAGGCCAATCGGTGGGCCAAAGGTTTGCCATCGTATAGCCCACGTTTTAATCTATCATATGGTGAAAGATTTATTCCAATATCTCAAGCCGTTTATGAGTTACAGCACTTTAAAGAAAAATGGTTTGTCAAAATTCACCTGCTACGAAGTTCTGTTGACCTGGTGTTTCACCAAACAAAAATAATATTTTTCTAAGTTTTTTGGAGGAAAAAACTGTTTTAGGATTTGCTTAATTAATATCTCGGTTGTTTTTAAAGATATTAACATGAAATTTGGCAGGCTAATAGAAAAAAGTACGAAGAATAATTTGCAATAAAATTTGTACAACCACGCCCAACGATAAAGAGGTCAAATGTGGGCGTTAATTTTAAATAATGAATTTCAGTACCTTAGATTTATGTTTTTACCAAATTAACGCTGTGTTGTAGCTGAGATTATAATCTATCATCCGGTACGAGTTTCATGGAAATGTGCCAAGCGGTTGCTGAGATATACGAGTTAGAATTTTGCTTAAAATATGCAATTTCGTCCATAAAGCTATTTTAGAATTTTATCAATAACTCTGAAGTTTCTTGGTCTAAACGGATATAATTTTCAGGCCTTGTAGAATAAGGCTTCGTGACTCGTATAAAAGTTGTTTGGAAGCGCTAAGTCTATTAGTAAGAAAGATATAAGGTTTTAAACTTTTAATAACTAATTTAGACTAACAGGGTAGGCCAATCGGTGGGCCAAAGGTTTGCCATCGTATAGCCCACGTTTTAATCTATCATATGGTGAAAGATTTATTCCAATATCTCAAGCCGTTTATGAGTTACAGCACTTTAAAGAAAAATGGTTTGTCAAAATTCACCTGCTACGAAGTTCTGTTGACCTGGTGTTTCACCAAACAAAAATAATATTTTTCTAAGTTTTTTGGAGGAAAAAACTGTTTTAGGATTTGCTTAATATCTCGGTTGTTTTTAAAGATATTAACATGAAATTTGGCAGGCTAATAGAAAAAAGTACGAAGAATAATTTGCAATAAAATTTGTACAACCACGCCCAACGATAAAGAGGTCAAATGTGGGCGTTAATTTTAAATAATGAATTTCAGTACCTTAGATTTATGTTTTTACCAAATTAACATACGCTGTGTTGTAGCTGAGATTATAATCTATCATCCGGTACGAGTTTCATGGAAATGTGCCAAGCGGTTGCTGAGATATACGAGTTAGAATTTTGCTTAAAATATGCAATTTCGTCCATAAAGCTATTTTAGAATTTTATCAATAACTCTGAAGTTTCTTGGTCTAAACGGATATAATTTTCAGGCCTTGTAGAATAAGGCTTCGTGACTCGTATAAAAGTTGTTTGGAAGCGCTAAGTCTATTAGTAAGAAAGATATAAGGTTTTAAACTTTTAATAACTAATTTAGACTAACAGGGTAGGCCAATCGGTGGGCCAAAGGTTTGCCATCGTATAGCCCACGTTTTAATCTATCATATGGTGAAAGATTTATTCCAATATCTCAAGCCGTTTATGAGTTACAGCACTTTAAAGAAAAATGGTTTGTCAAAATTCACCTGCTACGAAGTTCTGTTGACCTGGTGTTTCACCAAACAAAAATAATATTTTTCTAAGTTTTTTGGAGGAAAAAACTGTTTTAGGATTTGCTTAATATCTCGGTTGTTTTTAAAGATATTAACATGAAATTTGGCAGGCTAATAGAAAAAAGTACGAAGAATAATTTGCAATAAAATTTGTACAACCACGCCCAACGATAAAGAGGTCAAATGTGGGCGTTAATTTTAAATAATGAATTTCAGTACCTTTGATTTATGTTTTTACCAAATTAACATACTCTGTGTTGTAGCTGAGATTATAATCTATCATCCGGTACGAGTTTCATGGAAATGTGCCAAGCGGTTGCTGAGATATACGAGTTAGAATTTTGCTTAAAATATGCAATTTCGTCCATAAAGCTATTTTAGAATTTTATCAATAACTCTGAAGTTTCTTGGTCTAAACGGATATAATTTTCAGGCCTTGTAGAATAAGGCTTCGTGACTCGTATAAAAGTTGTTTGGAAGCGCTAAGTCTATTAGTAAGAAAGATATAAGGTTTTAAACTTTTAATAACTAATTTAGACTAACAGGGTAGGCCAATCGGTGGGCCAAAGGTTTGCCATCGTATAGCCCACGTTTTAATCTATCATATGGTGAAAGATTTATTCCAATATCTCAAGCCGTTTATGAGTTACAGCACTTGAAAGAAAAATGGTTTGTCAAAATTCACCTGCTACAAAGTTCTGTTGACCTGGTGTTTCACCAAACAAAAATAATATTTTTCTAAGTTTTTTGGAGGATAAAACTGTTTTAGGATTTGCTTAATATCTCGGTTGTTTTTAAAGATATTAACATGAAATTTGGCAGGCTAATAGAAAAAAGTACGAAGAATAATTTGCAATAAAATTTGTACAACCACGCCCAACGATAAAGAGGTCAAATGTGGGCGTTAATTTTAAATAATGAATTTCAGTACCTTAGATTTATGTTTTTACCAAATTAACATACTCTGTGTTGTAGCTGAGATTATAATCTATCATCCGGTACGAGTTTCATGGAAATGTGCCAAGCGGTTGCTGAGATATACGAGTTAGAATTTTGCTTAAAATATGCAATTTCGTCCATAAAGCTATTTTAGAATTTTATCAATAACTCTGAAGTTTCTTGGTCTAAACGGATATAATTTTCAGGCCTTGTAGAATAAGGCTTCGTGACTCGTATAAAAGTTTTGATGCGGTAAGTCTATTAGTAAGAAAGATATAATGTTTGCATGATGTATTTTCTTTTAGTTTAACTTACACATATGTATTTGTTGTTCAAAGCTTTTAAATTAAAAAATAAAATAAAACGCTTTCTTGAATTGTTTACGATTATATTTGGATAAGAACAAATTATTATTTTTTATTTTTTTATATAAAAAAGATTTAAATTTTCTTTTAAATGTGTGAAGAGATCTCAGTTTTTTTTAATCATCTGTCAAATGTATAAAATATTATTTGTTATTAGTTAATCTGGTTAAACAGGGGTTAGTTTTTCATTAATAATTTGTTTAGTTTGTTTAAATATATGTATGTATTATTAGTACTATAAAATTTTTTTAAAGCTTTGTTTTATTATAATTATGTATCAATATATGTATGTGGAATTATGCATTGTTTTTAAGTTTGCAAAATTACCAATTGGATTCATAGTTTTTTTATATATATTTTTCTCATGTTATACTTTCCACTAAACAAAATTTGGCAACATCCTGCAGTCCTGTGGTTTTTTAGTTTTAGGTTTCGAGTTGAAATTGGATATTATTGAAATGTCATTTATTTTAACGAGTTTTAGTTTTAAAGGTGATTTTCAAACATTGTTTTTATTTGATATATAATTTCTGGTAATTTTTTTAGCTACATTTGTTGGTTCCCATGGATTAAATAGATTTAGTATTTTCGTCTAGTATTGACAGTGGAGGACAAGAAAATTTTGATGTTACAAAAAATCATAGTGAATGGAAAAAAGCAACAGACATTTTTTTTAAAAACATAATTAATATTTATCCTAAAACAATTTTCTCTGTATTCACTTAGTATTAAAGTTTGCTTAGTAACAAAAGAGAAACATTGCGAATATATATTATAAAAAGAAAAAAATAATTTCAATTTATTTTCCTGAAAATTAAATTGGCAATATACGCAATATTTTACGAAAATTTAAGTTTCTTGTTTTAAAAAATCTCAAATTTTCAAATATATTTTATCCCTTGTTGCTCCACTGTATTAATATAAAAGTGTTTCAAGTTTTTAATATTTTGTATTGTATATTTTAAGAAGTTTTTTTTGTTGGTTTAGTAAAAAAATGTCAATTTGATTTTTTGGTTAATATGTATTATTATGTTAATTATATGTATTTGGTAAAATACTGCCACAACTCTAGTTTTTTATTCAATTAAATATTTATTTGAAATTGTTAATTCTGTTACATAAATCTTTGTTTAATCTTTTTAATAGTTTAAAAAGTTTTTTGATTGTTTCACTTTTAATTTACTTTATTATTCTAAGCAAAAAGTTATGGTTAAAGATTTAAATTGCCTGTAAATGAGAAATGCAGCTGCAAATAGAAATATATTATTTATTTATTTATTTAGATTTTGTTAAATAAAATTTTGTTTTTTTATATTTGTTTAAATTTTTATAGTATATTTAGATTTATTTAAAAATTTTTACAAATTATTTAATAATTTTATAAAAAAAAAATTAAATTTAAATTAACATTTATATATGCTTAAAAACAATTCTAAAGTAAAAAATAAGTCAAGGACAGGATAAACAATAAAATATAATGAAAACTGGTATCAATTATTAAGCAATAAACAATGAATTCTGTTACAACAATGTACACACACATACACACAAGCACACACAGTTAAACAACTAATTAAAAACGTAGACAACTAACTAAAGAAAAAGAAATAATAATAAAATGTTATACAGGAATATTTATTTGTTCTAAAATCTTAAGTAAGTTAAATAGAACGCATATAGAGAGAAGTACTTAAGATTCTTTAATAATATCATTGGAACTATTGGAAACGCATCACTTTTCGAACAATCATTTTTAATTACTTTATCAGACTTTGCAAGAAATTGATTATTTGGCTATGGACAGACAACTGAACGTGTCAGCTTAATTGAATGTCAGAAATATTATCCCTTGGTGTAACAAATCATGCATCAGGGCTGAAACAAGTTTCCAATTTTTTTTTTTTTTTTCAATTTAAAATTAAATTTAAAATAAAATTTTTAATTTTTTTTAAATCGCTGACGACTCAGTAGGAAGTTTGATATCCTGCAAATTAATATACAGATGAATGTGCTCAGAGTTATTTATAACTTTAAAAGAACTAATAAACTTCAAACGACCAAACAGATATTCCTAAATTTTATTTAAAAGCGCTATTTGAATAGAAAAAATTCTGAATTAGTTCAGTCGTTTACGAACTACGATGAAACAGATACACAAATACTAACGATAAATTTATAACTAATAAACTCCGTTGTTGTCGTAGGTAGGGTTTGCGATTTTCCGGATTTTTTCACTTGCAAAATATGAATTTTCCAAATTGAGTTAATTTATTAAGTGAAAATTCGCAAAAAAAATTACTGTTTTCTTAAAGTAAACATTCTCACTGCCGTCTTAAAAAAATAACTTGGATTTAAAACATATTTTAAAGAACATTTTTATGGAAAATTTGTTCTAAAATACATTTCAAATATACTTTTTTAAAAATATAGGCCTTAAATTATTTTATTATTTGATTATTATAAAATTATTTGATTATTTTTCGAACTAAGTTTATTGTTAATCCAAACTTAGGCTAAAGTTCGCAACGTTGTTAGTCATAAAGAATTGGATATGAAGCACAATATTCTAAAGTAACGAGTGCAGAATTAACATTAATTAATTTGGACCTACACGGCAGAATATAACCAGCGTATTTTTTCGGGCTCCGATACAGCCCCATCATCAGTGGTCATGTATATTTCCTTGTATTCGCACTTTTTATTTATACAAATTATGACAGGAAAAATAATACGAGACTGGTTTGTATTATAGTAGGTAGGTATTATTAATTGTTTAAATCAAACACAACTTCATCGCGATCAATATTTATTAAAATTTAACATCACTAAATTAACGTTATATTAACCCATTATTACACATTGGTTAACTTTACCCTTGTTCCTTTGGAATATTGTGTCATATTCAATTCTTTCTGACGAAAAACGCTATAAATTTTAGCCTAATACTAATGACTTTAGATTCTTAATATTAAAAATTTTCCCGGGTACTCGTAAATGAGTGTGTCTTTTCGCGTTAATTTCCGATTCCCTAACCATAGCCAGGGGATTAAAGGGGTTTGTATATACCACATGTTAAAGTTTAAAATATTGCTGTAAGCTGCTGTGACACAATCAAACAACTTAGACATCCTACTGAGGAAAAAACTAGATCCTAGCCTCCTTCTTTATGAAAGAACAAAATAAAGTACCAGACATCATCAAGACTGCTGGAATTAGTTTGTAGCAACACTAGTTCTATGTATATTCTTAAAGAATCGAAGCCAGTTCTGGCTGCACCATTTTCCAATTACAATTTTTCCTGTTAACTTTGTTTAATTTGTTACAAATTTTCTCTCAATAAAAACTAAAACTTTCAATAAAAAAAAAATTAACGAAAAAAAAACAAAAGAAATCTAAAACATATTGCATTTTCTACTGATAAATTTTTCAAACGAATTTTTGGAAGTTTCCGTTAAAGCTTAAATTAAATTTTTTAAAACTAAAGTTTTGTATTTCTGTTAGTAAAACTTAAAATTAAGTAAAAAAAATATACAAATTAAATGGTTTTTTTTTTGTTTACACAAAAAGTTATTTAAATGAGTATTGTTGTGATATTAATGTAAATCTTTCTTGAACAACAAAATTTTAAATTTTAAAAATAAAAACGTTCTTTTTTGTCATCTTTGGATTTCGAAACGTACAAAAATGTTTTTTCTTACTAAAATTTTCTACATATTTATATATTCATTTCTTTTTTAATTATAATTAATATTTATTATTACAAATATTTGCCTTTCAAGTGATGTTTGATTTAATACTATAAAATTATGTTTTCTTTTCCTTTTTCGTTTTTTTTTTATTATCATAAAAAACAAAATTATTTTGTAATTTATTTCATTACAATTGTTTTGTTCATTAAGTAATTTTCTTTTCATCATTATTTAATTTAACAAAATTTCAATTCATTAACCTTTTTTATTGTTTTGTGTTGTTGCATCATGAGGAAAGTTAAGTAAGTAGTTTTGAAATACGTACTTTTAATACATCAATCTGTATATAAATATTATTAAATTTGAAATTTTAATTATATATTGTGATATCTGTTGTATTAGGTTTTTTAAATGGTTGTATGTGTGTATGTTTAAAGTTTATGTTAAGTTTAATTCATAAATATCATTTAAAACTAATTTAATTATTATTGTTGATTTTGTGAACGAGATTCAAACATGGCTGTGACATCACGTATGGAAAATTGAGGTGAAATTTTTTCACGACTAGAAAAAAAAATTTAAAAGAATATACACAAATATATTAAGAATAAATAATTTAACACTTTGAATGGAAACATTTTTTTAAGATTTTTCATTAAGAAATATATATGAAATAAATTAAAAATTATTGCATATACATAGACTTGCTCACCCACAGCAAACAACTATTTTTTTTAATTAATTGTTAGAATATCTCCAATAATTTAGTAAATATTGAATAATATTCGATAGCTTACTACGAAAAAGCAAATACGAAATGAACCCTTAAGGGCATGGCTGATAAAACAACGTCGGTTTGCGTGACGTTTCTAACTTTGAGAGAAAAAGCAAAAGGTGTATGAAACAATAAAAAGTTTGAAACACTCACGCATTGTTTGTTTTCCTATAAAAGCATTGAGTAATTTTTACATTTAATTATGTGTTATAAAAATAAAAGTTAAAAATGTTATTGACGATTTATTGGAATTGGTTCTAAATGTGCTCTTAATGCATGAAGCATTAGAAAAAACATATGAGTTGTCTAACTTTTCGCTTTGCGCTGCATTAAAAGTACTTTATGTGACATGTTTCGTATAAGTATGTACATTACATTTTAGTTAAAGCGAATCTGTAACTCAACGCGAAGCAAAATTATTAACCGACATGCCCTTCAATGATGCAACAGAATTCCGTCGAAACGTACTTTTTCCTACAAACTGACATTTTAAATACGTCTAGAGTAGCTGTTTCAAGTTACATGTGCTAGACTGTCAGCATTCGTTTCGCGGTTTCTATGCGTGCCACGATCCTGGATGCATCAGAGCTGACAAACCAAATAAATCAGTAAAGTTCTGAATGGTGCGCGAAGGAATATGTACCCGTACTTGTTTTAATTGCATATATTTAGTATTTGTTGTTGAGTATTTCCAGTGCCTAATATGGTTCATAAAATATATATATGTAGCTCTATTTAAAAAACAAAATTTCTCGTCCACACACCCGCTTTTTAATTTTTAATTGAAATCTATTTCTCATATTTGTTATTGAAGCGCAAATGCGCAGTCTGTGACAATTTACATGTCTATTACGTTTCACTAAATACAGTTCTATGTCAAAAATAACACTTCGTAATTATGTACCTTTTAATTTTCAGCTTTTTGTTAAGTCTGCAGTAGTAACACACATCCTCTGAGTACTTGCAGAGTCTATTAATTAATGCTTATAAAATATAACTCTATGCCAAATTTAACACGTTATAACACCCCTTGAGAATTTCTAACGTCTATTTCGGATCACAAGATACAGCAATATTCTAAAAACATCACTTCTTCTCTTTGCAGCCTTTAATTTTTAATTTCATTACATATTTACTATTTGTTGTTAATACGGGCATGAGAAGTGCCTACCTATTACGGTTCATGAAATATAGGCCTGTGGCAGACGGTCAGACATTTTAGCGAAAACAAAAGGCTGCACTTTGTAGCGAGTTTGTTGAAAATAAAATTATTATACAAGAATAATACAATTATAGTTGTACTCACTTTGATGCTAAACTATTTCTAGAAGTCGTTGTTGTTGTATGAGAGGTTGTCGTTAGACCCAACGTATTTCCCGCTGTGCCCACTAATTCCTGTTGTCTAGTGCGTTCCCTGCTAAGGCTATTACCTCCGGCAGCGTTTACTCCATTAGCGAAATCCATACTTTTACGTTCGAACTTTTGTACTGTGGCACGGGCCGAAAACTCTTCTTGTTCCGAACTGTTAGGTGTGATAACTTTATTCAGAGCATGTTGAGCATGTGGAGGACGTTGTTTAATAAAATCTTTAGTCTCCGTCGTCATATTATTGGCATTTGTTTCGACATAGTTATTTTGATTTTTTTCATCCGAAATGCTTCTAACGCGATGCTGAGTGTTAAGCGTGGTTTCGGATACAGCTGAAGAGGGCGGATTTCTACCGAATTCTTTGAGATTATCCATGTCTTTCTGTAAAGTACGCATATCAGCACGAGATTTTGATTTTACACGCAACGAAGTGTTATCGATTACAAACTTTTCATCTTCATTTTTCGATGAATTCAAATCACATTTTGATTTCGATTTAAAACTGTCGCTATGATATTTTTGCGTTAATTGGAGACGACGTTCCTCTTTAATGCGATCAATTCTTTCACGATCTAGTTTAACACCCGACAAAACCTTAAGCGGAGGATTATTGATGGCATTGTTGGCATTTGAATTGTTAAGATCTTGAGAATTATCGGCATGAACATTATTTTGTATTAGACATATTCTATTCTCAGTTGTCGGAGTTATTTTCAACTCACTGATGTCATAATCATTTTCCAGGGAGTTGGAGCTGAGCAGATTATTGAAATTCTTTTCTTTGGGCAAATCGATTCTCAACAAAGATTTCGCAGTGGTTTTTGATGGAAAATGCTCTTCCGTTATGGGCATGCCAGGTAATCTTTTAGGGGGATTCAAAGTCTTGGGCCGAGTAAAGTCAAAACTTTTTCTTCTATTATTGGGTTCATTGAGTTCGGGCAATTGTTGTGAACTTTTTATTTTCAACTCCTGCAAATTTTTATTACCGAATTCTCTTATAAAGGCATTTTCGTCTAAGGAGCGTGTAATTTGTTGGGTTTTATTTAGTTTTTGCTTAAGAGAAGATGTCTGTGGCACTTTGCCGTGCCTTTCGGGATGTGTATTAATATTTGGTTGGGGTGGTGTGGTTTTTCTTATGGAATTACGTGTGGTAAAATCAAATGCTGGCATTTGTTCTACGGGCGAAGTCTCAAATTTATTGGCCAATTCTTTAACACTAAAATTTGAGGGTGAACGTCTGGCAGCAGTGCTGCAGATATCTACGGTTTCCGACTCCTGATCTTTAATACTATCCAAACTGTCTAGCTCAACTTCGGCATCTTGATAGTCGGCTTTATTCTGCTTCATACTTTCTCCCATTATATTTTCATACACACTTTTTGGTTTACGCAGTTCAACATTTTCGTATAGGAATTTCTCTTCATCAGACATTTGTACGTCATCTAAATTTTCTACGGGAGTTGGTTGTTCTTTATCAGATTCTTTCTCGTTCTCACTTAGTTCTTCAATTTCTGCCAGGTTTTCAAGTTCTGTGTTAAGAAATTTGCGATCTTCGTTTAGCAGTTGATTAACTTCTGTGACCGAATTCCTAAAGAATTTCACTTGTTCATACACAGTGTTCTCATCGAATGAGGTTTCCAACAATTGTCGGGCCTTACTGTGTTCTTTGGGCCTTATAAACGAAGGTTTACCTTGATTTTCATTTGCTTCTTGCTCTTTAGAGGGAGACTTTAAATTAAATGTTATACTTATGGTAGATTTAATAGGACTAGCTAAATGTTTTAGAGGTGAATTGAGATTACTTGGAGTATTCTCATATTCGTCATAGGCTGGTGAATTTTCTTCGGTTTCTATTAAAGAATGCATGCTCAATTGGCGCTGCAGATTTTGATAGCCAAATTCGCTAGGTGTGACCGATTGACTGGTATTGTCGGTGAAATTTGAATTGGGTGATATCAAATTCTGATTGCGCTGTGCTAAACATTCTACCGCGGTGAGTTTGGAACCTGTAGCGGTGTTTAAGTCTAGAGACAGTTCACGCTTTAAAGCCTGCATATCACGTTTGTCATTTATCTATATGAAAATAAAAAGTAATAAATTATGGTTTTCTGGCAAAAATAAATAAATAATAAGAATAACTCACATTTGATCCCAAAGATTCATGGGATGCACCCAAATAACTTGAGGTTTCAACACCCAACAACATTTGTTGCATTTGATTCGAAGAGGCCACCGAAATACCCGACATGACCGAGTTAACCATCAAAGGTTCTAAATCCTGTTGCGGTGTGGTTACGGCAGAACTATTTTCCGAACTTGTATCTCCCATTAGCAAAGAATAACGTGGGCTCTGAATGGGTGATGAGGGTGTTACCGATAGTTTTGATTGTTCCATTTCACTGTGTAGAGTTTTGTGTAAGGTTTCTTTGGTTATATCGCCAGAACAACTGCGCATCAATTGTTCTTGCACGGCTAAGTCTTGGGGGCCACAATAACTACTACGATTTTTATTTTTAAGTAAATCATAACAAGGTTTAGCAATTAAATGATGTTTTGAAAGCTTCGGGGAGTTATTTAAAGAGTTGTTGGATGAAGTGCTCGTGGTGCTAAAGGAAACAGTTCTATAAAAAATTAAAATTTTTAAATTAAAATACTCATTTCACTTTATATTCATTTTAAACATTTACCTTTGTTTGCTAATATGTTGCTGCTGTTCCTCCGTCTTTTTCTGTTCCCTTAATTCGGCTTGTTCCAATAACATTTTGTTCATGGCCTCTTTTGAAGAAAAACGTCTGTCTTTGCCTAAGTTTGTACCGGGATAACTAAAACGCTCTTTGTTAGCACTTGTGTTTGTTGAATTGGAGCCTTCTTGATCTTTGCGCTTTGAACCCAAGGGTACTGAAGGATAACTGTAGCGTGAGTTTAGAGCTGCTGTAGAGTAATTTGCTGTTGCATTGATTGAAACTGTAGATTTTCCAGATTCCTGAGGTTGTTGCTGTTGTCTTTGTGACGCGACTTCTGACGAATTATATAACGAAGACTTTGACAATGAAGATTTAGGAGGAGCATGTACTTGTACACTGGTGTACAAAGTCTGTGTAATGGGCACTGCATGTTCTGGAGTGCCACAGTCTATAAATTGTATATCCGACAATTGATCTTCTAGCTTATAACGTTTGCAACAGCTTTCATCACCATTATGTTCATGACAATTTTCACTATTACATTCTCCATTTGCGGAAGATTGAGACCAATTGCCAGGACTAGCTGCGGTACTTGGTGACAGTAGTAAATTGAGACGAGGTTGTTTTTTGGGACTGGGATTAACACTATTTGTTTGACTCGAAAACTCCTCTGGTCGGGCTCTCAAAATGCGTCTTGAAGTACTACACGATGTGGGTGGAATATTTTCCTTACCAACTCTGGGGGAACTCACTAACGATTCACTTTCCGAGAATATACGCATTTCTGGCTCTTCGCGGTCAAAATTTATACCCAGTTCAGATAGTTCCCTGAAAGATACACGATTACATATTATTCACATTAATTGTACAAAGGTTTACAACAGATTTATTTCCATAGAAAATCGGTTCTATAAACTTTTTATAAACCAAAAATAATTCATTGTAAATTTAAAAATGTCAATGAAAGAAGTTTTAAAAATAAGGAAGCAAGTTACGGCATGAAGTCCATAGAAATTTTAATCGGTATAGGAAGGCTCCAGGACACACTTTAGAAATACGACTGAAAAAGTAAAAAAGCGATAGGGGGCATGTGCATAACGAATAAAAACGAAAAGAATAATAAACATATAATTAGTCCTGTCAAATATTGGTCGCGTACCATGAACGGAAATTATATTTTGACTAAATAATTCTCGTATTCAATTTCGATTGACAAATATGCCATTTTCTTTACTAGAAAAAATTAAATTTTTTACGCTTTTCAAAGACAACATTATACTGAAAATGTTCATTTAAAACGGTGAGTGAATTTGTCATAAATCATTATTTTCATCGGCAAATTTTTGCATATTTCTTAGTAAACAAAACAAACAGAACTAAATCTGTAACTTCAGGGAAAATCGCCGGTGGCTCATAATTAGACGACCGCAGTAGCTTCAAATCGACATATCTATGTAAAAAACCCCTAAGTTACAAAAAATTCAAAATCGACTTCTTGAATTCAAAATGCATGTTCTTGCAATATTTTGCATATTAAAATTTTACTGATTCGTTAATAAGAAATAAGTTTAAACTGAAAAAATAAATTTTTAAATTTTATTATATTTTTATATTAGAGTTTTTTACTAATCATGTAAATTTTTTGATGAATTCATATGAAAATGCTGATTCATATTGAAATGCTCTATTATAACAATTTGATTTTCCTTTATTCTTTTGTCTTTCGTATGCAAAATTTATGAAATTTTATGAAAACGGTAAATTATTCTCTAAAAAATTGTGTCCAAAATTGAGATTATAAGAAAAAACGATGTAAAAATAAAACTAATTTTAAATCACAACAAATTGTATAGAGAAACTCGTCCGGCCCAATTTTGTTTCACTATTTATGTATATGTGCATGAAATGACACAACTTAAATAGAGAAATATGATTAGTACGTGAAGCGGCCTCCGAAAACAGCATCTTGTTTCATTAGTTTTCCTTTGTTTCATTTGATTCCTCAAAAACTACCGCCTGTTCGAAAAATCTCTTCTTAAGAAAACAAATTTAATTAATAAAAATTAAAAACCAAAGCCGGCTTTAACAAAAATGACTTGGAATTGAAAATAAAAATGTTTCAAATTGAAAAATAAACAAAAACAAAGAAAAATTTTTAACAACTACAACTAGCTATTTATTTCGCTTCCAACTTAGTTCAATAGTATTTAAAATTCAGATTATATATGTGCGAGTATATGAATATAGATGGCACTCTTTTTATTACTTTGTTTCGTCTTCACTTACCTTGAGGGACAAGTTGTCATATGGCCCCTTTGCGGTGACTGCAACAAATCAAAGTATGAATCATGTGAAACTGATCTAGAGTGGCCTGCGGTACGCAAGCTGTCTATGGAATTAGAACGTGCACACACCTCAATTGGTTTGCTGGGTTCACCACAATAAGAGCGTGACGTTTCAAACACTTCAATCGATTTGTGTTTATCATCACGCTTCATTAGAGCACTCTTCGAGGGTTTGCCATTTACGCCAATAATGGAATCGTTGTCGGCAAACGTTACCTGTGTAGCTTCTTTATGGCGTGGCGGAGACGATGTAGAATCGTCATCTGTTATTTGCGAAGCCACCACTATAGAGGACTTCAAGTCATGGTTCGCTCCATTGCTAACGGGGCGCTGGTTGCGTGAAAACAATGACTTCCAAGAGTGAGTCTT
Source organism: Gymnocheta viridis (assembly GCA_956483585.1). NCBI lineage: Eukaryota > Metazoa > Arthropoda > Insecta > Diptera > Tachinidae > Gymnocheta > Gymnocheta viridis. The sequence goes on along the minus strand of OY101444.1, from coordinate 20,374,632 downwards.
GCGCTTTTGCCAACTGCGCGGCACTGACAATACCGTATGATATTTATCGGGCAAACTGGAGGGGCCTCCACCAACTTCTATATAAGAGCCTATATTTTGTCCCGAGTTCACGCTGGAAATCATATTAATAGGCATAGAATGTTTCATGTCGAAACCGTCGTAACGCAATTGTCTTTCTTGAGCTTCTTCCAGGCTAATTAGTTTTGGGCCACTGGCACTAAGACTTTTGGGTCTTTCCACACACATTAGACTCTGATCGTGTTCCCTTTGTTCCACCAACAAACTTTCACAATCCGTCAAAGAGTCCATGCGATTATCGGCCAGAGAAACGGGTGCGGCACCTTGGGTGGCTATGTAACTTAAACGAGCGGTGGCCTCTTCCAAGGCATCAAATATATGATGACAATTGCGTATTAAATACTCGGTTACCACTGCCTGTACTCCTACGCCTCTTAAAGCTGCTACTCCGCCAGATTCCAAGGCTGGAGAACGCAGCAAATTTGGAGCCCAAACTATGGCTAAATTTTTATCAGTCATGCCCGTGCGATCAGAATATTGAGAAATTTTATTCAAATGCTCCGATAAATATTTAAGTGTCCTATAAAATATAAAACAAACTTTTATTTAACATTTTAATTTCATTAGGAGTTTAAGTCCTCTCACCTATAATGTGGTGGCGGCAGTTTCAATACCGTCTCCTTCATCAGTCTCAATCTTTCGTTGCTCTCACTTTTGGCCTGTATAGCCTCAACAAAATTATCATACAATTGATAAGTGCACAAAGGATTTGGCAATTCACGAAAATACATTTTCAACAAGGAACTAACAGCGTGTATGTCCTGTTTCATTTCCGGATTACCCAGATCCGGTATACGTTCCTCATCAAAGGCTCGCCTTAATTTTTGTATATTCGATGTTATGCCCGACAAACGATAAATACCATCCACTATGCCATGCTCCTCTATGAATTCGGCACAGCACTTTAAAACCATGGGAATTTCTTGACCACTATTTAATAAATGCTCTGAGAGATCACAAGAGAAAACACGTTCTCGATAAATGCCGCTTTGTTTGAGTCTTCGCCGCGAGGGACGCGATAAAATAAAAGAGCGAAAGAATGCTATTAGCTTGCCATGTTTACGTAAAACTGGTTTGGTTGGAGATACTTCCACCTGACCCACCAGGGGAGCTGGCATGGGAAAATGTCGGGGAATCTTGTCGCCAATGGTGGCTACGCAAGACTGTGGAAAGAAGCCCACTTCATAGTGAGACTTTTGTAAATGCGATTTTTTTCCCCTCCACCAAATCGATTCTGCGGGGGAAGGCATGTCAATAACGGATATCATATCACCCACTTCAATTGATATTTCATCCGAGGCTTGGGCCTGATAGCGTCTCACCCCATAGGCGGCCCCCACAGCTGGAGTATTTATGGTTCTCATGGTATCATCATCAGCTAAAGGCAATCGTCTGCCTTTATTGTCCAATTGTAACCACGTTAATATGGTGCCACAGGTCAATGAGTCCGAGGCTATTTTCGAGAATCTTTCTAAATATTTAGCCACAGCATATTCCACATCCTCTTCGGTTTTAAATTCCATTTCATTGAGATTTTTAAGGCCGCTTATTTTACGATCATAAACACAACGATGCAACATTTCATCTAACATTTGCATATTATCAAATGATCGTTTGACCAGAAATGGATCTGATCGGTGGGGAAATACTTTAATGATAAACCAGCAAGAGGAAGGTGAAAATGGCCTAAGAGAAGAAGGACCTTGTGATGAGTTGGCTGTGCCCGCTATATCGCCACCAATCGATTGAGAGGCAATGCTGCTGTTTAGCAATTCAGACTTGTCATCTACCAAACGTACAGACAGAGGTCCCAATTGGACACGTTCATAATGAAAATGAGCACATTCTTCGAGTTTTGGAAAACGGCAAGTTTTCTAAAAATAGAAGAGAAATGGAAATAATGTTAGTAAAATTTCTATATGTTAATATGTATGTACATCTATTTTTTAATATTTTAAGTTTGCTAATTTTCTGCGTACTTTTCTAGAGTTTGAAATTAATTTCGAATTTTCGAATATACGCAAACTATTTAATATGTATTTCAATAAATATTGGGGCTAAGAATATTTAATTTTACTATATTAAGAACAATAAAATATTCAACCCTCAACAAACAAACTTTTACATTAATTAATTAATAAATTATAAAATTATTTTGTTTATAAAACTTGACAAATTCGTAAATTTTAAATTATGTTGGAATTGTGAACAGTCTAATTTAAGAACTGATAATTTTTGCCCTTTCACATGAAAACATTAATTTCTTTTGCACAACTGAACTCAAAAATACAACTTTTTTAGAATATTGTTCTCATTTATTTAAAAAATTCAAAATAGTAGATTTAAACAAAAAAACAACATCTTCTGGGTCAAATAATATTGTTAAGGCTTTACTGACTATACAAAAAAAATCTTAAGCAATAGCAAAGATACATCTGTTCCATCATCCACCCTTAAAGTAAAATCTTATTTATGAATTCATTTGACACGTTTCAAGCTGTATTTAAGCATAAAAAAAAACAAAATCTGCTGTGAAAGAAAACAACATAAATTGTAGAAACGCACTTGGTAAAGGAATTTAAAAAAATAATAAATAGTAAATAATAATTCCGCAAAACATTTTGCGCATTTAGCTGTCGGTTTTTTGTATCGACTGCTTTTTCTATTTAGAGCAGAATGAATGAAAATACTAAAACAAAGTAACAAGTTTTAAATACATACATATGTACATATACATACATACATATAAACAAACATACATATATATGTACATAAGGCATATTCTTATTTTTAGAAGGGGTAGACCATTCGCAACTTATGGTACCAAATAAATTTTTTAGGATCACAAAATTGTTTGCATTATCGCAGTCTTCCAACGACAGGTTTCATTTTGATATGTGAAAAAACGATTATTTTTAAGCGAAATCACCGGGTGTTTATTTAATTGTAGAGAGATATTCTCTGCCATTAATAATTGACCACAATATCAGCCAAATGGCCGCCACGACTACGCTTGCAGGACCATTTCTTTTTCATGAAATCTTCCATCACCACTTTACGCATTTGCGACATTATGTCGACAACTTCACGACAACTTATCTTTGATATCTTGAATTGATTGTGGGCGACCGGCATGGAGCTTATCTTTCACGCAGCCCTAAAGAAAAAAGTCTTAAGGTGACCAATTGTGATCGATTCTTCGAGAAATCACACGGGCAGGAAACTTTGCAAGCAAAAGAGCGATGGCTTCGTTACTTACATATCTATAGGGTGTTTCTTATAGAGTGATACAAGTTTAAATCATAATAAAACATAGTTATATATTTTTGATATCAATGAAACGGTCTTTATTGGATAGAAAATTTTATGAATTGTTTATATGATTTCGGACATGTGACCGCCACGGCTGGCGCGTACAAGGCGTAATCTGGAACCAAACAGTAATTTTCTGTGGATGTAATGCTGTTTCGACAAGAGCTTGTGTTTCTCCACACTCCAAATGCGACAATTCTGTTTATTTACGTACCCATTCAACCATACGCCATAAAATGGACGAAGTGCACGATAAGTTTGACGAACAGAACCATTATTTTGATTAAAAATTTCCATAATTTGCACGCGTTGCTCTGGTCTAAGTCGATCCATAATGATATGTCAAAGCAAACTAAACAAAAAGCAACTATCAGCTGTTAAATGAGTGGTCAAATAAAGCAGTGATGCCAACTGAAAGTTGTATCACTCTATAAAAAACACCCTTTACATATGTGGTACGTAGCGTCGTCGTGTTGAAACTAAACGTCGTCCACGCAATATCTTCCGATTTCGGTCATACAAATTCATTAACCATCGTTCGATTCCGCAATCCATTCACCGCAAGTTGCTCCTGCCTCCAGACCAAAGAGCGCACCAAACAGTCACACGTGCACGAGTTCGATTCTTTACATCACTAACTTTCTCCAACAGCTCCACCAGTTTCACAACTGCTGGTAGAGAAAGTGCTTCACGACGACCCAAAAATGCTTTAGTTTTGCAAACTATCTCCGCAAAACTTTCACAATTTTTGTAGTAAATTTTAATAATTTCAAAGCGTTGTTAAAACGTAGTACGAGTACATATATCGTTCCATTTTTATTAATAGCGTAGTTTTTACTTGTTATCTGTTAAGTAGTTACTCGTTGAGTCATGACAACTGTTTAAATGGTGGGCTATTGAAAATGAAACGTCTTATTGGAACACATTTTTTTATAAAGACAAGTAACAACTCAGGTAATTAATGCCTATTAACCAATGTGATGTATTATGTACTTTTTTCGGAAAGGGATAGTGCAGAAACGACAGATGGTGAAAGTAGGAAAGCTTAATTAAAGCTTTTTTTTTGTTAATTTTTTATAGCAGTTTTGCTGCGCCGTTGGTGTTAAGTAAGCGCATTAATTTTTGTTGAGCTCTAATAGTCATTTTAATAATTATTTTACTTCGCCTACAATTTTGCCACAATACTGACGAACGAGGGCGCTGTGATCCACGCTATCATAACCCAGTATCAATTGCAGACGGTACTGTTCAGTAAGGAGTGCTATGCCTTCGTCACTTAACAAATACAATGACACATAACATTCTCAGCTTTAACTAATGGATGTTTAGGACTTTTTTTCTACCAATTTGGAGATTTTAAATCGTTTGGTCTTCAAATATATTACAGAGTTATAAGTGCATACGGGTATGAAAAACCCGGTTTTTACCCGTAACTCAAGATTTTGGGGGTATTTTGAAAATTCCAAAAACAAAATGTTTTTGTACTCAACAGTAAAAACCAGAAAAATGGTATAAGGTAAGAGGAATTTTTACTTAATTTTTTTGCCTCACTGTGTAAATTATGTATTTTTATGCATTGAAATCAATTGATTTGTGGAAAAAATGTTGTAATCGGTTATCCAAATAATCCAGAATTAACCAGTTAAAACTTCGATTAAATAATCGACCAGGAAAGTACGAGAAACACGATTATTTTTTTTAAGAACAAACACAAGCAGTTATAAGGCTTGTCTGCAGAAACATCCAGAGGCTAGGCAGGAATCGAACTTGCGACCCTCATACTAATAGTCTAGTACGCTATCTACCATTGTATGGGGGCTCCCCAAATACATCAGTTCTTATTGCGGCATGTCGTATATAAAAAAGTACTGAAAAATGTACCATATTACAGAAATGTCCATCCCTGCACAAGAATGACCCAATTCCCTTCACTAAATATTGTAGTTACTGAAGAGTAAAAACTTATGAGATGCCATGGGGAGCAAAAAAAAATTGCGTAAAATTGTTGTGAATTTTGTATTTGTACATTAGAACAATAGGCATAAACATTAGAAAAAAAATGTATAAGTATGTATTTATATACACAGGATCGTATATGTGTGTTAATGTGTAGAGGATGTCTGCGGTAGAGAAATAAACAAAGGCTGTTTAAAGTTTTATCAAGATGTGTAAAGGAATGAAATGAACAAAACTTTTATGGTTGCACTTAATATGCGTAGTCGCAGAAAAATAGACGGATTCGAAATAAGGTAAATAAATAATAATCACGGTGTGTGTTTGTAAGCGTAACTCAACCAAAACGACTGCCACAGATAATAATATTGCCAAGAACAGATTTTTTTGTTGCAAATTTGAACACTTTCTTTCAAATGTCTGTCTCTAAGACTCTCTCAAAAAATATTTCAAGAAAATATGAAAGCAACAATTTTCTGTTCAAGTAAAAGAAATGTTGGTTAAAATAAGGACGAGTAAATAAAATGCTGAAACACGAGGATGTTATTTAATGATGATGATGATGGTTGGTTGGTGGTGTTGGTGCTGATGTGCCGAGGAATTTTTGCTTAAACGAGCAAATATTTGGGGCGTTGCCTGTTATACATAGTTATTTTTAAGCATTATTGCGAGTCAACATTACTGTGAACATTTTTTATTTATGTTTTGCTTTTGGAGTACAAAAAAAATATTGTAATATTAACACAAATATTTATGTCATTGGTTGTGTTTTAGTAGAACATGTCATTTTTTATTTCTGTTCTTTTTTTTCTTCTCCAATGTCTTTTCGTTTTTATGAAAATACTAAAATTATTAAAAACACGTATTACAAACAAAACAAAATAAATATAGTTTGTTAAGGATAATTTCAAAGGAGTGGTTTAATTTTTATTACAACAATCACTCACGGGAATTTTTTTCTGTTGATTAAAATGACAAAATGACAGTAGTAAATAATTCAAACGAAGGAAAGGTCAAATACCACGCAAATGTCGTGGAATTGTAGAACTTTCAAGCTTTAAAAAATTATAAATATGCATTTGAAAAATATATGAATTAAGTATGTATGTATGTATATACTTTCCGATAAAAAACATTAGTGGTATTCATTATAAGGTTGGACGGGTGGGTCCTGCAAAAGTTCAAGTACAAAATATCGTAGCTATTAACTAAGGGCTGTATTATGGATAGTAATCGAATTTCAGTTACGTTTCCAGCTGGCTAAAAAAAAATTGTCAGCTCTCGGTTGCCAGTTGCAGTTTGTAACATCGTTTTTAGCAACTGGCAACTCAATCGAGGTTCGGTAGCCATTCATAATTGATACTTAATTACATGAATTTTCATTTGCAACAGACACTTTTGCATTTTTAATGAACTCTAAACGGTACTAAAGTGTGTCTCAGTAAGAATGTACTTTCGATGTCAATTTTTGATGTACAAGTGGGAACTCTAACATGTTTATTCCGATTATTAAAAACGGCGAGCTTTACGAAAAAACCGGAAAAGATCAATTCGGCATCGTTCTAAACAACTTAAAATTTCACGATGCAATAAGCGGCGAGTTTTGGCAAAAAGCCTCCAACTTCATGCATACAAAATTCAGCTTACTCAAGAGCTCAAAATAGTAGACCATGGCGTTATTGCCAATTTTTCGGAAATATGTCGTCTTCGCCTATGAAGCAAATTTCCATTTGAATGGCTTCATGAACTCATCAAATTGTTGAATTTGGAGCTCAAAAATACTCATGCAATCAATGAGAAACAAATGCACCCACAACGAGCAACTGTCTGGTGCCGATTTTGGTGAGGCGGCGTGATTGCGCCTTACTTTTTTGAAGATGAGGCCGAAATTGCACTGACGGGAACATGATAACGGAGGTTTTGTGGCCTCAACTGAACGGCAAGGATCTGGACGACATGGATCCGCGCATGAAACAATCGATTTATTGCAACAGAAAAAAATTATATTAAGAAATTCTGATGTCAACTGGGCTCCAAGATCTTGCGACTTAACGCATTCAGAGAATTCTTTGACAAAATGTTTTATATTTCTCAAATGTATGCGAAAAACAATGAAAGCAAAGAATTTTTTCATTTGTCTTTGTTGCTTCCGTGTATAGAGTGAGACAAAGCATATATAGTCATCCCTTTCTGTCGCCTCTATATGCTTTGTGGTCCAGCTGACGACCGGTCATCGCTATATCCACAAAAAATATTTTGAGACTCCTTAAAAAACTACCGCGAGTCACTTCAATGTTCATACGTATGTGATTGTACGTACAAACGAGTATGTACATAAGTAGGCATGTCCTCCATTTTTATTGAACTTCATTTTACACTCAGCTTATTTTTGTGTATGGTACGTTGTGAATGGGAGATAGAAAAATAATGCGTAACAACGACACTTTTGCAGTTAGAGCAGTATATGTGGTGATGCACTGTTGTTATTCTCATTTATTATAATTATTTATCACCTTTTTCAAAGCATACTTTAGGTTTGTTTATTTTAACTTTAATTAAATAATGAAACTTAAAGAATATGAAGTCGGTAAAAATTTCATGCTAAAATGTTCCACAAGAGAACTAGTAAATGGTGAATTAGAATTGATTGTTATTTAATACTTAAACTATGTTTGCATAACGCATAGTTCTAACTGGGGTTCCTCTTTTTTGTACTTTTTATTGATGTACTTGTTAACACACACAAATTCCTTAAGCCTTTTCTGTGTCTGCATAAATAACCAGACTATCTATCTACGCGGGCACCCATGGACACCGATTTGGTTGAAATTTGGTAAATAGGGGCGAGAAGCAGTGATATCCCCTTTTTCCCTACACCCAAAAAATGTTCCCTAAATTTTTCCTTTCTCCAAAAATTCATTGATTTAAAAAAAATATTTTTTTTAATAATTCTTCGCAATTCATTGACAATGTAGATTTCTTAAATTTTTAAAATAAGGATGTGAAGATCTTACAAGGTAATCAAATCTTAAATCTGACTTCTTAATAAAATTTTGACCCGGAATGGAAATAGTGAGGGAAGGGTTTTGTTTTGTTTCTAAGCGCCCATTTGAATAATTAAAATAGCTTAATATATTTTTTAAAAAGTTTGAATTTATATATTAAACAAACAAAAAATCAAAAGTTTTAAAATTTGTTTTTGTTTTTCATACAAATTATATTCCCAAGAAGTTCGTACATTTCTTTGCTTTTCGTTGTCTCTAAATTTTATTTATCAAAATATGCTTTCTATATGTATGAAATATCTCACTTAATACTGTAAAAAAATTTGAAATTTGTTTTTTTTAATGTTTATATATTATCAATTTTGTGTGGTGTTTTACGCAATTACACAGTAATATAAAAGAAAAAATATACGAAGTTTTAAAAATTCCTACATTTTCCTTAAAATGAAATATCTTCCAAATTTTCCAATAAATTATGTACAAAAAGGGAAAACTTCCTACGCTTGGCATCACTGGTGTGATGGTATTTAAGTGCTTTTAATTTTGAAAAACTGTGGCAAGATTACGGTTGTTGTAAGAAATGCCACAACTTTTGTTATGTGAGAGATAGATGGCAAGTTTTTTTATAAGGAATCCAACGATTCTTTGCTTTAAGAGTCTTTTTTCAGAAAGAAATTTAAAATTTATTTTGAAAAATATTCACGTTTTATTTAGTAGATTAATACAGGTATTGTCGAAGCGTTAACGGACTTTTTTTTTGGTTCGGGTCTGTCGAAATTTGATTACATATAAATATCACACACCCACACTACTAAAAAAGCACACTTTAAGATTTGTTTCAAATGCAAATAAGATAAGGAAAAGAAACAAAATTCTTTATAGAAAAGAAAATGAAACCATTTTGCCATTTTTCTTTTGTGCTCTTTGACAGTTTCGAACCTAAAAGCAATGTTGTTTTAGCTTCGTCACTAACTGTATTATTCTACCATGCAAGTAGCTTTCGGTATTTTAAGCACTCCGAAAATATCAGCTGCTAATCGACAGTTATTTTGCTAGTTATTATGATTACTTGCCGAATATAATTCCTTCACCTCACTTTCAGAAACACAATCAACACTTGTATCTGAAAACTATAAAACTGTAAGACATTAGAAACGTCAGAATTAATGATTCTGGTGTTATTTTTGAAGCTTGTAGATTGCATGAAGTGCTGACGTATCTCAAAAAATATAAACAGCCCTCGTATATTTTGTATTTCATAAACAGCCAGTTGGTATTTTAATACAAAATCACTTGTATTTTAATAAAATTTTAAGTAAAACTGCGGTTTTATTTTATATTCGAACTATTGCAAATAAGATTCAGATTTTTGCATTTATACAACATTTATTTATTTATTTGTTTTTTCATTTGAAACTTTTTTAAATTAAATAATTTTAATTTGAATTGTAGTTCGCTGTTGGTAAATTTTTCTTTAATTTGAGTTGAAACCATTAATATATTTTTTTTTGTTTTGCACATATTTTAAGGAATTACCTCAAAATTTAAAGACAACATAATAAGTTTAGATTCTCTCACTTTATTCATTTATTTAATCTTATTAAAAATTTTCGATTTTTAAAAGAATTTTATAAGCAAACCACCACCAACTTAATGATCTACTAAGAACTCACTCACGTTAGTGTTAAACTAAGACGATGAAATAATACTCGTATCTACTAGATATCAGTGAATATCTTCCAGTTTATAATTAAAAACAATAAGATTATATCGCGGTTTAATTTATTTTTTCTATTCTGTATCAAAAGACTCACTCACAAATGATTCACTTGGGGTTTTCGGTTACAGCCATAAAAACAAAGGAAATCTTAAAGAAAAATTTATTTTAAAAACAGCAAAACTATTGCATTTAAACTCAGTCAGTCAGTCTGTCTGTCTAATTTTATATGTTTCCAAACGTTTTAAAATATTTCAACTAAAGGTATTTGATTAAATTCAGACGAGAAAACGAACACAAAACATCAACAACAACAACAAACAACGTAATCAAGAAAACATTCTTCTGCAACAACATGAAAATGAAATGAAAATGCTTTAAGTTCGAACTTCGAAGGCATAAAGCATGACATTTTGCTTTGTGAACAAACAGAAGAGAAAAAAAGATCAAATAATACACAAGAATGCACTGAAAAGGGGAAAAAATCAAAGCAGAAAATAAAGGGTTGCAAAAGGTAAACGTGAGATTTCGTTAGAAAGAAAAATGAAAATGATTCATGTTGGGAACGAGATGGAGGGGTCACTAAGGGAATGAGACCAAGAAACAAAATACAAAACCTTTTTCTTCAAAGGTTTTCAAAAGTATGTATTAAGCAAATGCTTGTAACCTCCTCTTCTGATATTCCTTCTACTAATGAGGTGAAAGAAAGCAAAGCAAAATATAAAGGGAATGAAGAAAGGAAGATATGCAGCACTGAAAGAAAAGTCGGGCTAAAAATATTTAAGTTGGCAAAAGTGAGTGAAAAAAATAATTGATAATTGGGTTTACAGTGGAGATGAGTGCATGATTGATTTACGCACGTTGATGAAGAATTTTTTTAAGCTATTGCATAGGTTTTATCGCGGGCTTTGAGCGCGGCAACCGAATCAAGAAATTCCGTACCGAAAATAAAACCTAACACTAAGTTTGTTTCTTAAGTCTTTTGTTTTTTAAAGTATTTGAATCGCCTAGGGTATGTTAACCCCTAAAGTATGCTATTGATTTCATTAACATAAAGTATTGCCAGAACAGATTTTTACATGTATGAAAACACAAAATGGCGTACTTATGAGCAATCGTGTTTGAGAAAAAATGATATACACAAACAGACAATTAGTAGGTTTTTAAGCTATTGCATAGCTTTTTCGCGGGCTTTGAGCACGCCGACCAAATCAAGAAATTCACCACGCTCAAAAAGTGTAACTTGAATTAATATAAAAAAAACTTGAATTAATATCAAAGAAAGAAAAAAAAATACTGCATAAACAAGAAATAAATAAATAATTATAATTGCATAAGTTGATAAATAATGCTATGCAATAGCTTTGCCGCGGCAGTCCCGAGTTTTTTTTTATTTCTGATATACACTTTGAAAATGATCGGTAAAGTAGGTTATGTTAGGGCAGACTCCGTTTTGGGTACTTTTGGTGTGGTGGGAAATTTTATATAAAATAAAAAATTTTTAAGGCAACGCTATAAAAATAATAGATATTTTTATCTCTTCAGAAGGGAAAAGTATTTTCTTCTTTTCCCGGGATGGGCGAATATAGTGTCTAGCTGACATAATATATGAAAACTAATAATCAACATTCTTTAGCTCAATCAAAATATTCGCGATAGAGACAGGGGGCGAGACATGCCTCCTATAAAGAAAACATTATTTATTTGGAAAACTTTTAAAGCTAAATCACAAAAATTTTTCGGAATAACTTTTATATCAATAACGAGTACGATGTCACCAGAGAAGGGCGTGGCATCCACTAAAAAATAAAAAAACTTCTCACTTTAATCTAAACTAATTGAGCTAGGCGAAGGTTCGTAAAGTTTTTATTCACAAAAAATTTAACATTAGACAATATGTGTCTACATCGAAGTCAAATATTCGACTGCGCCAATTTGTCCTACATTAAAGATGATTTGTGCATGTTTTCTTTAATCTAGGACAAATCATAGCCGTCGAAAATTCGGCATCCGCATACATAGTCAGGGTGAATATTTGAACCAATTTCATTCTATACAGGCAGAACGGAACAACGTTGTTTTTGGAAAACGACGCCACAATTTCCATCATCACTGTTCATGTGTACTTAAAGTACAACACCATTTGTCATGTAGTGCTGGTTGTAAATAATTGTAATCCTTCATTTATACAAATCTTTTGACGAAATAGAATACGAGAATTATTATGATTCCATCGTATACAAGTGCTCCCAAACTATTTGAAAAATTCAAATCTACCATCAGTATGTGTTTTTATTACAATCAAACTTTCCTATAATGAATCTGCATGGGACCAGAAAATCGCTTCATTATATAGAAACTTCATTATACAGAAATTATATTTTTTGCACTTTTATTTTAATGCCTTGTTTTTAATATTTGATAAAGTGCTGGGAAGAATTCTAAGCTGCTAGCTATATCTTTTTTTTCTCCATCTCCAACTTTATTAATTAATAATATTTTTTTCTCAAAAGAACAGCTACTTCGCTTAGTCCTTTTTGTTCACTGAGCACGGAGGACAACTACTGTCTAAATTGTTAGTGATGGTACCTTGTTTCTTTTCTTTGTTATTTTTTCACCTTTTGGGAATCCGCTATTTATATATTACTTTATTCTCGTCACACAGTGTTGTTAGTACGCGTAACGTAAACTTTTTTGAAATAATTTATTATATGGAGACAAACGCGCAAGAAACTCAAATTTACATCTTAAGAATTGCTTCATTGTAAAGAAAAATTCACTGTATAGAAATTAACTATAAGGAGATGAAAATACACTTTCATTGACACGAAATGAATTCATAGTAGGAAGAGCTTCATTGTATAGAAGTTCACTTAAGAGAAGTTCGACTGTACTATCATTTCCTTGCATTTTTAATTTTATAAATTCAACTAAGTAATTATGAGAGAAAGTATAGTGCACACACCAAAGCTCAAGCCCGGAACTATTTATTCACACTTTCGTTATTTAACAGCTAATAACTTCAAACTGTGTTCACGTGTGTTTGCGAACAAAGTTCATAGCCAGAATAAAAATTAGCAATGAAACGAAGCACTTATAATTTATTTAGGGAAAAGTAACTTTGTTTGCTATGAACGTACTTAAACTATATGAAAATGGGCGGGATACTAATAAGGGGCGTATTAGTCCCCATACAAAGAAAATACTTGTTATTAATTATTACTCACTGTAAAATTAGGAACCATATCGTACAGAACAAGTGCAACTTTTGTGTCAAAAGTGATTTTTGAGCAAAAATTTAGTTTTAGTGTCAATAGTAATTTTTGTGTCGTAAGTGACTATTTGTGACACGAGTGACTTTTTATGTCAAAAGTGCATTTTTGTGTTACAAGTAATTTTTTGTGTAAAAAGTGACTTTTTGTGTCAAAAGTGACCTTTTTCTGTCGAAAGTGACTTTTTGTGTCAAAAGTGACTTTATGTGTCAAAAGTGACTTTTTGTGTCAAAAGTGACTTTTTGTGTCAAAAGTGACTTTTTGTGTCAAAAGTGACTTTTTGTGTCAAAAGTGACTTTTTGTGTCAAAAGTGACTTTTTGTGTCAAAAGTGACTTTTTGTGTCGAAAATGATATTTTGTGTAAATATATAGTTTTAGTGTCAAAAGTGACTTTTTGTATAAAAGTGCACTTTTGTTTAATTGTGTATAGATTTATTTTTCGGGTAAAGATTGATTTTTTTGTGTATAAAATCTACTTTTCTTAAAACTTCAATTTATGCGAAAAAATTTAACTTAATGTGCAAAACGCGTCAGTTTCCTCAAAAATTTTACTGTCCGCTCAACAAGTGAAATTTTACCAGTGTAAAAGTAGGAAATACAATTAACTTTAACTTTAGGAAAATTTCATGCTTGGCTGGTTTAAACTTTTCTGTAATGTTTGTAGGGAAGAAAAATGTTAAAGAGAGAGCCTCCAAAGAAATCATAACGAAAATTTTACAAGACAACTGCTGCAATTTCAGTTTTATTTTCGTATGAAATGTGTAATGAGTTTTTTTTTTGTCTAAGCAAAAACAGAGAAAAAGCAAACAAATAATTTTATAACTCATATAGGAAAGTTTTTTGCATGATTTTTGTATTTTTTATTATTATTTAGAATTCATATTGTCCATAAATTATGGGATTTCTTGCATTGGCAAGATTTTACATACTCATGCATGCAGCTCACACTGCCTGCCATACGTACATATGTATGTATGTACATATGTATGCATTTAGATTTGAAGCAAATGCTCTTGCAATTTTCCTGGCATTTAGCCAAATGGTTGTTCTGGGGAGTAGTACATACATGCATTGTTTTATAACGTGGTGTATTATTTAGGGTTTTCGCAAATAAATATTAGTCGTTTTTGCTATTGTTTTTTTCCACGTTCTTATGTAGACAGAATTGTTATTTGGCTCTGGTAGGTACTAAATGTGGCGTTATATTTAGAAAATTATAGTTCTATTTTCCAAAAAACTTTATAGTATACGCGATACAAAAAAGGTACTTTTTTTAAGCCCCACTTTTACACTACAAGTTACAAACTAGTGAGAATAGTCAAAAGCAACAGATTCATAAAATTTGGATTTGGAGAAAATAATTGCCGGCAATGAACAATTGTCCAAAGTATTGTATTGTATTGTCTGGAGATATTTGTAATTGTTTTAATACCAAATCATTTGGCCAAGCAAATTTCTTTATGTGGGATAAAAGTACTTATGTATGTATTTATGCCTGCTATTTCATATCTGTTATCACACACTACATGTTGCTCTATCTTGTTTTTTTACAGAACATTGTTTATTTTTCACCAGAGAATTTTGTAGACATTCTTCTATATTGGAAAATAATGTAGAAAAAAAGGCTAAAAATAATTGAAATGAGGTTAAGTTGGGTTTATTTTTTCAAAACAAATCTTGTTCAAATATCTACATACATACATACATACGAGTACATATATTTCCTATTGAAAATATCTTTACAAGAGACACAACTACATGCATACATACATACATACATATGCATGTATATATATCGATAATTGAATCGCTTTGAAATAGGAAATATGTACATTTAAAATTTTCTAAGATAAAATTGAAACTACATATAATAAAAAAAAGATTTTCATAAATTTTCTTTATGAAATATTACTAAACAAATTGTAATTGTAGTTTATGTTTGGTGGCAGAAAGCAAAGTTTATAGGCCAGCAAAAGAGGTCAATATTATTATGAGTATGTACCTGTGGTGGCACCTAAGTCCAATAAATACAATGCGTTCATCACTGCCCTCCGCATAATAAATTGACATACAGTGGCTCGGTTACTGGAATTATCTAGCCTTGAATATTAGCTGGTTATAACGAAGTATAAGAACCGTGAACCCGTTCTATATCGCTGTTTGAAAAGCTCCTTGGTTAGTCTAAGTCCTTCATGAGCATCACCGAGTATCAATCATTTAAACAACATTTCGGCCGATCACAGAAGAAGCCTCACCGATAACAAGTTCAAAAGAAGGTTCTGAGGAATAATGTTTGGCGTGGCATCGGAAGGAATTCCAACTTTATGCCCACAAGCAGGCAGACCTGAGGAAATGGTTTCTTACCCCAGAACAGAATGACATCAATAAGTTAGGAATCACCAAAATAAAATGGGACACCGATTAGTAATGCAGGAACAGTAAGGAATACAATTTTTCCATACAATTTTAAACCCGATAAAAGAGCTTAGCGCGGTCAGAGCTATTTCGTAGTTGTAGTGGCAGCCTTCTGATGCTGACTAGCAGTCGGCCAATGCCTGTGATCACAAATATGGCGTTTACACCAGACCAAAATCTAGTACTTACTATATTCTGTCTTTTTTCTTACTTTTTGTATTTAACTGATGTGTTTATTTCATTAGAGTTGCCACAATAATTTTTTATGTATTTATCACAATTTTTTTTTAACCAAATTTAAATTTTTACAATTTAACAATTACGATGTTTAAGAAATTGCTTAACTTTTTTTTGTTTCTATTTCATACGTTTCACAGCAAAGCAGATTCTTTTTCTTTCGATTCGAGGTTTTTTTTTATGGAATACCATTTTTCGATTCGAACGTAACTGAATGCGGTGGAAGTGTAATCGAAACGCAGAATAGAGGTGGATGAATGAATCTTTGAAAGGTATTTTGTGTTCCGGAATATATAAAAAATTACAATTGGGTCCATCGTGCAGCTTGTGCCTATAATTAAGTCCATTACTGTATACTTATATGTGTACATATGTATATATTGCTCACTATATTGCGGGAAATAATATCATAAAAGTTTAAAATTATATGAATAATTTTTAAATAAAACTTTTCAAAATCAAAAAAACTAACTTTGATTTTATTTTACATGCCAAACATTTTTAAATCAATAACCTAGTTTTTTCGTAAAAAAATATTGTTTGAATATATGTTTGTATCTACACACATAGTACATACGAGGGCGGATTAATATTGAAGCTACCTGGCGGTAGCACAAACACAATAACTTTTTTTTTTGAAAATTAACTTTTAAAATTTCATCCAAATTCATCGATTAGTTTATTTGTTGTAGTCCTTTGAAGTAAGCAACTTTTGTGTTTCTTGACAAATGGAAAAAAGTGAATTTCGTGCAGTGATTAAACACTATTATTTGAAAGGGAAAACGGCGAAAGAGACAAAAGCATTACGGTGAGTCTGCTCCGTCAGATTACATGTTAAAATATTGGATTGCTGAATTCAAACGCGGCCGAACAAGCACTGCAACAATACCATCACCAGGAAAGCAAAAAAAGAGGTGGTTACTGAAGAAAATATCAAGAAAATCCTCGATATCGTTATGAATGATCGCCGAGTCAAGTTACGTGAGATTGTTGAAATGGTAAACATATCATATGAACCTGTGTTGAACATTTTGCATGAACATTTGCAAATGAGAAAGCTATCGTCAAGATGGGTGCCGCGTTTGCTCAGTGTCGAACAAAAACGAGTTCGACAGACCACTTCACAGCGGTGTTTGGACATGATAAAGCGTAATCCTGTTGATTTTTGGCGTCGATTAGTAACTGTTGATGAAACGTGGGTCCACCACTACATACCTGAATTCAAACATCAATCGAAACAATGGGTGGCAGCTGGTGGAAGTGCTCCGAAGAAGGCGGAGACAGTGAAATCGGCTGGCAAGGTTATGGCCACTGTATTTTGGGATGCACACAGAATATTGCTCATCGATTATCTTGAAAAAGGATCGACAATCACAGGAAAGTATTATCGTGCATTACTGGATCAATTGATTGATGCAATCAAGAAAAAACTACCACACCTAAAGAAGAAAAAAGTGCTCTTTCTTCAAGACAACGCACCGGTTCACACAGCATTATATACGATGCTAAAATTACGTGAAATACACTTCGAATTGGTTGTTCATCCACCTTATAGTCCAGATTTAGCTCAGTGACTTTTTGCTGTTTCCAAACTTGAAAAAATGGCGCGGAGGAAAAAGATTCATCTCAAACGAAGAAGTGATTACCGAAACTAACGCGCATTTTGAGGGGTTCCCAAAAACGTATTATTCAGATGGTATAAAAAAGTTGGAATATCGTCTTACAAAGTGTATTGAGCTAAAAGGTGGCTGACTATGTTGAGAAATAATTAAAGAAAATATCATTAACTTCTTAAAGCACATTTCAACGTTTTCTAGCTGCCCAACCGCTCAATAATCTTTTGAACGATTCAACAAAAAAATCCCCCATTTACAGCAATTGCTTCCTCCCACTCAAATGCAGTTCACATTCATGCACAACATAATTTAGTGGCACATTACACACTCCCAACTTAGAAAGCAAATAAATTTGCAAAATAAAACGAAATTAAAAGATTATCGATAAAAAATTGAACAACAACTCAACACATTCCCTTTTCACAGACACACACATGCATACATAGAAATGCAGTTAGCAATTAGACGTTTGTGAGTGTGATTGCAATTTTCTGTTTATATTATTTATAAAAGCAGGGATAAAGAGATAAAAATTTGTTGTTGAAGTCGTTTGGAAAGGCCGTTAAAATTACGCCCCCATATTGAAATGGGGTACGCACACACACACACAACCTTGTGTGAATAATGCTGTATGTATCCTTACAACGAACGAATAAATAATACAACTCATACCCTTCCATTTTCCTTTTCTTTTTGAATTAAAATAAGTTGAGATGATACTTGAGACTGGAAGTCTATTTGATTTTGTTACAATGAATCCTTTTTGACTGTTAACTTCTTGGTATTAAATTATATTCTTTGTTTTACAAGAAAATATATGTATATAAGTAAATGTACATATTGTATATTACCGGGTATGTATGTATTTTGAATGAGAAAAACAATGTTCAAAACAAGTTAGAACTCTAAAAAAAGAGAGAGAGATAAGGATGCATTTTTTCAAAGTATGTACATATGTATGTATTATTATTTTCCTTTTTTTCAGAATATAAAAAATATCTCGTCATTCATAGAAAGTGAAAAACATCTTTCCATTTAATTTTTTGGTAAAAGACAAATAATTAAATAAAAATCAAATGCAAGTGTACGAATAAAAAAAAGTTACAAGTTCAAATGTACTCTGGGTATTTTGATGGTATTATATGTACGTACATACATATTTACATATGTATGTACCTAATTGTGGGTATTTAAATGTATATATTTATGTACATATATTGATGGTGGTTGTTAGTGACAGGTTTATTTTTCTTGGACCCATACCAGTATTATCATCTTGAAGCTTTAACAAGCCCTCACAAAATTGAAGCAAAAATATACCAAACGTACGAAAGCATTTTTAAAAGCGAAAGCGTATAAAAGCATTTACGAATTGTAAGTAGCACGATAGCTATCTTGCACCCATGATTAATATTAATATTAATTAATTAAATCTAAAGGGAAACCCGGCTTTTTAATTCTCAGTAACAAACGAATTTATATTTGAAATGAAATCTTTAAAGCAAAAACATAAATATTTTGTAAATCTTGCCATTTAAATTATTAAGAGAACTCGTAGAAAAGGATTAACAATGACAATGAAAATCCTGACAAATTGTAATAAAGATTAATGCATTTATCATTTAATCGTGTGAGGGGAGAAAAGAAAGCATTAAATTAAACTTTTCAGGCTTTAGTTGAAATACTATTTATCTCTGTCAACCCAATTATGGCGGTTTTTTATTTAAATTTAAAATAAAAAAAGAAATGAGAAACACTACACAAAATTTTGTTTGCTAGACAAACAGTCACATTTCAAACAAAAAGTCACGGATAAAAAAGTTACTTCTTACACAGAAAGTCACTTCTTACACAAAAATTCACACTTTTTACACAAAAAGTCAAACTTTTTACACAAAAAGTCAAACTTTTTACACAAAAAGTCAAACTTTTTACACAAAAAGTCAAACTTTTTACACAAAAAGTCAAACTTTTTACACAAAAAGTCAAACTTTTTACACAAAAAGTCAAACTTTTTACACAAAAAGTCAAACTTTTTACACAAAAAGTCAAACTTTTTACACAAAAAGTCAAACTTTTTACACAAAAAGGCAAACTTTTTACACAAAAAGTCAAACTTTTTACACAAAAAGTCAAACTTTTTACACAAAAAGTCAAACTTTTTACACAAAAAGTCAAACTTTTTACACAAAAAGTCAAACTTTTTACACAAAAAGTCAAACTTTTTACACAAAAAGTCAAACTTTTTACACAAAAAGTCAAACTTTTTACACAAAAAGTCAAACTTTTTACACAAAAAGTCAAACTTTTTACACAAAAAGTCAAACTTTTTACACAAAAAGTCAAACTTTTTACACAAAAAGTCAAACTTTTTACACAAAAAGTCAAACTTTTTACACAAAAAGTCAAACTTTTTACACAAAAAGTCAAACTTTTTACACAAGAAGCCAAACTTTTTACACAAAAAGTCACACTTCTTACACAAGAAGTCAAACTTTCTACACAAAAAGTCACACTTCTTACACAAAAAGTCATAGTTTAGATAAAAGGTAGTGCTTTTTATACAAAAAGTCACTTTGTACATAAAAACTAATAAAAAGAGACTGGGGATCGCAGGTTCAATTCCTGCCAAGACCTTGAGTATTTCTGCAGACAAAGCAAGAAAATATTTGAGCAGTTTGTGTTTGTCTTCACAAAAGAAAATGTTAAAACAGAAATCTTTTAACACAAAACTGTGTGTTTTTTTTCCATACAATATCGCTAAGTAGAGTTTAAAATATTCGTCATTGCTGGCTTTTATACTCTACCATGTTACATTTTTATATAATTTTAACACTAAAGTGTGACTTATTTTGCTCTAAGCGAAGCTGTCTGCTGTTAGTGTCCATTAGATTGCTGTTAAACTGTTTATTTTTCCGCATTATAATTTTTTTGCCAGTCTCCGCTCGGCTGTGTTTTTTAACGTCTGTTCAGTCATTTTAATTTATTGTCAATTTGTCTACGTTTGGAAAATTGCATTTCCTTTTCCATTTGTTAGACATGACTGTGTCTGAATTTTTTTCCTGTATTTATCATTTGCTTTATGGATTTTTTTATTGCTCAGTTTTGTTAATGTAATAACCTGCTAGACTTTTGATGATTTGAAATAACCATATTATCAACTGAAGTATGTAATCAATCGATTTTATTTAAAAAACCCCCTTGCTCTTTCTCCTCCAGCCATCATTCTCATATATTTTTTATGTTTATTTTGCTCTTTTTTAGAGCAAATAAAATGGTTCTTGAGGTTTTTTTTATTGAAAAAAAGTAAACTCAATAATAATTTCATGAGTTGTCAAACATTTGTTATACAGGGAAAAATTCAACACGTACGTATAAAACATGTCAACATAAATTATTGTATATAGTTTTTTTTCATAAATTGGAAGGATATCTATAGCGATGTATGGATGTTTCACTGCTTTTTTCAACAGTATCAGCCACTAAAAAATTATTCAAAAGAATACTTTAAGGCTTCAAAATGAAACATAAAAGCCTGCTTGATAACTACATTTACATATAAATAGAGTTGAGTTTAAGCAACCCTTAATAATTTAAACTTTTTACTTAAATTCTGCCACTTTGAATTCATTTCAAAAGAAGAGGGAAAATGTTAAAACGTGTTTGAAATGATTGCAGTCGTTTGTTATGCAAAGAACGCCTTTTGTTAGGCAATTGTATACGGCTAACACCCCTGTTAAAAAAGTCTTGAGTCTCATTATAAATGTTAACCAGCAAACATGTATACAAGTGTTTGACATTCGCTCAAACTCATGGTTGGGGGTGCTGAAGGAATTAAGGTCTCGAAAAAATAAAAACCGACGTATTAAGAAGTTTACAATACGTCGTGTACTTGAAGACCACAACAATTAAGGGAAAAACAAATTCAGAAACTTGTCAAATGTTGAAACAAATGCTTAACAAAACAAAACGGAAAAGGAGGATACTTTAGTTGTGGACCATACTGTAAACTATGTACTTGCAGTAGATGACAATTGAGGGTTTTCAATCACACTAGAATCATCGAAATTAGAACTAATTTGTGTACCTTGCAGTTCGAATTGCTTAAAAGGTCGAATTTCTGGACATTTATTTTTGACAGAATATTATCAAATTATAATAAAACTAGATATGGAAGCTTTATTTTAACACAAACCAGTTTATATTTATCAAACATTTAATTAATTGAACATATTAGATTCATAGCGGCCTGTTCTGAAATCACGATGATTTCAAACCACGTGATTTCCAAAAATAAATTCTTATTATTGCTGTTTTTATTACTGTTTTTTACGTTTTAGGTGTTCATAATGGAATATTTTATTCGAACTTCGAATTTCATGAATCGTACGATTTACAAAGCACTACTTTTAATTATTAGAAATCACGTGATTTAAGATCTCGTGATTTACAGAAAAGTTTTTTTAATTATTCAGTGTTTATTTGGATTTTAACATGAAGTCAGTGATATTTGTTTTTTTTTATTTGTTTAAACTGGATATCGCCGATATCCTTACGGATGTCCGAAAGGTTAGATATGTGCTTACTGGAAAATTTATCACTGATTTTATAACATTATTGACGCCTTCACACGTATGAACGCTTCACTTTCACCCAACTTTGTACAAGAATATCAAATTACACACGCATACGACAGGATTGTACACATAACGAATAACTCGGTGATTCCCCGTTTTATTTGTACTTTAATGAGCGAAAAGAAAATAAATTGTAGTATAAATACAAAAAAACTTTCAGAAATTAGAACCTCTGTTCTAATTTTAGAACGTTTAATTTGGTTTTTCGCCTATTTAGTTTAAAATCGCAGAAAAAAATATTTTCTAGAGGAAATAAAAAAAAGAAAAAAATAAAAACCACAAAAAACATACTTTCAGAAATTAGAACCACAGGTTCTAATTGAAGACGGTCCAATACATTGAAATGGCCGGTTCTAATATTTGGACGGCTCGAATTTGTGAGATTCTACTGTCATAGGGTTTCAGTTTTAATCGTTTAATCGCTTGATTAATTAAAATAGGTTTTATTTTAACCGATTAATTCTAGATTATTCTGTTAACCGAACAAAACGTATTTTAAATATATTAATTTATTAATTAATTTCAATAAATAAACAAATATATGGATGGGCACATCCCAGAAACAGTCCACCAACCAAAACTTTTTGAAACTAATACAACTTATTTTTTATCTTTTTTTGTTGAGGAATGTTAGACTAGACTTTATAAATAAAATAAATGTATTTCGATGATCATTAATGCACAAATTATTACCAAATCGCACCCTACCTCAGATCTTCTAATTTCATACAAGTCAAAAATTTTTGGATATTCATTACTTTAGTGTTAACGAAGGTGGCCGGCCCGATCGAAAGCCATTCGAACTTAAAAAAAAATTTTGTGTTTACTATTCTGGAAACATTGAAATTAGGTATGAAATTACAGGATAGAAAATAATTCTCTTATATTCATCTTTCTTTTAGGAACTAGATTTTGTTTCCTTAATTATGCAAAATTCGCTAAAAATTACGAAAACACACATTAACTTTCACAGCTACTTCCATTTTTTGAAGCATGCGTCACAAAACTTTGTTATTAATTATTTCGCAATAAATACCTGCTAAAAGAATTATTTTTTATGCCATTCGAAAGTTCATTTATAACCCACTAAACACCATGCATAAGTTGAAGGTACCTCTTTTGAAAGACCAAAAAATTTTTATATATTAATATGAAAACGCGTACGAATGAAGCGTTCTATATTTTGGGATTTTATTAGTAAAAAAAAATGCAATTATATAACCAACCAGAATAACCAGAGGAAGACTTCAAGTACTAAAAAAAATTAAGTGAAATGCGCATAGGAACAAGCTATACCCCTCAATAATCAATTGAAATTTGTTTTTAACAAAATTGTTAATGTTTTACTGAATAAGTAAAATATTAATATTGGGAAAAAGTGCGAATAAAAATTTAAAATACTAAGTGAAATCATTTTATATGTGAGTTTCATAGTTTGAGGATATCTTCTACAAATAATCTTAGAAAAATAATTTGGTTCAAATTACGTTTCTTTTTCAAGTTTAAATAAAAAAATCCATTCATTTACCGAAGATGATAGAGAAATCGAAAGGAAAGCAAAAGGTTTTCGACATAAAGTTAGTTGAATTTTTCAAGGGTATCATAATGTATCAGAACAGACCTCTGAGTGAACGGTAAAATACCTATGTAAGTCGACCAACTGTCAACCAAATCCAATGTATCTTTATTTCTATTTTAAAAATTATACAAAACAAAAACCTAAACTTTTAATACTACAGTTTTTGTTGTTGTTTCCTTTAACAAAAACTTTCATCAAAACAATTAAGAAAAAGTATTGTAGATTAATTAAACAAATTGTCGATAATTTAAATGCACGATTTATTTTACAACATACGATTTACGTGATCATTAGATAGAAGAAATAAACTTAAGAAACAAATAAGTAAAAGTTTTGTATTTTGTTTCTCTTGGAAAAAGTACAAAAATACGTGACGCTGCTAAGAGTACTAACAAATGAATGATATTGCATATTATTGCAATTTACATACACTATCCCCACCACCCAGTGCGACCACACACACACACACAAACGCACATCCATATTAAACACCCTTAAACACAAAACGACATTTATTTATCAGTTTATAGGCTTTCAGCTCAACATCCCTTCAAAACATCAAATGTAAATAAATACTCAGTATGAATTTTTTTTAGTTTTTTTTTTGTAAGCGGAAGCATTGCTTCTCCCCCTCTCCCACTTACAAATCGGTTTATATGCAAGCTCGATTTTTTACTGGGCAATAAAATGGTTTAACTTTATTCCACATTGTTGTGCCAACGTGTAAAAGAGGCCTCCTATCTTCTCTTTAATTAGGTCTCCCCTTCTCCAACTTTTTCCTATTGCTGTTGTAATTTACTTATACTTTTGATTGCTAGACAAAAAAAATATAAAGGGTGATTTTTTAGCAACTCAGTTGTTTTCGTGTAAAGCATGGTACTCTGTTCATCATTTCGTGCGAACTGCTGTCAAAAGTCCTTAAAAAAAATTCATACGAAATAATTGCAAAATAGTATGGCCGAAGTTGTACTCTGTTCATCTTGTGAAAACATACGAAATGTTTCTGGCAGCATTATTTTTTCAACCACAAAATGTTTCTGGCAACATATTTTTCAACTGCGAAATAATGTAAGCACCACTTATTTCGTGCGGAATTGCAAACAACAGCTGATCAGATATTTCTGGGCGTTGTGGTCTTAATTTTAAGTTTGCTATCCAGAAATAATTAATAATGAGCTCCTCCGCAGCAGCTGCGATTTGCATTAACTGATACGTTGCAGTACAAGCTCCTAATATTATTTTGTTGTCCCATTTGTTTTAATTTTTTTTAATAAACACATTTTTTTGTTTTTATAAGAAAAACAATGTTACTCATTTCAAGGCAATAAAACCGATAAATTTGTTATAAATCGTGGTATTGTCGCCACTGGTCAGTTGTCAAAATTTGCAAACGAAATAATCAATGTTGCTCAACATTTTTCGCAAATTTGAACAGAGTACTAAGCTTAACATGTTACTGTCAAACATGTTCAGTTTGGTGTGCAATTTAACCATGAATCGACTTACAAACGAACTACGCTTGCAGATTATTGCATTTTATTATCAAAAATCATGCTCGCTATAGAAAGTGCAAACAGAAAATAGTGTTCCGCGACGAAGCTCATTTCTGGTTGAATGGATACGTGAACAAGCAAAATTACCGTATTTAGTGTAGAGAGCAGCCAGAAGCATTGTTAGAACTGCCAATGCATCCCGAAAAATGCACTGTTTGGCGTGGATTACGTGCCAGTGGCATCATTGGACCGTACTTTTTCAAAGACGACGAAGCCAGTAACGTTACTGTGAATGGAAGAGCTGGACTTGGCTGGTATGTTTATTTCACGTTTTGGGCTGGCCAATTGGCCGCCTAGATCGTGCGATTTAACGCCTTTAGACTATTATTTATGGGGATATCTTAAGGCTCAGGGGTTAACGCACTGGAAGCCAATATTGAAGAATTTATTCGTGAGATACCGGCCGATATGTGAGAGAGATTATGCCAAAATTAGACATTTTGAGGCGTAACCACATTTACATGAAATCATCTCCAAACAATAATAATAATATTTCATAAATTTTTTAAATAAAATCCGAAAGCTTTTAAAAAATCACCTTTTATTTTGTGTTTTATTTCCGTTAACTTAAATTTCCAACAAACACAGTTTGTCACTTAAACAACAACTGCAACAACAAGAGCAGTTAACAACTTGTTTTTGTGTGCTCTTTGCTTCATTATTGTCTCTTACTCTGAAAACTGTTGTACTTTGTTGCGAAGTTGCATGAAATTGTTTAGAATCATTTGTTTATTTATCGTTGCGTGCAGTGCAAGTGGGGTGCTTTCCAGTCTGATATTTTTGTAAAGTTGATTTTATGTTTTTTTTTCTTCTGCAAAAATGCTTGAATTCCTGTCTGCAAGTTTATATTCACATCAGATATGTATACACACATCCTTTGTTTTTTGTTTGTGTCCTTTCTGCTATTCTATACTTTAACTGCCAGCAAGTTTAGAGATGCAAATGGCTTCATAAACTGAAGTTGCTTTCAAAAAGGTACAATAAAACAGCAACAACCCTCGAAAATGTACATACGAGTGAGTACATTTCAAAAAAGTGAACTCTAAGAAAGTAGAATACCAAAATTACTTCTGTTCATTTTCAAATGCTTTTGTAAAAAAGTACCTTTTACAAAAGCACCTCCAGAAAATAAATATTTAAAAAAAGCAATATAAAAGTACCTTTTAAAAATTACGTTCTAATGAAGCACCGTTCAATAACTACATTTGGAGATAGTACCTTTTTAAAAGTAGCTTAAAGAAAAGCCAATTAAAGAAGTACCCCTTAAAAAAAGCACCTTTAAAAAATTGCTTTTCGCTTTTTTTAAAAATTGTTTTTTTTAAAGGCGCGCCTGTTGAAAAAGTACCTTTAAAAATTACCTTAAAAAGAGAAAAATTTTAAATAAGTACTTAAAAAATCATTTAAAAAGTCACATCATTTAAAAAAGTACATTTTGAAAAAAGTAATTATAGGAAAAGTACATTTTAAAGCACATTTTCAAAACAAACAAAACAACACCGTTAAAAAAGTACATATAAAAAAATACCTTTTACAAAAGCATCTTTTACAAAAATACTTTTACAAATTCATTTTTACATAAACAACCTTTTATAAAAGTACTTTTTGTAAAAGTATCTTCTACATAAGTACCTTTTATAAGAGTACCTTTGACATAAGTACCTTTTACAAAAGTATTTTTTACAAGAGTATATTTTACAAAAGTACTGTTTACGAAACAAACTTTTTAAAAGTACGTTTTAAAGAAAGTATGTTTTAAAAAAGCACATTAAAAATAAAATTAAAAAAGTATTTTTGAAAAACTATCCTGTAAAAAAGTACCTCTTAAAGAAAGTTCCTTTAGAGAGGACATTAAAAATTAAATAAAATAAATTTGTTCAACTTTTAGAAAAGTATCTACTAAATCCTTTTAAGATCCTTTAAAAAAATACCTTTTCGGGTGCTGTTGGCTGAAGTAGTTAGCGCGTTGATTAAAAATTACTAAGAACGTGGATTTGAGCCCAGTTTCAGGCCAGCCATAACATCCAGCATTTTTCAGATGTGCATAAGTGTGTCATTGTATTTGTTGTTGTTGAACTATTTAAGTGACGAAGGCATAGCACTGATCACTGAACAGTACCGGCAGCAATTGATGCTGTTGAGTGTATGCTAGTGCATATTACAGCCCTCTCCTTCGTCACTCTTGCTGCAAAATCGCTGGCGAAGTAAAATAATTAATAGAATGGATGCGCAGCTCAAACAAATTTATTGCGTCTATTTGGTAGCAGGGGCGCTGCAACACTGATCTAAAAAAAACTAACATAACACCAGTAATGCCAAGAGAAGGGAATTTTCCCTTGTTGTACGGAATTCATTAGAAAATTTCAAGGGAAGGGAAAGAGGGAAAATTAATGAAACTT
Organism: Gymnocheta viridis; assembly: GCA_956483585.1. NCBI lineage: Eukaryota > Metazoa > Arthropoda > Insecta > Diptera > Tachinidae > Gymnocheta > Gymnocheta viridis. The sequence continues at coordinate 20,346,862 of OY101444.1, read as the reverse complement.
CGCTTTTCTTCCTTTTATGCGTAAAACACCCCACAAAAGTGATAATGCAAATATATATCCAAATTTAAAATTTTGTTGCAGGAAAAAGAAATGTCCGATTTTCTTGGGTATAAAATTTGTATGAATTACAAATTTGAAAATTTTGTATTTTTTTTTTTGGTTTGATTCAGAAATTAATACTTTTTAAAAAGATATATTTTTGGAATTTACATCGCCATCAAATGGATAGAAGGTGGAAAGTACGATTAGCAGCTATGCTATTAGTGCAAAATCACTATTCATTCGTTTTAAAGAAAGCTAAAATTATTTTTGCTGACTTTGTATCCATTTTAATTTCAAAATAAATGTAAAATTTTTTTGAATTTTAAAATTTTTCCAACAACTGACTGATTGTCGACGGTATTGCCAAATTGAAATAAGCTAAATTCAGTATAAATTCAATTTGCTTTCGTGCATTTACGTTAAATAAATACTCATTTGGAAGGAGCTAATTAATGCACAAGTTAATTTGAATTAAGGCTACTAATGCAAATTAACGCTGTCGTCTTCAAATGCGCTTTTAGAAACAAAAAAAATAATCTTTCATTCCGGGTCACATTTTTTTTAACTTGAATGAAATTTTATTAAGAATTCAGAATTAAGATTTTGATTACCTTCTAAGATCTCCGCATCTTTATTTTAAAAATTGAAGAAATCTATATTTGCAATGAATGCGAAGAATTATAAAAAATATGGTGCAACAGCTCTTAAGTTAATCCACAGACTTCCCTTAAAAATTAAATAATTTTTGAAGAAATGTACGTAATTAATACAGTCGTTTGAGGACTTTGATGGCACAAAGGCAGATATTGGAAGTTGTTAAAATTACAAATTTATGTTTTTTATTATTATTATTATTATTTATAAATGTACAAAATTTTAAAACGCTAAACAAAATGTTCTTTTTTCATAAAATCAATGAATTTTTAGAGTAGGGAAAAAAGGGACCTTTTTTTTGTGTGAAGGGAAAAAAGGAGGAATTTTTTCGAGACATGTAGGAATTTTGTTAAATTTCTGCTGGCATCACTGCATAACACGCAATATCAGAATTGTAAAACAATTAAGCTCTCGACTTTCACCATCTATCGCTCTCACTATCCCCTTCCCAAAGAAGATAACTGGACTACTGGTTGATAGGCATATTAATTGCCTAAAAGTTACTTCTCTTAAAAAAACTATTCTTACGGACGATCTAGCTGGTCGAGAAGTTTGTCTCCAATCTGATGGAGCACCGAGTCGACCGACCTACTTGGTGGACATAATCTTCTGGCCATAAGTAAACAATTGCGAAACCTCATGGCTGCAATCACGGTATACTCCACATTTGGATCACATACTAAGCGAATGGGTCTCCCTTAAAATAAATACTTACATCTTTATCTGTGAAGACGAGAAGGAAGACGAAAATGTCACTCAGATATGGAACTAAATAATATAAGTTGGCCCATTAGGAGCAGTATTTGGTTGTCGCGCTGACTTCTCCCCCCGTGCGTAATATTTACGACACTTCCTCATTTTCTTTTTACGTCATTAAAATCTCTTATCAACCTCATCACCGACTACCATCGCCAAAAGTATTTTGTGTGAATATTCGTAAGTAAATTTTTAGTCGAGTTAATTTATTTCTATTTACTTGCATTTAATAAATTTCAAATTATGTTATTATTTTAGGAAATTAATAATTAAAACTTACCCCAGCTACACTTTGAGCCACCACCGGTTTACCAGCGCCTGCCTTAACCAAAGCCATGCTATTATTGCTTAAAGCTCCCACATGAGTTGATTGCTGTTGTGTTACTTGAGCTGTTGGCTGATGTACTTGCAATGAATCATTAGAAATGGCTGAAAACTGTGATGAATTCATAATTGAGTTATAATCCAAAATACTGTCAGTACCACTGGCAGGATTATTATTGTCCGCCACATTCGGTATCAGTTGAAAATTCAATTGAGCTGTTATGGCAGTGCCAGGAGCAAATGATTCCATTTCATTGCCACTGTTAATGTTAAGGCTGCTATTTAAAGCCGTAGGCGTTGTTGAGGAGCAGTCACGTGTGTGAGCTGCCGCAGCAGCAGCGGCAGCAGCGGTTACTAAATCAACGGTGGGTGTTAGATTGTGATTTGTACTCAAGGTACTAGAGATTAGAGTAGGATTACCAATTAAAGTTGTAGAGCCAATAACACTACCACTACCAGAACCCACAGTAGAGGTTACATTAATAGAGCGTACCTTTTCAGACATTATTTGCGTTGTTAGGCGTGTTAGAAAAAGGCGTGGCAGCAGTAGTACGAGTTAAGAGCAGTGCATTAAAATAGTATTTTATTAAAAGTCTCATTAGATGTTTAAGTAGTAAAATAATAAATGTATTTTAAAAGGTCCGTCAGAGGAAAAGGTTGTGGTACGTCCTCATCAGAGTCATCAGAGTTCGTGAGTCCAAGTCTGAATAAAATAAAATTATGTATGTCGTTGTTTTATAGTTCTTGTTGTTGTTGTTGTGGTTTTTGCTGTTGTTGTGTGGTTAAATGCTGCTTAAATGATTCATTTTAGTAAAAATATATTTTACAGCTAAAAAGAAATAAAAAACAGAGAAGGGAACGAAATGAATACGATGGCTTGTGAGCGTTTATTTTTCTTAGTGTGAGTGCTTGTTGTGTGCATTTTTATGTAAATAAATTATTATTTATTATTATATTTATGAAAGAATTTGTTAATTTTTTTTTTGGTGGTAAATTTCTGTTGTTTTTTTTTACTTAATTGCAGAAAGACTTTAATATTTCTGGTAAATCTGTTTACTTTATTAGAATGTACAAAACATTTACAGTTTTATTAAAAACTGTCAAGTTTTATTAAAAACTGTCAAGTTTTATTAAAAACTGTCAAATTTTATTTAAAAAAACTTGGGACATTTTAAATTTGTTTGTTTTCTTTGTTAAAGATTTGTCTTTGATTTTTTTTCAATTTATTTTCTATTATTTTTTTATGTAAAATTAATTTTTATTGTGTAAATAAGTTCAATGCCCAGTTAGACTTTAAACAATTTTTTAACTAATTTAACTTATTTTAAAGACGAATAAGCAATTCTTTTTAAATATAAAAGAAAAATCAATTCGTCAGTTAAAAAAATCACAAGAAAAAGGGAAAAAAATTATTGAATTAATAAAATCCTTTTAGATTTTTAAGTGCAAAATTACTTATTTAAAATAGTTGACTATAAATTTTATGTATGTGTGCTATAAATCGAACGTTGTAGTGGAATGGACTGGAAGTTCTAATAAAATACTCTAAAATATGAAAACTATAAAAAAGAATTAGTTAATTTGCTTTCCATAGAATTTAATTTTGGAGATCGAGCTGTTTGAAGTCGATCGATTTCCATCACATACCGAATTAATTGAAACTCTAATTTGATTTTATTATAGAAAATTGTATCTTTTATCCGTCAAATAAAAGAGATATCGATATTTCTACACACATTTATCTTCTTCTTTTTGAAACTAAGTCGAAACTATTTAACAACTTTCAAGAAATCGACTATGAATAGAATAACTGGTATCTAAATTCAAGGTGCATTTTAACTAGTTTCAAATTAAAATTGTGAATACACAAAATTGAAACTTCATTTATTTTAATTTAATAAAAATATATTTTTTTATATGAATTTGATATACATAAATAAATATCTTTCGAAAATGTTCTCAATATTATTTATATTTAATAGTGATAAAAAAATTGGATGGAATCTTCTACATCTATAAATTATTTTCTATTTTGTTTTTTTTTTCAATATTTTTGATGTTTACATCAAAATAGACGGGAATGTTAGCGTGATAAAATTAAAAACAAAAAAATGTTTTACCTTCGTTTTTTGTGAGTCAAAATATTATGAGTAAACTAATTTTGATTCTGAAAATGTTACTGCTATTTGACCTTCTTCCCATCACCCTCTTTACAGTTATTGTTCTCAATAAATGAAACTTTCAAAATGTACTAGAACTAAAGTTTTCTTAGAATTTACAAAAACAAAAATATTTGCAAGATGTTGGGCTACAAAGGGTTAATATTTTTTTACAAGAGCCTCTTAAAGTATTAAATATACAGACTTTGAGAAAAGTAGCTGCTTTACGATTTAATAAAAATTAATTTAAACAAAAACTGTTATTTATTTTTCTTATACTATTTTCGCACATTAAAATATTTATAAACAATAGTTCGTTAAATAAAAGCATTAAGGGCCAACAAAAGCAACAATGGTTAAACACTCCCTTCTTTCCCAGACTCAGAATTCACACATTAAAAAATAAAAATCAAATTAATGAACAATGGTCGTATTTTAAAGAGTTTTATTTACATTAAGAACGTTAAAAACATTAATTTTTCAGCCAAAAACTTTGATATTTTAATTTAAAATATATAAAAAAAACCCAATAAAAATGTTATGTATTCTGACAGTTAATCATTAAAAAGATTTTTATTTAAAATTTAATTAAACACTGATTTTTTTTAGTCATAAAATATTCGAGGGAAAACACATTGTCAAAGAAAAAAATAAATATTTACTGTTTTAAAATGTTAATAATTTTCTTTTAATTTTAAATATATATTACAATTTCACAAATTTTAATCGCCTCAAGCAAACAGTCCGCGCATTTGCAGGTCGTAAATAACAAATAAAAAAACAATTGAGTTTAAAGTTTGAAGCATAATGAATATTTTAACCCCAAGGAAATCACGTGCCATTTTAAGAGTACCAGCACCAAGTCTTAAGCAAAATAAACTAAAGCAGCTTTAAACTGTTTGACAACGAAAATTTATTTTAAACATTAAACAAGGCCCAATCACTCTTAAGCACACGAAGTTAAAAGCAACAAAAATATAAAATTTCAAGACGCAGTGGGGTGGTTAAAAAACGGTTTAGAGACGAAATTGTAATTATGTAATTTTAGAGTTTTTAGTTAGTGAGAAGAAGGGTTTTAATGAGTTACATAATTGTGGGTAGCACGCATGAATCAAGAAAATATTGCATTGCACAAGTCCGTTATTTTGTTGTGTGTGATTGTGTTGTGTTGTGACGTAGACATAGAATATGTGTTGTAAACAAAAGTATATTTTTGTATGGAAAGCAGGCCGAAATGTAAAACTTTGGTAGCCCGAGGAAGGTCTTCTTCAAATAGCTTCAAGCCCAAACTCGAAAGTTTTACTCGACTGCATCTCTTTTATGTCCATAAAATTTTTTTTTGTAATTCGATGCACCCGTTTAGAAGTTATTTAGTTATTTCCAGTTTTGTGCCAAAAATCTCTTACACTTTTTACAACAAACACTCATTTGTATTCTATGATGATATCGATGAGCAGTAGAAATTTATTTTGTACTGCTGAGTGCGCATTCTTTTCTTGATTCATGGGTAGCACGTACTCGTATTGAAATATTTCTCTTAATTCAAGAGAGTAGAATATAATACTCGCCGCCTTCAAATCAGAAATGCTATTATGAATAAATACGTTACTCAGGCATGATCTTGCTTTTTATGCCCACGTTCAGGAACGCTTAAGTGAATGTAATCACTAATACGAAGACCGTGATCAGCGATCACGAAATACTCTGAAAGAAAATAATGAAAACTAACGAAAGCATGGTGACATTTGTAAATTTAGTTATGAAAGTTTAGCGTTCAAGAAGCACTATTCAAAAGCTTTAGTTTTTTTATACAAACAATTGACAGTGTTGCAAAACATTTACGCAACTAAGGAGGAAAAAGTTATCTGCAGATAGAAAAACGAATTAATACAGTTCGGAATCAATTCCGCGAACATAATCTAAAAGCCTCTTGCCCACGTATAGTTTCACTATCGATTGTAAGACATGTGAGTACACGAATAATACTCGTAGTCATACAACGACAGCTAAAAAACTGATCCATCAGAAAATGGAGTAATTTTTAATAGACCGATATGAGCAAAACTGTTGTAATCGATGGAAAATGTTCTCTTGCTAATGCTACGTGACAATTGAAGCTGGAATATAATACTGGATAGCAACTATAAAACGCCGAAGTTCAAGCACAATGGGGTGGATATATTTCCTATAAGAGTGTATAATTTCCTTGATTAAAAGCAAATATGATGGAACGCACTGACGTTAAAATATTACATAATGTTATGTTATCTTATGTGGAGAAAGAAATGTCTGAATTATGGGTCTTCAAACAGGATAATGACTGTAGATATACAAGCAGAAAGAAGCGTTCTGAAATGATTTGTGAACAGAGCGAAATCTGATTAAGAATCCGTGAACTGATACCACAGTACAATTATCACAGGTAATAGCGATTCTACAACAAATTACAACACCAAAAAACACACGCATCAAAATCTATCGTCTGTCTCTCGCACACATTTATAATCTCTCTCAAATTTACTAATCCACGCACATTATTGGTAGAAACATACGTTTATGTCAAAACCTGTTGTCTGTGTGACGCACACATTCTCAAATTTACGCAGTTAGCTGTGCTATTAGCAAAACCTGGTACTATTGTACCATGACTGATACCTAATATTGAGCAACTCTGGACTATCGTTTAAAAGTTGTGAAAAGAATCACAAAAAAAACTTGATAAGAAATTCCAGCCAGCGTTGCTGCTGTGACACTAAATTTTCACTTTTGACACTTTTTCGGGTGAATGGCTCTTTTTATGACCCCCTTTTTAAATTATTATTTGTATCATTTTAGCAAAATTTATGCCACTTTTTGACCCCTTTTGAAAATGAGTAAAAGTTGCACTATTCCATTATTAATAAATAGCAAAACGTAAAATAAGTAAAGCAGAAAAGTTTTGGTTCAAAATATGTAGGAAATTTTCAAAATATATTTGATGAAAATATTTATTCAAATTTATATGAATTCGTTGCATATACACATATTTACTCTGCCCCATAGTATTGCTTCCCTATCACTATGACTGATTAAAAATAAACTTACAAACTTAAAATAGAAACTTATGAGTCAATGCTTTCGTCTCTCAATTTGCTCGAATCGGAGCTGAAAGAATGGACTCCAAGCGAAGAATTAATTACAAATTCTAGAATAAATATTTCTAAAAAGTGATAAAGATTAAAAAAAGTTTTTATTTAAAGTGATTATTTTTCGAACAAATTGGTTGTTAGTAGTATTTAATCCAAAGTGGTTATTATTTTTTGGGTAATGTTCGTAAAGTTTTTGTTTTACAACAAGTTTCGGGTTATCGCCGCCAGCCTCAATAACTCCAACGGGAAATGAAAGTTCACCATTAATTTAACAAAGTTGTTAAAGGGTTTTGAAAAGTTAGCTCGAATTTAATATTTATGGCCTCTTGAAGTTGGGACAATATTGAAAATTTTTTGCAGTATGAGTGACAATTGAAAAAAACGTATATATAAAAATATTTAATGGAATGTAATTGTGCGCACTTATTGTTGCATTGAATCCAGTGTGGAATACTTGGGCTCGCACTAATTCAACTGAACACAAACACTACACTGTCTGTCCCTCTTTCCCTAGATAACTTACAAAACTAATTAACATTTTCATGTCTCCTTTTCTAAATGAAGATCTTATATTTCTTATCATGCATTGTTGTTTTCGTTTGTTGTTTTTTTTTCTTAATTAAAAATGTTTTCACAAAAAACTTTTATATTGTTATCATATTCATTCTTATTTTCATAGGAAAACATAACGAAGTTTCTTTCCAAAAGCAAATTTCTTTTTTCCAATTTTTAAACTAACTGAAACTCAGTGAATGCAAAAAATGGCTGCTGGTAGTTGTGAAAAGCCATTCACAATTGATAAAAAATAAAAAAAAAATTAGTTAAATCAAACTTAAAAGGCCCAACCGGTCTACTTTTAATTTAAAATAATTTACGGTGAACGAACAGAAGTTGAAAAGTCTATTGGTGGAGAGACGAGTTAGAGAGGTAGCGGCAGAGAAATTAAACTGTTCGTAACTGCCACTATTAAAGCCGGTAAGCGCCAACTTTTTATATATATTTGTGTTATTGTTGCTGTTGTTGCTATCTACAACAAACAGATACAAACAAACGTGCAACAACATCAGCACAAAAAGCAAAACACAACAGTAGTAGTAGTTGTTGGCTGACTGATTTAACCATAAACCAGCTGTAATAACAAGCGGCAACAACAACAACAACACTAACAATATACAAAACTAACATGAGCAAAAGCAATAACAACAAATCGAAAGTTATTGACCGGAACTAATAACTTTTATGAGTTTATATGTTTTTGTTGCAGTTTTTATTGTTGTTGTTTTTAGCTGTTTTCCTTTTGTCATGCGTTTGCTTGTTTCTTTGATAAATCGATCATTCTCTGACTCCACGATTTTGCCACCCTTTAAATTATTTATAAGTTTAAGAGCTGCCATACGATTTCAAACCAAGCAGGATTTGCGAATTTCTACTTTAAAGCACCAATTTTAAGTCTTCATTAAGTAAAAATTAGTAAATTTTAAAAGCATCGACCACAAACAAAAACATCTATATATAGGGTCCGCCAGATAACTTTTTTTTCTGAAAACAGGGCGCAAAACATCGAGTGTAGCTTCGACTGTGTGGCACGTAGCGCCGTCCTGTTGAAACCAAATGTTGCCAATATCCTCCTCTTAAATTTTTGTGATCGCCATTGACTGTAACGGCCACTCCTTGCTAATTTTCGAATAAAAATGACCCAATTATGCCTCTGGACCAAAATCCGCACCAAACAGTGACACGTTTTGGGTGCGTCGGCTTTTCAATGTATGCGTGCGGGTTTTCTGTGCACCAAATTTGCTTGTTTACATACCCGCCAAGATCAAAATGAGCTTCAGCTAAAAAGATGATTTTTTTGGCAAAATCGGCATCTTCTGTAAGTCGATCGCAGGCAATATTTCCCAGCGTTGTTCAAACATATACACAACCATATTCGTTCAGCGGAAGAATAAAACTAATTATCTGTCAAATCAGACATGAGCGAAGTGTTACCATTCACGAAATAAGCACTAGTTGAAAAAAACGGTAGATGGCGGACCCTATACATATGTATATGATATCTACAAATTTATGCCCATTTATTTGTCCCACTTCATCGCCAAACCCTGCTTATCGTTCATTGAGCCCCATAAAATGAGCATAAACCCTTTTTTACGGGAGATTCATAGAATCTATCTATATTATTAATTAATAGGCAAACACATTTTTTAGATCCCTTTAACGACCGTAATAATACTGCACCGATTTTGGAAAGATTTATATGTTTTTAAACGGCTTTTTTACATAGATGTGCATAATCTTAATTTTATTTAAATCGGTTCGATATTTAGGGAGCTATAAGAGTTTAAAGTTGCTACTAACACATGCACACTCATTCATTACACATGCATGTATCAGCTTCAACTTGAAAAATAAACAAAATGTGCATGTGTGTTTGTTCAATTTTGCGTAGAAATGAGACAGAGTTTTAAGTTGTTTATTTATTGTGTTTTTGCAGTTGTATTTTATCGTATGTATTTATGTAAATGTCAAATATTAATTTCTAGAATGCGGTCGATTGAGTCGACCGCTGGATACACTAGTAGTTGAATTATTATATGAATCAGCCAGCAAACCCATGATACAAAGAATACAAGATAACTTATTGTACACACATCAGCTGGTTTTGTGTGACGTCACTGTAGTGATAAAATATATTGTGTGAACAAATATATTGCGACTTGTGGCATTTAAATTAATTTCATTTTAAGTTATTAAAATTTTAATTAGTGCAAAATATTCATATTGATTAAAAATTAAGAGTGCTGGTGTGAACTGCAACAAAAGCAACGAAGGAAACCAGCAGATGAAAGAGAGACTTCAGAAGCTACAAAACAATGTTGGAAATGTTCCGCCCTATAATTTAAGAAATGCTACTGACTTCAGGCTTAAGTTACGGTCACATTGGGGAAACATTTTATTCAAAAATCAAAGTCAAGTTTTTGAAACGAGAGAAAAAAATGCCTAAATTTTGACAAAAATAGAACTCGACGTTTTTCTCAAAATTTTTTCAAAACCAAAATTTTTCTTTCTCATTATTTCAAAAGATTAGATATAAAAAAAGACTGCAGTCGAGATTTTAAGTCGATTGAAACATGCACGCTACATCCAGCAATGGACGAATGTGGAGAATTTTTTAACGAAATTCTAAGTTATTTGCTTAAGAAAAAATAACTCCCATCGAGTTTTAATTTTTTTTATATATTATATTAGATATATTTAATACAATTAATCTGGCTTTTAACTGTTACCCGCCCGCTCAAAAATGTGGCCAGGAAAGCAGATTTATTATAAATAGTAAAATTTTCAGAAGCATTTTATTTACCTGCATGAAAATTGTACTAACTTCAAATTTTTAATCTTTATTTCTTTATTGAAAAACATAGTAATCCTTTTATGTTTAAAAAGTTTAAACGATGTATTAAATGGAAATTGAACAATAAAAATTGTATTCTTAATGTGATTTTTAATAAATTGCTTTTTGAAATTTCCATTAGAATGTTTGAATTTTAACTTCTAATGTGCCTTTTAAAAGTCAATAGTTTGAGATTCGCTCAAAAATTAATAAAATGAATGCGCTGGTCTACTTTAAATTTTCCCGTCTTATGGGAGATTTTTTATTTAACTGTTAGGTATTTTAATTCCCTTTTTATTATAAAATACAAAACATTTTAGGTGGCATCTCTTTATTATATCGTCAAGATTTCTTGAATTTTTTTCTTTGAAATTTTTTTATTAAGCCCATTAAATTTCAATCATAACAATCCGTTTTTTTAATGTTTTTTTTTTAATGTAAAATGCAAAAATTTTAAATGATTTGTTTTTTTTTTAAATTCACATAAATTATTTCAATAAAAGACATGAGAAATGGAAATGAGAGTGAATAAGTTTTTGATTTCTTTTCTGTCGTCCTGTCAATCTAATTTGAATAACTGACTGCTTTTATAGATTTATGGGGGCCGCTAAAATAAACTTTGTCGTCTTTTTTTAGTATATACAAATAAAATTTTCCAATTTCCATGCTGCAGAGTTTTATGTTGGGTAAACTGATGCTTTGAGCGCCACTAAACGGCAAAAGGAAATTAACACAGAAATCAGGAAAATATTGTTAAAATTTTCTTTTATTTATCTCAACACAATTCAAAGTTGGTAAATTAAAATAGGAAATGGCAATTGTTCATATTTTTTTCCACATGAAATAGAGAAATATTAAAAACAGAAAAAACAAAAAAAAATCGGCAATTGCTATATAAATCGTCATAATTAAAATTTATGATTTAAATTTATAAATGTTTTGACCAGATGGTGTTTAATAGTCATATTTGGTATTTTTATATTTATATCTTTTTATCTTTTCGCACATTATAATTTATAAACAAAAAATTTATAATTAAGTAATCAACACTTTCAATAAATTATGGAAAAAAATTTTAAGCAAAATTGTGTTTAATTTTGTCTGAACGAAATTTTTTCGTTTCGAGGCGCTAATTTTAAAGTTGGTTAATAAAAATAAAAGAAAAATTAACAATTAAAATGCAAAGTCATGGCAAAAGAAAAAACACAAATGTTATTATATTCATATTCATGATTGTTAAAAAGTGTGTTTTACAAAATCATTTAAAAATCAGATCACATTCAACACAGTTGCTTACATGAGTTATTTTATATATTTATTATTCATTATTTTTGTAAGCATAAACGTATAAATGAAATAAATTTAATACTGCAAGTGTGTTTATGTGTTTCGTATTAAATTTCTTTTTTTTTTCGCGGAACAATTGAAATTTAAATATAATTGTTGTCATTATTCAATTTTACGTTAAAAAAAATGTAAAAACAAAACAACCTAAAAACTAAATAAATAAATTAAATATATATGTATGTATATACACATTATATTACACATTTATATATAAATATGCACAAACAGTGGCGAGCAATAATGGCTGGATGTTGACGACATTATTATTAAAATGGTTATAAAATTTAAGAAAAATATGCAAATTTAAAGTTTTTGTTCTTTGTACAGATACAGTATATATAATAATGTGCAGAACAAAAACTACAAAATATGTGGAAACTTTAAAATTTAATTATTTCTTTAACAGCCGTTCGCATATATGAACAGCATCGCAAGTGTGAACTGGCCTAATTTTAATTAGTTCATATTATCGTGAGTGCACTGCAATTTGTTTTCATTCTTCCTATATCCTCTTTCAAAGCTCATGTAAGGTTTGTTGGGAGCTCTTTCATGCGTTGCTGGTCTTCTTGTCAATAGTGCACATAACTTTTCAATAGGATTTAAGTCCGCGCTGTTAGCAGGCCACTTAAATGATCGAAAACTTTGATTATTTAACCAATTTTTTAGTATTTTGGCAGCATGTTTGGTGTCTCAAACAATTGTTGAAAAAATACTTCTTCCTCTGGGTATGCGCACGATTGTAGAACTCCTGACAAGTTCGTTTCGAGAATATCGAAATACTTCTCCTTTCTCATCATACCGTCTATTTTCAGTAGTGAAACAACATTCCACCAATTGAAGCATCCCCAAAACCATTCCATCATCATGATTTATTGTTTGCTTCACACCTGATGCCTCTGAAGTTTCTCATGTGATCGGTGCCAATAATATTCCTTTTCATCTGATTGAAATCTATTAATTTTTATTTCCTCGGATCTGCACACACGTTTCCAATCGTCAACGGTTCATTTTCCGTATGTCTGACAAAATTGAAGGCGATCCTTTACGTGTTTTTCTCCTGTAAAGCAGGCTTTTTTGGTTTATGGCAGATACCAGACCAAATTCTTCGGAGTGCTCTACGGCATGCCCACTCGTTATTGATTTGGGGTTTTTGTATCTTTATTTCTCATTACAAGTTCCATTAAACGAGCATCTATATCGTTTAGTATTCTTGATCAAGCTTTAGCCCACAACAATAGCTTACCCATTTCTTCTTTTTCGGACACTTAAAACCGTAAAATGCCAAATTACAAGCTTCTTTGCTATTTGCCTTGATGACTGGTCATTTTGTGTTAAATTTACTAGATTACGGGGAGACTAGTGGCTACTGTAATAGACTCTTAGGCTGGGGGTCGTAGGTTCGATTCCTGAATTCCTGATTCCTTGCATGTTTCTGCATGCAAACCAAACAAGCTTCGCGCAGTGTACGTTTGTTTCAAAAAATTTAAGTTAAATACCAAAAAAATTAAATTAAATAAAACAACAACAAATTTCAGGGCTTATTTTTCTCAGTTTCTTTAATAATTAATTTTTGTGTACCAAGCGGCGAAAATAGATTTAAGCATTATTTTACTAAAAGTTACACTATAAAAAAAGAATCAAAGAAGACTAAAAAAACATCCTACGGAATTACAACTTTCGTGTTCAAATAGAAAAATAACATTAAGAGCACAAGTGGAAGAATTAATATTTATTATTGTGTTTACTTAAAGTATTTAGTTTAATTTCGTTAAATCGTTTGCGTTTTTCAGTCTACGCTGAAAATTTTATAGTGTTATCTCTATTATTAATACTTTCATAATGAAAAAGTTACAAAATTGAAAAACCTTCAGGCATTTTTGCTCGCCACTGTATGTATATTTCACGTGAAAACTGGTGAAAGTTTCATTGTGCATAAGCGGAATAACAAATAGAACATAAATTATTGTAATAAACACATTTCTAATATTCACTTTTTCTCCAAAAAAAATTAACTATATAAATTGAAACACATGGTTTTTTTAAAGTAATTTTTATTAATTTTATTATTTATTAGCTAATTCTTATATATTTTTTCGACCTTTTGTTTTTTAAATGAGTCTAATTTATCTCGAGCTATAGGCCAATTTTATGTAAAAAACGTTTACAAAATTTTATTAGTTAACCGATATTTCGCCACTGCTTTGTGTGGCTTCTTCAGGGAAATAAAGGGTGATTCAAGTAGAGATACTTTTTTCAATAGCCTTTTTTTGACAGATCACGTGTGAGTCGTGTCATGCTGTCATGTAATTTTTGTTTAGTATTGTTTGGCATTTCGTAATGGAAAGACTTACGCCTGAACAACGTTTACAAATCGTTCAACTTTTTTTACAAAAATTCACATTGTGTGAGGAATGTGTCTCGTGCACTTCACAACTTATGGTCAACATAATCGGCCTACTGAGCGTACTATTCGCAACACCATCACCCATTTTTAGACCCAGAATTCATTATTGGATAATATTCGACCGAATAGACCAAATAGGTGCGGTTTGTGGGCCGGTGGAATCATCGGTCCATACTTCTTTAAAAATGATGCCAGTGTGAACGTAACCGTCTATGACGACTGTTATCATGCCATGATAACCGACTATTTGATGCCTGAAATTGAAGCTCGTGATCTCGGCGACATTTGGTTTCAGGAAGACGCCGCAACTTCCCACACATCGCATCAATTAATGGATTTCTTGAGAGAACATTTCGGTGAGCATATAATTTCACGTTTTGGGCCGGTAGATTGGCTACCAAGATCGTGTGATAGCACACCGTTAGACTTTTTCATGTGGGGATATGTAAAGTTTAAAGTTTATGTGGATAAACCAGCTTCGATTCAGGCCTTGGAGAAAATCATCACGCGTGTCATTCGCCAGTTACCAGTCGAAATGCTCGAAAAAGTCATCGAAAATTGGACTCAACGGATGGACCATCTGCGACGTAGCAATGGCCAACATTTTATAGACATAATCTTCAAAAAGTAAATGCCCAGAATGTTCTTTCAAATGATAATAAATATTCTCCATTAAATTTGAATTTTCTGTGTTTTTTTTTCTTTAAAAAAGTAGGGAACCTCGAAATGGATCACGCATTATAAAAATTGTGTGAATAAAAATTTTTTTTACAATAATCAAAAACGAAAAAATACAAAAAATTTTCAAAATTAAAATATCTAAAAATTAACAAGTTACACTTAACTTACACAAAAATAAAATATAATAATAACCAAATATTCAATTTCCGTTTCCGTTCTTATATAATAAATATCTATATGCATGAGTAACACCAGCTGTATCTGCTTTAAAATTAATTCTATTTCCCATTGGAATATTAATAATTTGTAGCATCTCTAACATAAATCGGCGTGTGTAGTTATTTTCCGTATTTAAAACTGCTACATTACTAAAATCAGGATTGTGATTAAAATTAACACAATGTGATACTAATGCTGTCCTATTAACGTCCAACGTTTTCTATCTGTCAAAACTTCTAATGCTCATACAAAATGTATGAAGCAAACCCAAATAGCGCGGCGTCAACGTTTTATAATTATAAATTGTAAGCGGTGATGTTGGCTGTTAAAACCACTTTTTCAGCTTTCTTTTGTTATTGATACAAAGTAATGACAATTTATCTAGTTTTAAGACAATCTAACTAAAATCGCTCCATTTATTTCATTTTATTTTTGCTTTGTGGGTTCTATTAAATAAGATAAGTTAACGTTATTGTTTATGATACAGCATTGACGCTTTTATTTAAGTAAGTAATTTCAATGGCCTGCAAAATAACATCAAAATTTGGAATACCGGCCATTAAATACCCATCCGGTTGCAGATACGTGGACGTAAGTATCGCTGGATTGGCCATGCGCTTAGAAAGCCACCCGACGACACTAGCAAATAGCCATTGACTGAAATCCTCCAGGTCATCGACGTATTGGAAGGCCTGTGTATACTTGGAAAATATATCTGTATACCGAAATAAGAATTTCAGGACGCAGCTGGAGCGAAATAAAACATATTGCAAAAGAAAGAGATGATGGAAGAACTTTTTTGTTCCTGATGTGTTTTTTTTTTTTGATAGGACCAGTACTCAGGGGATAACGCCTACATATGCAACGCATTGTGCTGGAACTAGAAAAATATGTTATGGATGGGAAGGAGGATAGAGGGAGTAGTGTTCGCGAACATTCGATTTGAATCTTCCCGCGTTGAAAGTGACGGGAAAGACCTCTGCCACATACCAAAAAAATGTGTTCTCCGATACGATTCACTGGCCAATCGACCAAAAATAGATGGGCTCGTAGTGAAAACCGTATGGTACGCAAAAAAAGTTCGGGTATCGGGAACAGGTTCCCTGATTTTATTAGAGCACATTCCATTGTTGTAACGATAAAACAGCGAAACACAACCCATGTTGCAACGATGTTCCAGTGAGTCAATAGAGTTCGCTACCCTACTATGACCGATGAGCTTCTTTGCGCTCTCCTGTACGCGGTCGAGTAACTTCAAAAGAGACTTAAATGGGGTACACACTATCAAACATGACTGACTGGTTTGCTAAAATTTTGTCTTGATCGACAGTGTGACCACAAATTTCGTCCGTCAACAGTCAAGCACACATTTTTTGCGGTTGAGTGACAGTCAGCGGCTATATTGGTTTTTGACTGATAGTGTGTACCAAAAAGTAGCAGTCAAGATATATTTTTGTAGCATTTGCTATAAAACTTGGAAGCGGGAAATATTTTTTTTAGGAATTTATATTAATTTTGATGAAATGAAAGCTTATAAGAGATGTGAAGACAAAATAATACGAAATTAGATAATAAAACAAAAAATTTAAATAAATCATTATACAAATTTTTTTAGCAATAATGCGCGCCTAATTTTTGTATTTTCCATGTTTGTGTCCAATTTTTTTTCTTAAATGACGGTTTGCGTGTCGAACATGATCGATAGTATGGACAGTTAAAACTATCATTCAAAACTGATTAATTATTGACTGTAACTCAAGTTCGATAGTGTGTACCCCACTTTAGAAGCACCGGCCCATACATGAGAGCTGTAAAATCTATGCGCTGAATAACGCTACGCTACGTATGTTTTCTTAGCGATAACGCTCGCTCTTTTATAATAAGAGCAATAAAAATTGGAAAATGTTCATGCAAATTTACAATCATTTAATAAAACTACAAAATAAATCAAAAACGAAATTATCGATCAAAACGTTTAAGTTTATGAAAGTTTTTTTCTTTTAAGAAAAAAGTCCAATAACATACTTATTGCGACGACGGACTCGTGTGTAATCAGCTTTAAAGCTAATAAGTTTTTATTATCGACATTGAAATTTTTAAATTTTGTAATATCTGGCAACTTAATCAGTTTTAAAATTATTTTTAAAATGCATTTGTTTAAATAAACATCACATTTCCTACCTTAAAGAAAAAAAAAAGAAACGAACAAAGACAAACGATAAATGTATTTTAAATGGTCAGGGTCAAGTTTTTTATTCAAATATAAAATGAACATTACAAAATTTACCTTTTTTTTGTTGAACTATAAATATATTGCAGGTTTTCTTTTTATCCAAGATTAAGAGCCGAGTCTTACAGACAGACCGCTTTTTGTTTATTTATTTGAAATTTAGTTATTTGTTCAAATCACTTTTATTTTCTTTGACAAAGTTTCTGGTAGTTTTGTTTATTTAATAACTATTTTATTTTTAATAGAGCATAAACAATTATTGAATGACTTCTTTACATAATTGTTAAAACGTTTTTTTTTATTAGATTTTTTAAATATTATTTTAAACAACCATAAAAAATAGTATAAATCAAACAATAATTTAAAACATGCAATAAAAATAACAATGAAAGAAAAAAATATATAATTTGTTTAAAAGTTAAAGCAGAAACAAAAACAAGAAAAAAGTCTGTTACAAAACAGCCACCAAAAACCATTCATTTTAAATGTCCAATTTTTATTTTTTATTGGGTAATACATTCATATAATTAATATACATGTATAAGGTATAAATATCTACCAAAAGCACATATAAATGAAATATGCATTTTAATTGACACTGACCTCATTTCAAGAATCATAAAAAAATATATAATTATATATAAAAAAGGAAATATTTAACAAAAAACCGACAGAAAAAATTTTTTTCTCAAGAAAATTATTTTTGATAATTAAAATGAACGGTGCTACAGTAAATTTAGGCTGGTCATTATTTTGTTTATAAATACAATTTTTGTAATAAAATAAAATGTTTCAATAAACAATTTCATATAAAAAGCTGGTAATTAGAGTCTATCCGTAACTAATCCGTAATTTATAAGGCGTTAGGTAATTTTTTTACATAAAATTAAATATTTAGGCCCGTATTCATAAAAAATAATTTGTATTTGAAATGTATTTTAAGAAAAAATTTTCATACAAATTTTCTTTAAAATTGATTTCAATCCCAATTAATTTTTTTTATAAATACGGCAGTTAACATTTAATAATTTTCAATGTTTCGTCACAAATAAATAATAAACTATTTAGTTTTATATAAAACGTTTACCTAACGCTTATTAAATTAATTATTAATTGAAATTTAACAGATCGAAGATATTTTAAATATTGTTATCGCTAAAATTTTGTTAATTTATTGATAGCAAGTTTTCTTTTTTCGTTATTGTTATTTTATAAAAAAAATTCAGAAAACTTATTAACAAAGTAATTATCATTATTTGTTTTAATTTAGATTAGAAAATCGGACATGTTTTATATAACTCTGCAGCCACTCGATCAAGTTTTTCACGCATACTGCTTATCCAAATTCAGTTAAATTGATAGCTGTGATGTATGCTGCATGCAATTTTATTTTTCAAGATGTCATCGTCAAGAAAACATCTTCAAGTGCTCATCTCACAACATTATTACACTTATTACTTTTATTCACATATATATTTTATTATATTATTTTAATTAGAAGTTTTAAATTGCGGCAGAATATTTGTAAAAAAAAAACAAACCAAAAAATTATAAAAAGCATAAGAGTTTTTTAAAAAACAATTTTTTTGTATTTTTAAAAAGAAGCACAATAATTAATTTTAAATTGAATATAAAATTGCCAGATAAATGGTATTGTGTGAAATTGATAGCAATTTAGTTTTCAATTTAAAAAGTTTGACTCTGCAGTCACGCCATCAAAATTTTTTTCAATTCTCATTCAAGATTTTTACACATAAAGCTTGTCAAAAGTCACAAAAATTTAAAGCTGTGACGTAGGCTGCACTCAAATTTAAAGCAAATTTTTTAGCAAGATGCCATCAAGAAAACAACTACAATTATTAAAGGAAATAAACAAAATCATAGAAACAGAAAAAACAACAAATATTTGCCTGTAATTTAAAACACTTTATGGAAAGAAAATTTGTAAGCAAGTTCTCGTCAAATTTTAAGTGTGAGTGTATTGGTAAGAATAGTGAGAGAGAATTAAAAATTTGAATGAAAATTTGATCGTGTGACTGACTACCAAGTAAAGCAAAAAAATTAACAAACAAATTAAATTAAAAATTTAATTTCTATATAGAATTTTTAGAAAATTTATTGCAAATAGGCTATAAGGACTAGTTACAACGTTCTACAAATTCATAAAGTTTGAAGGAAAAGCGGAGTGCATTCTATCGTTTGCTTTGTTTTCTGCTTTAGATAAAATAATAACGCTTATTCCAGTTGTCAATACCGACGTCACGTCAATATAATACCAAGAAATTGGGGCTTGTCTATCCGTTGTCGAAAACAAATGACTACTATTGACAGGATCATGTTATTTTCTAGACCATAGAGAACAGAAATAGGCTGTCATGTCAGTAGCACAAAATTGTTCTCGAGAGCGAGTAGACAAGCCCAAATTTTTTGGTATTGTATTGACGTGACGTCGATGTTGACAACTGGAATAAGGGTGCATAAAAACCCTGTCCTGAAAAATTTTTCTTTTTTGCTAACGATATAATCGTAAATCATGAATCAAGAAAGCAATATTGCGCACTCAGCCGTACAAAATAAATTTCTACTGCGAATCTACGTCATCATAGAATACAAATGAGTGTTTGTTGTAAAAAGTGTAAGAGATTTTTGGCACAAATGGAAATAACTAAATAACTTGTAAACGGGTGCATCGATTTAAAAAAAAAATTAAATGGACAGA
Source organism: Gymnocheta viridis (assembly GCA_956483585.1). Classification (NCBI taxonomy): domain Eukaryota; kingdom Metazoa; phylum Arthropoda; class Insecta; order Diptera; family Tachinidae; genus Gymnocheta; species Gymnocheta viridis. The sequence goes on along the minus strand of OY101444.1, from coordinate 20,326,808 downwards.
AAAAAGATGCAGTCGAGTAAAACTTTTGAGTTTGGTCTTGAAGCTATTTGAAGAAAATGAATTTCAATTTGTTTTTAATAAAAGAATTAATATTTTACTAACTGCCAGGCCCACGATGTCACACGTATTTGTTCTTTCGTACAATTACATTTAAAAGAAAAACAAAATTTTAGAATTTGTTTTTGTATTAAATGTAATTGTACGAAAGAATACATACGTGTGACATCGTGGGCCTGGCAGTTAGTAAAATATTAAGTTTTGCTAATAAAAGTGACATTATAAATTTAGTAAACTAAATTTTTCTCTTCTTTTATCGGTGGCGCGTTATTTCTAAAGTAATTTTGTCAATAACAAATTATGATCGTGTTTATTTCGAATAAATAAATATATAAATTTATTTCTTTAAAACTTTAAAATATTTCTTATATTTTTTTAAATTATTATTTACTTTTGCCTTTATAATCGTTATTCTTTTTTTTATTTAAAACTTTGTTTGCACTATTAAAAATTGTTTGTATTTTTCATAATTTTTTTATTGCATTTTTTATTATTATATTTATTTATATTTATATCATTTTAGTTCTTACTTCATTCAATTCATATCATTTTTGTGATTACTTAAATTTTGGTTTATTTCCCACAAATTTTTCATTAGTTTTGGTTTTTTATTTATTTTCTTTCCATATTTTCCACGTGATTTTCACGCATGACCTTTGACTTGGTACGTGTTTTTTACAAAATTTGCTTAAATTTTTGGTATTTTAATCGTACAAGACCTTGTTTTTATATCACTTTCCAACTTTTTATTTTTTATAAAACTATTAAAAAGATATTTAAGCTTTTATTTTTTTTATTTTTATAACAATTAAAATCTCTTTTTTTATTGCCTTTTTATATAAATCACTAGTAATTTACCTTTTGTAAATAATTCACTAGTATAAAAATTTTTCGTAACATTCGCGCTAAACACACTCGCTTACAAACTGTGGATATTTTTATAAAATGTTCACGTTGTTCTTTTTTAACCCGCCTTTTCGTTTTCGTGTTTAAAGTATGACTAAAATGTGCGATTTCATTGAAAATTGTCTAAAGGCCCTATTAACAAGCAAAATCAACAACAAAAAGTATAACAACAGCAACAACAAGAAAAACAACTCAACAAGAGAAAAACAAAAACAAAAATTCACTTGTTTAATATTTATAAGTGCGAGAGTGTGGAGCACAAATAGATGGCAGCCCCCCATTCAACCAAGCAGAAAGTGACAGCCAGTCAGCGTTGCCAGAATGATGATTTTATAAAAATGTGATTTGATTATTTTTCATTCATGTATGTAATAATTATGGGCCTGTTCGTAAATTCATCACTGCGCTGCTGCATATTATGCTCAGTTAGTTCATAAATGCAAACAGTAGCAACACTGCAAAAGCTGGGTTTTCAAAAATGCAATGTTGAATAATATTATGCGGAAATATACACAAAACATAAATCATAAAAACTGCTGATGCAACGGATGAGCAAGTATTAAATTTGTTATTTTATTATTTGTTACTTTGTTCTTTTTTAAAAAAAACTGTATTTACTTGAAATGTCGAACGTCTCATGCGAACATGATCAAAATATATACATTCTGGACATTTTTGAACCATATTAAAATTATGCAGCACTTTAGGAATTCGCCTTTTCTTGCTCAATAAAGTTTTCAGTAAAAAATAAATTTTTTTATTTCTAAAATTTTTTCTTTTCTGTACATTACATAATGTTACATCATTAGTTTAACCATCCAGCTCACAAATTAAATTTATTATTAACTCCTCCATTTTTCATTCGTATTTGCGAACAAAGAGAATTATAAGTAACAGCTGATTAACAGTGGCAGCACCAAATAATCATATTATGCAGTGATGAACTTACGTACAGACCCTACTACATGATTAGTGAATGCCAGTGCACATCAAAAACGAAATGCCCAGGAATATCTGTCTCCTTAAACGACTTTGGAGAAGGGTTAACAATTCGCTTGCATTTTTTAATATTTGCTGCTTCAGAACTGCACTATTTAAAAAACGATTTGAAAATTTTTTTTATTTTATATGAAGAAGGCTTTTAAAAATTAATTTGGACTTCTGATCCGTCTGTCGGTCTTGTTCTGCTAGAGTATAACTTTTTCTAGAAATATTTATGTCACACATACTCTATGGAATTTGTACCCATAATTACATTCATCACTCTTGCCAATTTACTCATCCTGTTTTTAGTTTAGCTATTAGTAATTTTTAAGATCTTCTTATTTTTGTCTGGCTATTTTAGATATTTTTATTTATCATTTTCTTAAAAGATTGTAAAAATATTTCAATAAAGGAACAATCACCGAAGAGTAAATATTTTAACAGTTTGCAATTTATTTAATATTGATAAATTGATAACCATATTGTTATAATGAATCATAAATTTAGCAAGAAAATGGCTACAGATCTGAAAAATGCGTCTCCGAGAATTTCGGCCGTTTACTTTTTTTCTTATAATTAAATTTTCTATCGCATAAGGATTTTTTTAATTGGAGTGCAGCTAAATAAAATTTGTTCCCCAATTTCCAATTTATTGTAACAATTTATTGTTTTTGAATTTAACTTTTTTAGGTATTTTTAACCACTTTCTGTTTAATTTTTATGCGTTTTTTGTTATGGATTCCTGACATCACTGGCATTCTTTTAAAAATAAAAATAAACAACCGATTTTAAACTTTTTAAATTTAAGTTTCTGGCAAGGCCGTTCACAGCCGCAAAACAAAACAAAAAAAAAGCACAATCAAGCACTCACTCACTCACTTATTGACTTGAACAAATTGTATTAACAACAAAATTAAATAGAATAAATAAAAACGAAAAAAAATCATCCAAGAGACGACTTCGTCGAAAAAACAACAATTACAACAAAACTTACACATTGTTGTAAAACGATAATGTTATTCACCGAAATAATATTGCGAACAAACATCGTCATCAATAACAACAAACATCATCATAATATTTTTCATACTCATCTCTTTCAGTAGAGACAAAACAATGTAAGACAAAAACAAGAATTGCTTAAATGATTCAATAATTTGCTGTATGTCATTTACACATACACTCCGTATGAATTTAATATTTTTTGCTATTGTTGTTGTTATTGAATTTTTTTATAGAGCGAATGATATTAACGCAAGTTAAACGATTAAACGTAAAAAGTCACTCACACATGCACACTTATTTTATACAAAGCTGATCCACATGTGTTTCAAATACTTTTACTAGTCATTTTTAATAGATCCAAATATTTATGTATGTATATTTGTCGAGCATTATATCGAATTCCCGCTTTCTATGTGTGTATGTAAATGTGCTTAATTTAACATTAATTAGTTATAAAATTTATTTTAATATTCATTCATATTGAAAAAAGTAGGAAATTATCGCAAAATTTTTATAAATTCCTTTGTTGAAAAAAACCCCAAACGTTTGTTAATAAGCAATAATTAATTTAATAAGAATGATAATTATAAAAATACACTTTGGAAATGTTTGAAAGATTAGTAATAGTCCGGTCAAAATAGACAAAAAATAAATAGGGATGAGGTTACAAAAATTCTCACTTGGCTGAAAATTGGTAGGATTGTTCAAAACACTATTAGAAATGAAATGTAAAAAGTCCTCATTGATGCGACACTTGGAAAATAATTTATTCGGGGTCAAAGAACATACCACGTTCAACAGTAACAATTTCACCTTCAATCAAAAGTTTAACACAAATAAAACAATATTCTGACATTTTATATGACAAAATTACGCGCTTATGTAGATAACTTTCGATATGCATGTTTCGTTAAAAATACTCGCAATAAAAAGCAAGTGCAGTCAGCTTGCCTTCCCCCAACCTCCAGCTTTTTGAATCGTTATATCTTAAAAACGGTGGCTCTTAGGAAAAAAAGTGTTTAGATATTTTTTATAGATAATTATTTAATCTACAATTTTTGTGTAGGAAATTTTTATGATAAATCTTACCGATTTGTTGAACACCTGTTTTTTTGACCTTTGACTCCGAATAAATGTGTTTCCAGGTGTCGAATCGATAAACACTTTTCACATTTCATTTATAATAGTGTTTTGAACAATCCTACCAATTTTCAGCCAAGTGTGAATTAATGCAACCTTGCTTGTCTAAATTGACCTGACTATAATGAGTGCCCCATCACTACTAGATCAATTAAGTAGTCGATTATTTTAAAATCGATTTTCAGATGGTTTCTCCATCACCAAAAAAATGTGAACGCATTTTTGGGCAAATTTCCTTTGTAAAGCTTAAATAAACTACCAAATTTTTAGGAAAGAAAATCCTTACAGATTTAGATAAAACTTACTTTTTAATATAATTTCTTATAAATAGATTTAGCCATTATGATAATAAATTTCTACAGCCGTCCATACAATTTTTACATGTAATTACAATTTTTCATTTTGTACAAAAATATCGCCAATATGAATAAGAAGGTGGTAAAATACATTGATAAAAAGCAAAAGCATTTTTGTATTGGCAACATTGTTCGTTGTCAAGTTTACTTTTTTGTAGTATGAATTTGTCGCGCCATATTTTGTTTGGAACTATTGCACCACTTATTGAATAGTAGGAAACAAAACGATGATAAATATGAACACAATAATATTCAATAATATTGTATAATACAGCGTCTTCCAATAAGAGGTTTCATTTTGATATGCAAAAAAATCGACAATACATGTGAAGAGGAGGGTATGCCATTAATAATGGAAAATAATATCAGCCAAGTGGCCGCCACGGCTACGCTTATAGGACAATGTTCTTTTCAGGAAATTTTCCATCAGCAATTCGCACATTTGCGGTTTCATATCTTTGATAAATTCACAAATTCCATCTTTGAAAAAAAGTCTAAGGGTGTTAAATCACACAAGATCTCGGTGCCCAATTATGAACGCCTCTTCGAGAAATTACACTACAACAGCAATATTCTTATTTGAGCAACGTGCACGAGTCCCAACAGCTTAAATTTATTCCACCAGTTTCACAATTGCTGGCCGAAAATGTGCTTCACGGCGACCCTAAAATGATTTAGTTTTGCTAACTACGACAACGAAATTTCCATTATATTTTAACAATTTCAATGCGTTGCAGAAGTTTCGTTTCAATATCATTCTGCCAAAGAGTTACAGGCTGAGTCATGACAACTGTTCAAATAGTGGGCTATTGGAAAATGAAACGTCTTATTGGAACACCGTGTATTTCACATACACGCTTAAGAGAATTCGGAGTAAGATTTGCAATGATTGAGTATTAAACTTTTTAGGTAGTTATTCTTTCATTATTATTCACTAATGAATGTTGTTATCTTGCCAAGTACCCTGTTACCCGTTTAAAATAATTGCTTGAACGATTTATTTAAACAAAAATTTAAAAATCGTAACAACAAGCAACTGAATCATAAATTTAGGATTTTTTTAATTCGGTTACTTAATTGTGCGGTTACTCGAAGCTTTGTTTATATTATAATTTTTATTTTAAATTAAAAATCGTTCATTACATATCGGTCTCTCAAGTAAAATTTCAGCTTTTGTCCTTCTATGACCTGGGGCCTAATCGTCGCTTTCGATATCGAGTTAACTCGATCGAATTTTCTTAGTTTGAGATTATGGCATTCGCTATCAAACAATATAAACACATTATTCGATATCGAATGTCATAATCTCAAACCAAGAAAACTCGATCGAATCAGCTCGATATCGAAAGCGACGATTAGACCCCTGATCTTTCAAAACGGAGTATGTCAATAGACTCTGCAAAACAATTTTAAGTTTTGCAGGCCTTGGCGTTTTGATGAGTCAATTTCACATACTCATATTGTAATTAAGAAATACTATATTTGCCGGCTCTAGACCACGTACAATACTTAAAAAAATTAGCTTTTTCCTTTTACTGTTCACTCTTTTTGCTACGCACTTTATTTGCAATTGAGCTTATTGTCGAAAATTTAATTTTTTTTATTACACTTTTAAGCGCATGAAATTGAAAGTTTCTAAAATTAAAATTTCACTTTTTGTTTTTATCATTTCAAGAAGACGCAAAACGACACATAAAATACATTTTAGAATTTTAAATAAAGACACGCAAAATTACTCGTATCTTTAAATTCACTGACTCGATTGAATATTTTAAAATGTGTTTGTTTTTGTAACATTTTTAAAATTAAGCAGTCAGTAGCTGTAGTTGCAGCAGCAACAAACAAATTAAGAAAATGTTTTGAATATGTCATGGTTAGCGAAAGTTTGTTGTCTTTTTATGGTTTTATTTTTTTTTATGAAGCCCCTCTTTCCAAAAACACACATATACCGTGCTCTACGAAAAATAAATTAATACCACAAAACAAAAAACCATGATGTAGATTAAAAAATATTTTAAGATAAAACAAAAATATTCAGCCACATTAAAAATGATATTGTTGAATTTTCGTAATAAGTAAATAAATTTATCAAATATTTAATACAAAACAAACTGAACGTTGTGATGCTGAATAACTTACTCTTTTAATAGAAATATTTGTGCCAAAAAAATAAATCGCTCAATTATTACAGCAATATTATGCACCACCAAACAATTTTTATAGTCAAGATTAGTGTCAGACTCACCGAACGTCCGTCTTCGGTGTTGAGAGTATACCAAAAGGAGACGTTCGAAAAATTATCGCCGAACACCGAACTTAGTATGTATGACTTGTTTGTGCATGTCTACATGTAAATCACCACAGATAAACGAAAATGCAAACTTGTAAATTTTATTTTAAGTATAAAATATGCAAATTATGTCGTTTTCTTTTCTAAAAAAATTTATTTTTTTTTACTTTTTATAACAAAAAATTGCTATTCAAAGTTTTCTTAACTTTGCAGCCACACGTTCAAGTTTTTCTTTCAAGTTTTTTACACATACTCAATGTTGCCATATATTTTTTCAAAAATCTTCGAATCGAACAAAAAAATCTTTTTTTTGCATTAAAAAATTTTTTTAAGGTGATTTTGTTGAAATCAAATTCAGTTCAAATTTATTTTAATTAAACTAAAATATTTATTGCATATACATATAAGGCATATACATATAGGTTTTTAACTTCAATTTCACCCTTTTGAGATCAAATTCAGGTATTTTAAAACAATTTCAGAGCTGTCCAAATTAAAACACATTCAGTATTTTTCAAACCAAATTCGGCATTTTAAAGATCTAAATCAAGCTTCTTAAAATTAATTTTATCTATGTAAAACGAATGTATTTTGGTTTTTTAAATGCCGAACTTGGTTTGAAAAATGTTAGGTTTGATATCTAAAATACAGAATTAGTTTTGGAAAATTCGAACATCTTTTTTTAAAAATCTGAATTTGATTTGAAAAAGGCCAAATTTTAATTTAAAAGCTTATAGTTAGAGTAATAACGTATTTAGATTAAATTCATAATTTTTTTATGGTCACATCATACATTTCTTTAATAATCTTGCTATTCATTTCTAGTGTTTGTTCAAAATTTGTACAAATTCGATCAGATATTTTCAATGTGTCTTTGGTCCTTAAAATACCACACAATGTTGGCATATCTAATTTATTTCTTAGTTTGTTCTTATTGATATTGATTTGAGAAAAAATTCTTTCCACGTTAGCTGTTGCTACTGGTATTGAGAAAGCTGTGTAAACTAATTTTTTTAAGCAAGAAAAATCTTCAGAGCTATCACAACGATTTGCATTCAAAATGATTTGCAAAAATTTTTCAATATTCTTTTCATCCAATAAATTATATCCTTTAAAGTTGAAGTAGAGCAATTCTCGCCAATCGTCATCAATTTGTGGAATATTATTCGAATCGATAAAATTTGGAAAGAATTTCCATAATTGGGAAATACTTTTATTATTTCTTTTCATAATATTAGCAGGTGCCAGGAACTCGGTGTCAAAAACCAACTTCTTTAATAAACTGTTACTTAACTCAATTATTTCGAAACGGCATATCATCTTCATCTGATAATTTATGAGTAGAACTAAGTGCTATAGTTATTTGCGCTCCCAAGTATATATCCTTATGGCCTGTTTGTAGAAAACAAGTTACTCAAAATTTTTGTTGAAATGAGCTTAAAAATTCGTTTATCGTTTTTATAATGCATGTAAGAATGAACGTTTAGGTATATATTTTGTGATTTTTATAACACATTTACAAATTTTGTTAAAGTCAAAAGCACACAATCGAAAAAAAATAGTCGTGCGGCCAAAATTTGTTTTGTTTCATACAAATAATACAATACGAACATCTTACAGACATATGTATATACGCCGAACATTTTGAATGTTCCCTGCAGGAAATGTCAATAGTGAAACTGTACTGACTCACTATTGAAACAGTCAGCAGTACAAGTGAACTATAATACCACAGACAATGTTATTTACTATAGACATTTAACATATGCGTGTCATTGAAAATCCACTACTGACATTGGTACTATTGACTAGGTAGTTCTTTTGGGACCATATGTAGACATTGGAACCAGTGATCCACTAGTACGTTTTAGTAATTCTAGTCTACAATTTGGGTACTCTTCTGAAGTAGATGTCAATATTGAAAATGTAAATTTTATTAACTTTTGGTGTATAATTAAAAAAAATAAGACTAAAGGCGCTAAGTCATAGCAGTCGTTTGAAATATATAGGTAATAAAAATAAGGTACTAAAATCTTTAAAGTTTTCTAATAGTGACAATGACGCCAAATTATCACCAAAATTGTAGACAGAAGTGGTGACTTGGGGACACATGCCCCCAGGTTTCCTTCAGAGTTATTACACTTGCTAACTACTTTGCGCGAAATTTCGCGTAATTTTGCAATGTGGGTTAGTTTTTCTATTTTTTATTGTTTCATCGACTTTTAAATGATTTTAAACATTTCAATTTTCCCAATGATTGGGCTTAGGCATGAGGCGCATATGCATCGAATTTGGCATATATTTTTTGCCCTTTTTATTGAAAATTTGCAATATAATTATTTTTTGAAATATTGAGTTTATTAGAAATTATTGTATGTATCATCACTTATGAGAGGAAATTTTTGTCTAAAAAAAAATTTGCATAGCAATTTTTTTCATAAAAAGTAAAAGAAATGTTACATTCTTTTACGAAAAGAAAACAGCATAAATAAATTAATACAAATTGTGTTAATTCTTTTTTAATAGATTTTATTTAAATAGTAATTTACCTATAAGTTTTGAAATACAATTCAAATTTTGTTTTTGTACCTATGTATGTGTTTATACACATATGTATATTATAAGCACGTTTCAAATGAAAATCAAAACGAATAAAACGTAAGCTAGACGAGTAGTTTAAAAAAACTCATTTTCTTACGTACTCGTCTGGGTACCGCTCGCTCGTCTGAAACTTCACATGGATTATAAAAACAGGCCATAAAATATTTTTAAATACAGACGACGAATTTCATTATAAAGTAAATGAACTAGTATATAAAAATAAAAATCATTGCAATTTAATGGATGGAAGTTAACTTCTTTTCACACTTTTAATGAGGTAAAGAAGAAAATATGTAGTTTAGCTAACAGGACTCTCAAGTAATATAATAAAAGTACAAAATATCATATATTAAAAAAATCTTTTTTTAGCTAAAAAAAATCTTTTAATCTTTTTAGCAAATCAAAAAACTTTAAAAATAAGATAAATCTTCACAAATGGTAACACTACACTGCACATACTGCTTATCAAAATTCATTTAAATTGATGGCTGTAACGTATGCTGCATGCAATTTTATTTTTCAAGACAACTTCAAATGCTCATCGCATAACATCATTACACTTATTGCTTTTATTCACAAATATCTTTTAATATTTTATTTTAATTATAAGTTTTAAATTGCGGCATAATATTTGTAAAAAAGAAACCAAAAAATTATTTAAAAAAAAACAAGAATTTTTTTTAAAAACAATTTCTTTGTGTATTTTTGAAAGGAAGCACAATCAAGGTGTATTTAACTAGGTGACAGTATTATGAAAACAATTACAACAATACAAGAACAACAGGCATTTTTGTTTGTGTATTTTCATTGCGTATGTCAAAAACCTAACCCTTAAAACAAAGAAAATAGATACAGAAAAAAAGTAAAAGTATTTTGTATGTATTTTGGCATTCGCAATGAATAGTCAGCTGCTGTAATGCTGTCACCTGTTTAAATACGCCTTGAGCACAATAATAAATTTCAAATTGAACGTAAAATTCCCAGATAAATGGATATGTGAAATTGATTGCAATTTAGTTTTCAATTTAAAAAGTTTGACTGCGTGAGTAAAAAAGTGTGAGTGTATTACAAATTGAAAGGAATTGAAAGGCGAAAATTGAACGTGTGGCCCCCAAGTATGACAAAAATTTTGCTTCGTAAGTGATGATACAAAAATTTCTAATAAACTCACTATTTCAAAAAATAATTATATTGCAAATTTTCAATAAAATGGGCAAAAAATGTTGCACTTTTTTGACAAGAAAACGACTTTAGTCAAAATAAAAGGTTTTTCTTTCTGTTGATTTTGTTTTTATTAAAATTAAAATTATATAAAATTTGATTTCGGGTCCGGATTCGGCTTGAATCTTAAAATCTACCGAAGTTCGTTTTCGCGTTCGTTCTGAAAAATTGCGTTCGGTCGAACACTTGTAAAGTGTTATCGCAAATACATGAAATAATTTGCATTTTTTTATCTAGAATATTTATTTTACATTTCGAAATACAAAATATGCCGGCCAGTGTGTGCAAGAAAGAATTCTTTAAATAAGAAAATTACTTGAGAATTTTTAAAAACACAACGACAGATTAAAAACAATTGTAAGTTTAATAATAAAAAACAACAGTTTTATTATTTTATAGTAACCGCCAATTTATGAATTGTGTAGAAATAGTTTAACAAAACACCACGGGTACTTAAGCTTTATTTAATGGCTTAATGCCAAATTGTCCTAAGCAACAAAAGTAAAATGTTTCAAGAGAATGTTTTTTTTATTATGCTTAAATACCTAAACTGCCTTTTACGGTAAATTTTTAGAGAATTTATTTTTAAAGTTTTTAAAAATTTATTTATTTATTAAATCGAGATTGCCGCGATATATTTTTTCAAAGATTTTCAAAAACTTTTGTTTGTTGAGGGTTTTTTGAAACTTTTCAAAAATATGGTTTAAGGTCTACTGATGATTTGGCATTAGCACCAATGAAATGCATGTATATGGACTAGCTAAAAACTTTCAACAAACAAAAGTTTTTGCAAAGTTTTTAAACATTTTTTTAATTTTCAAACTATCGCTAGGACTTGAGATTAAGTTCATCATTCAGCCAATTGTATGTTGAACGTTCCAGTTACTCGAATAACCGTTTAAAAGTTTATTCTATTGAAAGAAAAGTTTTAATGCGAAACATTTTGTTTTTACTGATTTAATTCATTTTTTTTGTTCATTATTTAATTTAAAATCTCACAATGTCATGCAAATTTGTAACACAATTGCCTTTTATTTGTTTAAATAATTATTATGAAATAATTTTTTCATTAGCGACTTAAAGAGAATTAATAATGTGAAAAAATCAACTAAAAACCTTCTGCTGTGAAAGGAATCATTGTAGAGACTTTGAAAGGCTTTTTTTTATTTTTGCTTAAAATTTTAGCACCTTGAAAATTAATTTAAACGTGTGCTGCAAAAAATGTATTAAGAATTAACATAAACAATTTTATTAATTTGGAAAAAAAATAGAAATGATATTTTTAAAATAAAATGCTTTTAAAAGCTCTTTGAGATTAATGGCTTAATTGTCGAGCGGTTTAATTATATTTTCTGATTTTTATGATGATTTTTTAAGCCCCAAAACTGATAACGGAGCCCGAGTGTTAATTTTAAATCACAAATTAATTAAATTACAACAAATTTCAGTTCGACTAAATGTATGTGAATTTAGCTCCGTTTTTACTATTGCTGTTAAGTTAACATTTCTGTAACTCAGAGACTTTTAAGTTAAGAGAATTGAGTGTTCGTCAAGATTTGTTCGAGAAAATAATAAGAAGCACATAATTTAAAGAAAAAGAAAATTTGTAAAAAAAAAGAAATTTTTTAAACATGAATATAACAAACACTGTTCTGAAATCTACAATTTATTCCGCATTAGTCCATATTCTTTCTAAGCTCTGATTTTTACCCATTTTAGATTTTTTTAAATTGTGTAAATTTTTAGGTTTCAAAAATAATTTTGGATGTTTGAAAAAGGTGTTAAATCACACAAGATCTCGGTGCCCAACTGCGATCGTCTCTTCGAGAAATTACACTACAACAGAAATATTCTTATTTCAGCAACGTACACGAGTCCCAACAGCTTAAATTTATTCCACCAGTTTTACAATTGCTGGCCGAAAAGGTGCTTCACGGCGACCCAAAAATGATTTAGTTTTGCTAACTACGACCACGAAAAATTTCCATTATATTTTGAGTGAATTTTAACAATTTCTATGTCATTATATTTTAATTAAAGGCGTAGTTTTTACTTGTAAACTTGGGTTTCAGAAAACTTGTATTCAATTATGTAAACTTTTAACTATTTTTCAAAAAAAATTCAAAATAATAAATTGTGTAAATTTTTTTTGGGTTTCAAAAATAATTTTGGATGTTTGAAAAATTTATTTTTTTAATTTTCATTTTCTTTAAATTATGTGCCGAGTTATTATTATTTTCTTGAACAAATCTTGAACACTCAATTCTGTTAACTTAAAAGTCTCTGAGTTACAGAAATGTTAACTTAACACAAATAGTAAAAACGGAACTAACTGACGAAGTTAAGTATACCCCTCGATAATCAATTTTAATTTGTGTTTAGTAAAACTATTAATATTTTTTTACTGCATATATAAAATAGTGCGATTAAAAATTTAAAATTCTTTTAAATAACTAATTTACTATTTTTTCATAATATAAATTTATTTCCTTAAGAACTTATTGCAATGAATTTAGTTTTTCATTAAGAATATATTTCTAAATTTGGGTTTTAAAAAATTTCTATTCTATTAAAAATATCCAATATAAATATTTACCCAATTGTTGTTAAATAATAAGAAACATCAAATTATTTACCTGAAAAGAGACAAAAAAGAAAATTTTTTAACTAAGATTCTATCAAATAAAGAAAAGATTATTCCTCGAAAAAATTCCATAAACATAATTTATCAAATATAAAATATTCTTTCATTTAATTTCTTAATTGAATTGTTTATTTGTGTGATAAAACAAAAATGTTTAACAGTTTCAAGTGTCTTGAAATTGGAATTTTAGTAATTGAACATAAAACTGTCGTGGTAGGTTGAAATTCTCAACAACACAATTAATTGAATATGAAGTTTTTGTAATTGAAATTGTATTTTAGTTATTTCTATGTATACTTAATATACAGAGTGGCCCAAATTTCAGAAGGGAGTTGAATTCCTTATAACTTTTTTTATTATAATTTTTTTTGTTATTTCTTTTCAGTATTTTGTAAAGAAGACTTGGGAAATTTAAAATTTAACAGTTCACAATATAACAACGAACAAAAATCATTGAATTTTGTTTCTATTTTACTTTATTTTATTTACTAACGCAGAGTGCTTTTCGTCGATATTTCAATATGCGGAATGGATCCTTATTGTCAAAAATAAATCGGCTGGCTGTCACTTTTAGTCAAAATTATTCGAAAAGGGGTCTGTCTTCCTGGTGCCGAAAGACTACGACCAGTGTACACCGCCGTAGATATTCATCGTGTACCAGAGACTGTGGAAAAAAATCCACAAACATCAGCTACGAGACGTTCTACATTATAAAGCATTTACACCATATCTTCAATTTTGCGCCACCTTGTGCAACACAATCTAGTCACAACTCAAACCTCACTACCAGACAGACTGGAATACATGAATTTTGTTCTAACTTCAAATGAATAAAAACTTAATAATTAATTGGAGGGCTCAAAGCTGAAGTGAACCAAGTCATAAAATATGAAAAATTTCAAAACTATTGCGAAATTCTCCACAAAGTTTAATTCTATTTAGTTCTGTAACGGACTAAGTAAAAAAGTGTTTCGTTCCTAAGGTAACGGTAGAAAAACCCAAGTCAATGGCTCTCATTTTATAATTTATTTATGGCAGTTCATTTATTGAAACTTAAAATATCTTCGAATTATGTTTTTGCGACTTGGTTCACTTCAGCTCTGACCCGTCCATTGTAGAATTCATATGAATAAAATAATAAATAAATTGTAGAATTTGTTAATTAAAATTTTTACGAGTTTCTTGAAGCAGTTTTATTTTTTTTAATTTTTTCAGTGTATGTGTATGAAAAATGTTTGAAAGAGTGAAGACATAAAACCGCACAAGGCGTCATAGGTGTAATTGGCAACATTCAGTTTAGTTATACTAAAACTAAATCAAAGCATTCGTCGAGAATGAAAATGAAGAGTAAAAATATTATATATATTTATAAAAAACAATATACATATATTTAAAAAAAAATTGGGCAGGAAAAGTTCAAAATTTAGAGTAGAGTAAGTAAACTTCGTTCTAAGCAAACACATAATGGAGAATGAGAAATGTATTGCAAAGAAAATAACACTGTACAACAAAATTTAACTTTTTCTCACAATACGACTGATTCTGGCAGAGCGGCAAAACGAGTGTATCGGCGTTTTGAAATCTTACGTCTGAATATTATTTTGGGGTTAGAATCGCCATAGGAAACCATGTAACCCATAAATATTAGATATAGAATTTGTAAAGTATATGGAACACATTAGCTCTCTAAATCTTCAGTGTAAGGGTTTTTTTGTCGCTTTCGTGAAAAAGGACAGAAACGTTTATTTCTTCTAATAAAAAACGCATAAAGACGACGACAATCGTGTATTTTCTTTCGCCTCTCCTTCGCCACAATCAGTCATCATTTAAACGTTATATTATTTTATTTATTTTTTGTTTTACAGTGTATTTATCTCTCGTATTCTATTTATATCAATTAATCGGTTCAATAAATGACATTTCCGATGAATTGTAATACGAAGCGTTATGCCATCACAATTTAAGTGCCAGGCCCACGATGGCAAACGAATCCGTTCTTTCGTACAATTACATTTAAAACAAAAACAAATTCTAAAATTTTCGAGTAATGATAACGTGGGCCTGGCGGGAAATTTTCTTATTTTTTTTTAATAAAAATTTCACTAACAGAGAATTGGAAAGAGAATTTAAAAATTACTTAAATTTTTCATTAAATAAGCATCATATAACGAATAAAAAAGTTAATGCAATTTCAAATCGTTTTTGCTTTAAATAAATAAAGAAAAACAATTTAAATTTGTTCGACAATTTTTACTGAAGAATTATGGAGTCAAGAAATATTAACTGCCTGTTTTTGTAAAATGAAAACAAAATTGTGAGTGAGAATTAATATTGAAAATAACAATAAAATACGAAAAATTGTTTTTGTTTTCAATATAAATTCTCACTCACAATTTTGTTTTCATTTTATAAAAACAGGCAGTTATACGTTTAAAAGTCATTAAGTGAAATTATTATGGGGGCACTCCCCCACAGTGAATGGTATAGACTATAAACGTGGGGTCCCAGTTTCGATTCCTGCCATAACCCGGGGTGTTTCTGCGCACAACCCACCGAAAACTTAAGCAATTTGTGTCTATTTATTTTTTCTATCAAAAAAGGAATACAAGAAAGACAATACACACTCTAGCAGAACATAACAGGCACTGTTTTTGATGGGCGCTGGACACTGCTGCAGGTTGCATGTGTTTCATTTTTTCAATTTTCAGCTGGATGTCAGTGAATAGAAATATTTATTTTTATTATTACAAACTTCCTAATGACGCTGCCGATAATAAAAGTATCAAAATTAATACATTAAAAAATTATTATTTTTTTAACTCTGTCGTCAAATCTGAGGAAAAAAATCTTTTAGTACGAATTTTATTTATAATAAATTTCATATTTGTCTCTTTTCTTTTGACAAGTTGGCCTAGCAGTTTTTGTTGTCGTTGTTTTAAATTTCAACTAAATTTAAATCACTTTGAGACTTTAAAAACAAAATTTATTTTTTGACACAGAAAGCAAAATTAACAACAAAAAAAATATAAAAAATAACAAAAAAAAAATTTAAAAATTGAAAAATTTTTGGCATTTGGCCAGTTTTGAAAAATTTATTTGAGTATAATACTTTCGCGTGTAAGACGAAAAAAAGTAATTGCAAAAGAAAATCAGTCAAACATTAAAATTGCAATTAATAAAAAATCATTTTCGTGTAGGCAGTTTTGTTTATATTTTCCTAAATAGAAAATCTGCCCACAAAAAAATGCATTGAATTGAGCAATTTCTATTATGGAAGACATTTAGCATTTCTTGAGTTTTTGTTTCAAATATACAAGTTGGCGCAAAATTAATCATCTAATTTAGTTTTTGAATTAATTTTTTACTAAATAAAAAAAAATATTTTGAGTGACGGACCTTTTAAATTTTTTTCTGTTAAGTGGAAAAGATGATATCCACCAAGTGGCTGCCATCAGTGATTATACACATTTTGTGTCCGTTTTGTCGCATTTTATATTTTCTGTTAAATTTCCAGTGATAAGTGTTCGCATTCCAGTGGAATATTATCCTGCCACTTCAAGTAGTTCCAAAGAAACAATTCAAGTCGCCAAAACGAAAGATTTCGCGACCAGGATACGCTTCGACACAATTATTTCATGCTCTTGCGGAATATACCGCTCCATTGCTTGTCTGTTTGTATTCTGCAGCTGTCTAGTTCACATATGTCAAATATGATTGATGGCGTGCTACCCATTTGCAAAAATTATAACATTTTCCGAAAGGGTGATTAATTTTGCGCCACTCGGTATAATAGAAATAACACAATTTTATATTATTTCTTAAGATTTGGAATAGAAAAACCGAACAGGATAATCGGTTAAGGTACTGAAAAGAGTGGTCGTCTATCAGTCTGGGAGTCGGGAGTTCGACTCCCAAAAAATTTTGCGATTTAAGGCTGGATGACAAACTTTGCTTTGCACTAACTGTCTGAAATTGAAAACTTACATGATGTCTGGAATTTAGAAATTATTTGAGACTATTTATACACTGAAACAGAAATTTCAGGGTTTTAATATATTATTTATTTTTTTTAACAACTGAAACTGTTGGTTGATTTTTCTGAATCAATATAGTAAAATTTTCTAAGCATTTAAATGAAAATTACATTTGAAGGTGGAATCAATTGTGGCAAGAACATCAACAATAACAACAATTTGAATAAAGTTTTAGTTCCATTTCTCATACTTTTTTTTAACATATTTTTTCTATTCTCTAAAACAGACAAGACACATCTGTAGCGCGTCGTATGTGACATGATTTGAAAAATATTTTTTATTAAAAAAAAAAGCGCGCAATAAAATATTAATTTTATTTTAGCAAAAATATTAAACAAAAATACAAACACACTCTTGAATTAATTAAGATTAATTGAATTGAAGTGACGTGTCGTGTTATAGAGAATAAATGATGAAATATTTAGATGATACATTTAACAAAAGGCAATAGAGGGTGATTTAATAAAATATTGATGAGGTGCTGGAAAATTTATGATAAATAAAATACACAGAGAGAAATATTATTTTAAATATTTTCCAAAAAAAAATCAAATAAAATGACTCAACAGTAAAAAGAAAATCGCTGTAAAAGCAAAAAAACATGCCAAAATCAGAAAGTCAAGTTAAATGATTGTTCCGATTAACTCAGTATCCTCTAATAATATTTAAAAAGAAATCATTTGGGTTATTCAAATGGTAGTCATAAATTAATATGTTTTAAAATAATAACACGAAAAAATATGACAACCTGTTCTAAATCAAGTGAGCTATTTGAAAGGTTTTTTATGTGATTTCAAAAATTGTTTGCAAATTTTTGAATCTTTTTCAATTTTAATGTTTTTTTCTAAATTTTTTTTTAACTTTTCTAATTTTAGCACAGATTTTAGAATTTTTTGCTAAATTTTTGTTTTTTTTTTAAACGTGTTTTTTATGATAAGATCCTTTTTACTATTTTCCCTATTTCCAAATAATTCCACTTTAGCACTCCCAAGTTTTTAGCCTTCTTACAGTTTTAGCTATTTTTTGTTCAATTTCAGGGCTTGTCACCGATTTTTCGCGAGTTTTCATAATTTATGTGAAAAATGTGATGAAAGTGATTTTTTGGAAAGTTTTATTTAACATTCGACTGCTCTATTTTTTCGATGCTAGAAACTTCTTGCGAATTTTCGTAAATTTTGCGATTTTTTCGAGTGTTTCTGCGCTTCTTTTTTAAAGATTTTTTTCAATTTTATCATTTTTGCGATCGAATTGATTTTTTGCAAAACAAAAAAACTAATTGATTATGACAGTAAATGCAGGACCATTGCAGACTGTCTACGTCAAAAGCCAAGGCTCAGTTACATTTCATGACCTGTTGTTGTTTTTATCTAACAAATCCGTCTTATAAATTTATTTCACTTCATTTAATCCATCTTCAAATCTCTATCGGCATATGGAACAAAGTTACCACTTCCACGTTCATTTTTATTTTTTTTTTTGCAAACAGCACAGGTACGCGTACTCATTTTAATTAAATTTCACTTTACCTTTAATTTTTTTCAAACACACTTGAAAACATTAAAATTTTTGTTTTGTTAAAATGTAAACAAATTTTGACAGGACGGAAAGAATCACCTGTGCTCTTGCAATTACCTGTTATGAATTCGCCTTGTTTGTTTGTGATTAAAACAATATATAATAGAATTGAATAAAAAAAAATGACTTCGGAGTAACTTAACTAAATAAATAATATAAATTATTATTACACACATAACTAAAACACAATTTTTAAACCTTAAAATCAATGGTTTTGATAAAATAATATAAATAAATAAACAAACAAAAAACAGTTGAGGTATCGTCCTCTTGGTCTGTTTCAGGAAGTGAATCTTCAACAGAATCATTGTATCTTAAATTAAAAAATTCTCCGTGAAACTTTTCAGGTATTGTATTTTTATCGCAAAGAGTTTATAAATCTTCATATATTTTTAGTAGAAATTTAAAAAATCGTTATATATAGAAACAGGTTCATTAGTCAGTATTGCAATCGGTCTTAATCGCGCAATCGAGTTGAGATCTTGTTCTCTACTCGCGGAATTGTCCAAATATCAATATTTGAGTTTTATAATAGGATTATTTTTTTCAAATGGAATGATATATTTAATGAATTGGGAAGCATTGCTTGAGAAAATAACTTCCAATCTTTGAAATCAGGATGGTTCATTGCAATACAATTGTAACCGTTTGGATTAGTTCTCACGCTAGTAATCATAGCAAACCATTCACGTGGAGCCCAAAACAATTTGTTTGCGAATAAATGATTAAATAGTGCTATGTATCTGGTCAACGGGTATCATAGCATATCCCGGCAATAAAAACGTTATTTTTTATATTATTAACAAAACTGGAATGTTCAATAAAGTATATATTAATGCGGCAAACAAAGCTCTGTTGTGATTTTGACCAGGACATTTCTTCTTGAAAGTTTACCGAAGATTCTTAAGAAACTGATTCTGTAATTGTCGAAAAACATATTATTTCCACAGAATCTGAATCGCTGTCGCTGTATGGAACAGTTGCATTTTTATTTATAAGCTAAAATATAAATTATACAATAACACCAAAAAATAATATCTAATTTTTCTGATCTATGCGAAAATAATGAAAGAAACACTTACCACAAATTGCTGTAATGACATATTGGAAAAAAATTTATAAAAACATTTAGATTTCGTTGTTATTTTTATTTATTTTAAGATTTAATTGGTCATAAATAATCGAATTTTATAAAAAAAGAACGTAAAATCGAAAATTTGAGACTTACAATATTTTGGCGGTAACCATTCGATATCCATTTCACCTAAACCAGAGGACTGTAAATTCTGAATGTCAGTTTCGGGGAAAACCTGCTTTGAAAGGTAAGAGAATCTCTAATAGAGGGGAAGGGATGTCGCAAATATGCAAATGCATATTTTTTCTTGGGCAACCAATGGACGCGGAGATAAAATATTTAGCAGTTTTGGAAAATTTTATGAACTTTTGCATCGATTTGATAATGCATATTTTTGCATATTTTACTCTTTAAAGCATTTTTTGCTATTTCAGTCTTAAGGGCATATTTTTGCACCATTTGCATATTTTGCAGAGAATAATCGTATTTTGATACTTTATTGACAATATTTTTTTAATTTGCCTCCAAATGTTTTCGCCCTCCACATTAAATTTTTACTCTAAATTTTCTTAAGCAAAGCAGTTTCAAAATATGACGTTGAGGGAGAAAGTGTCTTCTTTTAAAAATGCCTCGTATAAGATCAGCAGACGACAAAAGAACACTATCAATAAAATTTTGTATTTTTTAGCTATAATAGACACGGCTTTTACATTAAAATTTAATTTTCTTGTTTATTGCAGTAACAATTACCAAGAAACAGCTTGACATATTTCATCAAACATTTTTTATTCTGATATCGAAGCGATTTCCTTAGACATTGAAATAACACTTTTTTATTCACTTATTTTATTTCTTTCTGGTCGTTTATTTTCTTTTTATCTTATTTTAATTGCCAATGTTGTTTTTTAATTGTTGAATAATTTTTTTTTAATTCTTATTTTAATTTTCAAGCATAATTTAATTTTTTAATGAATATTTAATGTGCATAAAACAGTTTTTTAGAGCATATTTCCGTTTTCCCTGTTAATGAGTATCACGTAGGGAACTTCGAAAGACAGCAACAAATTTATTTCCAATCACCATTCTTTACAAAATTATATAAATTGTAACAGCCCTCGTAACTGCAACTGCCAGTTTGCTTAGCAAGCCCGTATTTAATAATAATAAAAAATTTATAATAAAAAGTAGACTATAAAAAGCACATGTAAACTAACAAGTATATTAATATTTAAGTTTCCGAACAAAACAAAACCAAACAAAAAAATATTAAACTAGTAGATTTATAATGCAGCGTTACAACAGCTACAAAATTGAAAAATATGAAAAAACTAAATTTCAAGCAAAATCATCATTAAAATGTGTAAACAACACTAGACTACAGAAATTTATAAAACAAAAAATGTAAATGACCTAGAAAATGTAGAAATAATAAAAATTAAATGAATTTGTACCAAATAAAAGGCAACAAAGTGTAAGAAAAAACTGTTCAAATACAAAACGCGAAGCAGAAATATTTCTAAACTTGAAAAATGAATTTATATGTATAACAAAGCAATTAAGTAATCAACAAAATTATTAATTTAAAAATACTTTAAGAGGTGGAAGAAAAAATATAACAAACAATTTTTTTTTAATATGAGCTTGCAGGAAGGGAGTGGTGAAAATGATAAAATAAATAATTAAATAAACAAAGAAATACTTAATGAAATTATGCATTTAAAATTGTTCGAAATTAAGAGAAAAAGAAATTAGAAGAACTGTAAAATAAATGTTTGGAAAAATTTTGCAAAATGCATTAACAAAAATTTTTAAGAAACAAAAATTTTGTGAATAAAAGTTTTCGTAAAAATTCTTTTGTTTGAATAAACGCATAAAAAGGAAAAAATAATATTTTGTATTATTTTACAAAATATAAGAATTTAAATAAATAAATAATATTTGGTTTCATACTGACTGAAATTTCGGATGTAGACGATGTAATTGTAGGGATTAATTTTATAAATGTGTGGAAAATGTATCAATAAAGTTTCGGAAGCTTTTCATTGTCTATTGTTTTTTATTTGACAAAAATAGTTGTATAAATCTCTAAAAAATCTTGAATTAAAACAAAATTGTCGTCTGACTTAATAATAAATGTGTAATATATGACACCACAACAAATTAATGCATACACACTCTTGGACGTCACTTAACGCTGCATTCTATTTCCTACAGATTAGTCTGCAACATATCAGAACGAAAAAGTAACCACCAACCACCACACATACAGTTTTTCAATTGAACAGAAACACAAAACAGATGATCCATAAGAGAACAGAACAGAATGTAAAAACTTCTTCTGCCTTAATGTAAAGTAAACGTGAGATGTTAGCGCGATTATGCAACGTAATAACGTGTCATATGTCGAACAATTTCTCTCCAAATTTTTCTATTCTTATTGGCAATTTTATAGTCGTGACTACTTTTGTTGTACAAGCAGTCGTTGGCTTCTTCTAGTAGAATAAGCTGCTCGTCATTCAGTCTTAGCGCTGACTTTTTATATTGTGAAGGAGTTTTTAATTATTTTACATTCTGTTAATTGTTTTTCACAATTTATATTTAATATGGTCACTACTGATTGTCACTTAAATTCATTAGCTGATTGAGCAGTACTGTCAATTTGGCGTATAAAATTCTGTTTAAGCGATTATACATTTCTTTAAATATTTTTAATGCCTTTTTCGTTCGAAAGTTTATATTGAAAAAAAATCAATATTCCTATTTTATTGTTGTTTTCAATAAAAACTGGCGAACAAAAATTTTTAGTCTTAACGTACGGTCACACTTTGCAAACATTTGCCCAAAAACCACTACTTTTGCTTGGGGTTAGCGTGATTTAAATTGGTTTTTATATCACAAAATGAAGTCAATTATGCCACAAAATGCTATTTTTATATTATTTTTAATAAATGTGAACCCATATTAAAAAAATATTGGAATTAAAGAAAATACAAATTTAGCATTTTTTGGGCAAATATTTGGGAAGTGTGACCGTACCTTCAGTTATTTAGAAAACTTTCAAAGTTAAATCATAAAAATTTGCCGTAATAACTTTTATATCAATAACGAATTTGATACCAAAAGAAAAGGGCGTGGCATCCACTCACATAAAAAAACTTCTTAATTTAATATAAAGTAATTGAACTAGGCCAAGGTACGTTTTTAGTCACAAAGAATTTAACATGAGACAATATGTATCTACATCGAAGTCAAATATTCGACTGCGCCAATTTGTCCTACATTAAAGATGATTTGTGCATGTTTTCTTTAATCTAGGACAAATCACAGCCGTCGGAAATTCGACATCCGCATTCATAATCAGGGTGAATATTTGAACCAATTTCATTCTATACAGGCAGAACAGAACAGCGTTGTTTTCGAAAGGCCGCCAAAAATGCAATGTGCATGGGTACTTCAAGTACAGCACACCACTTGCCACGTGGTGCTGGTTGCAAATAATTTCAATCCTGTTGGTTACGTTTTTTGGGGAAATGTTTGCCAAGTGTGACCGTACCTTTAGGCAGGCTTATTTTTATTTTATCTGTGCAATATCAGTAGAGCTACCAAATATAAATTTGACATATTTATTTACATATGTAACTCGATCTAAAATATTCAGTTTTTTTTTTTTACATTTTAGAACATTTTTTTCAAATTTTTCCACCGATTTTTATTATATTTTCCCTCAAACAGCATATTTTTGCATATTTTGCTTTTAAGAGCTTATTTTCTTTTGAATGCATTTTTTAAGATAACTTTTTCGATACTAAACTCGGCACATTCTAAAGGCATTTAGATGTAGTGAGACAGTGATCCGATTTAATTCGCAAGATTTCGAAAATAAAATGTTTTTTTTTCTTTTGCACATATTTTTTAAACTATTCAATTAATCGAATCAGCTCTTAACATCGAAAAACAACGCCGATTGTTGCACATTTTTTAAAAATCGGTTGACGAAAAGCGGCTTCTTTTAATAACTTAAAAATGTTTTAAAGGTTTGTTTATATTTAATATTATGAATGATTTCCAATAAGCTAATTGGGCCTATTATATTTATGTAAATAAATAAAATTTTTCTTACATCTTCCTACCAACGTTTCGCCAATTATTTGTTGACATCTTCAGGATTTTTGTCTATTTAATTTTTTTTAACATTACATTATTACAAAGATGGAAAACATCAAATAAATTATAAATTATTATAATTATGAAAATTTCAAATTTCGCATTTTTCTACATCCGATTTCTCAAATACTATACTGATTCTGAATGTAACGCTGACTGTTTTGAAATTTGCAATGGCTTGGTTTTCTGCCTTAATAGCCCAAGTTCTTTCTAAACGCCGATTTTTACCGATTTTCGATTTTTTAAAAAATGTCTATCTATGAAAACTACAAATTTCGCATTTTTCAACATCGGAAATATATGTGAAATTGGGTTTTGGATTTTCGGAACTTTCCTCCTTAAAAAAAATAAATAATTGTGTAAATTTTTAGGTTTAAAAAAAATTTTGATTTTTTAAAAATACCTATTTTTACTAATTTTCTTTTTCTTTAAATAATGTGCGGAATTTTTAGTACTTTTTCGAACAAATGTCGACTTACAATTAATTCTGTTAACTTAACAGTCTCTTAGTTAAAGCAATATTAACTTAACAGCAACAGGTACAAACGGAGCGAACTTCACACACGTGGAATTCAATTGAATTCACTTCAGTTTAAATTTTTTATGTTCTGTATTCTTCCTTTTACTTTTGAATTTCAATATTCAAAACAGAACATCAAAAATGAAAAGTTCACTTTTCATATTCCAATTTCACTACTTTTGTAGAACATGCGAATCTGCTCTTAACATTTTCGAAAGCGGTATTTTTATGACGTTTGACTTTTCTGGTTACCAAAATGCATATTTGTTTATATAAATGAGTTTAATTGCGGTCTTTTTGTAGAGATGAGATGCCTTGGAATTTACTTCATCGTGTTTTCCGTCCAAAAATACTATTATAAATAAATTATACTGAAAAATGCTTTTTTATTTATATATTTATTTATATATTACGAGGGCTACTATTTATATTTCGGGAATAGCAAATAATAACAAATATTTTTAAATGAAAATAAATTTATTATTTTTCGGAATATTTCCCTTGATGTTCAATACACTTTTGCATTCGTTGAAACCATTTGTCATACCCAGAAAAAAACGCCGTAGTAAAATCAAGTATTTTCTACTTACTTTGAGTACGAGTCGTACTTAAAATTTTGACTACAAATAACAATAAAATGTACTTTAATCAACCCGAAAACCGGATTACTTTAGAATAACCAATCCTGGAGTTTCTTAAAATGAGTACAAAATTCATCAATCACTTGAAAAATCTTGAATCAAAAAGAAAATTAATCTTTCTGTACTTGACTTAAGTAAATCTGGGATAACCGTACTTTTAACACCGCTTAGCATTGATTTAAGTACGGATGAATTGTTTTTTTTGGAGTGTAGCAGTTTTTCCATTCCTCTTGAGACACCTCTAAAACATGGTTTTTGAACGCTTCAACTGCTTCTTCGGCTCTCGTAAATCGTTGACCACGCAGTTTAACTTTGATATTAGCGAACAAGAAAAACTCATTGGGTGGAAAGTCAGAACTTTACGGAGTTATCAATTCGATGTTTTGACTGCTCAAAAATTCACTTGTTTGACGAGATGTGTGAAAGCTCGCACTGTCAAGATGAAGAATGATTCGTCTTCGGGGGTTAGTTTTACGAATTTCTCCGAAGACTTCCGGCAAACAAATGGTCGTGTATCACTCAGTGACAGTTCTACGTTGCTCAAGCGGAACAGTGCCCACATGATTCATTCGGCTGAAGAAACAGGCGACCATTTGCTTCGCTGTTCTTCTTCCACGAACAACTTTTGTTGTCTTAAAATACCACCCACACGGTCGATTGATGTTTTGTTTCCGGCTCATAGCCATATATCCTTGATACGTCACCTGTCACGATTCTATACACGTCTTTTAAAGCACCACTGTTGAAGTTTTTCATCATTTCCTTACAACTCTTGACGCGAGCCTTTTTTGGAGCGATTGATATATTATGGGGTATCCAACGAGAACAAATTTTTTGTACAACTAAGTGTTCATGCAAAAGCAAATGTATTAAAGTGGAACTAATGTACAAGGATGCCTCTATCTCACAATATGTCACCTGACGATCTTGCATTATAAGTTCGCGCACGGCATCCATGTTTTTTGGCACAACAGCCGATTTTGAATGACCTTCACGGAACTCGGCGACGAAACTACGACCACGATTTAATTCACTATACCAGCGATATACTGTGGTTTTTTGCTGGTACTTGGTTGTAAAAAATAATCGAACGAAAACCTTCTCTTGAAATTCATTTTTTTTTTGCCAAATTGATTTTTTTAACTCACTGTAAACAAAACAAACAGTACTTGTACATAAAAACGGTGTAAGTACGTTTACGCTAAAAAATGTCAATCTTTATTATAGCGTTGCCAGATTTTAGCTATTGACATTAGTGTTGCCAGTTCCCGAAATATAAATAGTTCCCCTCGTACATCTACGTATAAGTAAATTATTAGTAGAATAATATGGAGAGGAGAGCTAAGACAACGATGACCTTAAACTCAATATTTTTTGTTAGTGTTAAATGGAGTTATAAAGGTTACAATTTTTTTTAAATGTAAAAAGATTTAAATGTTGTCATTGGTCAGGTCATAGTAGAGAAGTCTATTAGTTGAGGAGAAAAGACGTTACTATTGAGATTAGTATTTTTTAAATATATTAATGTAGGGACATTTTGAAAAAAGATTAAAGTTTATTGGGTTGGATAGGTCAGGTTGCTTGTTTTATATGGATTGTTCGGAAGGTGGTTTGAAGCCACTTAATTGTAAGACTCGAAATAACAATGGTGAAAATCGTCTCATTCTCATTTCTTGGTAGTAGATTTTGGTTTATATTTTTGAACAGTTTGTAGGCGTTAACTCTGTTGGTGCCATTTTTTTTATTTTTTTTATTTAAATTCAATGTACAATAAAATATATAATTTCATTTTAGTAACAGCCCCAGCACCTTAAAGGCATTATTGGGGCAAGTTGGCAGTCTTATAAGCTTATATGTACAAAATTTACATGTAATTATATTACAACAATATTAAATAGAATATTTAGTATAAAATATGTTTACATATTTATAATTAATTCGCTAGCAATAAGATTATATATATTGTATTAAACTTACAGAAGCGTTTCAATTTTATTAAGCAAATATTCCTTACAAGAAGATTTAAATATTGAGGTTCTATTTATTACTTTCAAATTATCAGGTAAATGATTATATTTCATACTACCTGTATAGTCAACACGTTGCTTTGTTCTTTCTAGTCTACATCTTGGAATTCTTAAATTATTTGCATTTCTCGTATTGAAATGTGGTTGATTATGCTCAAAACATATGGTTCGATGGCCAACACCATGTAATGACCTGAAAACATACCTCAAAACCTGGTATTCGTGAACCCCATAAATTGGCAAAATTGTTTTACAAACATTCTTATATAAGGTAATTGTAAGATATAACATTTGTAAATTATAGACTAATTTCACAGCTTTGTTTTGCATACGTTGAAGAGATTTCAACAAGACATTACTTTTATTATAAGCATATATGACTCCCATATAACTTAAATGCGACTGTATTAGGGACTGATATATTATCAATTTAGCATTTATACTTAGTTGCGTTCCAATTGCCATTAAATTTTGTCTTGAAAAATTTTTTTACAATTTTTTTTCTTATATCATCAGAAGACAGGTTTGGTGTAGTTATAAGGGGGCAGTTAGAGCTGATTTTGGGGCTCCGTCCGCTACCTCATGGCGTGTGTATTAAAAGAAGGCTTTTCGCGATATAATTGAAAAAATGACACATGCCATAAAAAATCTTTCCCTGGCCATTACTAAGCTGTTGCTGAGTATGTAAGAACACATTTCAGTCTTGAGTAATAAAATATTTCGTTTAATTAGAGGTACAATTTATCAAACCTTTTTTAAATAAAATTGCACCTTGTTTATTTCTTTTAAAAATTTACCTCAAATCTGTTTTTTTTTATTTTATTGTCTTAAATTTTTAGAGCCCCCCACACTAATTTTTAGAAAACTCTGTATAAAAATACTCTTGAAAATATTTTCAAATATTTAATTTTTTTCAACTAAAATTATTATGTAATTTTCTATGTTAAATTTATTTGAATATTTTTTACACCAAAATTGTATTTTTAAGTTGTCATTAAAGCACTATTTAAGGTAACAGGTGCTACTGTCACACAAGTCTCATAAAAAAAATCAATGTAATTTGTTTTTTTTTTGTCTTTGGCTGTGTTGGTTGGTTGGCAGTAGATGCCAAGTTTGGCAATGCAACTGCAATTGCAAACTAATATTCAAAGAAATATTTATAAAAAAAATACTGCACCTTTTTGCAATTTTATATTTTGTACAAAATTGCATTAGACTCATAAATATTTGGCATATAATTTTAATTTTTTTTATTTTTTTGAAGTACAAGATTTCACACTAAAAAAGTAATAAAATTAAAAAATTGCTTCAAAGTTTCATAATGACAAGTGCAAAATAATAACAAATATTATTTAACACAAAATAAAAAAAATATGTAAAAAAACATATTAATGGCCGCTGTAAATGTTTTACACAACAGGTCAATGATTTGGAAAACAATAAAATATTTGTATGTTCAATACTTCAAATGTATACAAAATTACAATAATTTGTTTAATCACATAATAATAAATAAATGTGACCGACTCAGTAGCTAAAATTATAAATTATTTTAAATTTTCGGATAATAAACACTTTATGGTGAAAATCACAAAAATTGCGCGAAAGAAAAACTTAAAATGCAGTTGAAAGTAGCTAAAAAATTTAATTAAGTTTAATAACTTTCTTTAAAAAATGAGGAAATATTAGAAAAATGGAAAAAGAAGACCAACAATTTTTCACTAGAAATACAAAATCATTAAATCAGGCTTGAGTTGAGGGCGGCTTAATTCAAATTATGTTTGTTAATAAATCAATACAGGAATAGTTATGAAACAACCTGATATTTTCAGTGGCCGCACACCTCATTATCAGCGCTCATGTTTTTTCAGCACACGTATGTTTAAAAGCGTTTGCTAACACTTTGTTAACAATACCAACAAACGTATGTTGGTAATTTCAGCATATCGTGTAAACAGCATATTATTAGTGCTTAACAAATTTCCTGTGTATGCTGACATTTATGTTATTTGTTGAAAGGCATATGCAAGCTTTTCAGCATATGCCAACCAATTCTTATTCACATGCGCCTCTTGCCTAAGCCCCAGTCATTGGGAAAATTGAAATGTTTAATATCATTTAAAAGTCGATGAAACAATAAAAAATAGAAAAAGTCACTCACATTGCCAAAAACCCGAAAGTCCCGTGTAACCTGCTGTCGTGAATGTGTTTATATCTTAGTTTATCTCGATTTTGTACTTGGTAAGTTTTGCAATAGCTAGAGATATTCCCTCCGACGACATCATTTATGTTTATTTTTTATTTATGTTAATAAATTTTATTGCAAAAATTATACGTATAAGTACATAAGTTGAATAATAATTAAAAATTGCTGCTAAACTCACTGATTTCACAAGCAAATGTTTATACGACTCAGCATATGTACTACCAAATAAAATTCAACATATCGTATAAACACAAAAATCGAATGCCAACTCTTATGTTGATATTGCATTTGCTTACATATGCTGACATAAGTTTTAAGTTGCTACTTTCCACATATCATGTAGACGCCAAACATATTGAATATGCTGATAGAGGTACTTGTTATTATTTTCAAGCATACATATGCTTATTCAACATATCGTCTAAACTTAGCTTAATATTCTTCTCACAAAATATAAAAAATATATAAAATTAAAAGCACCGAGCACTGACTCGAAAATCCATCAGTGAATCCGCAGATATCTTTCGCACAGAAAAAAAAGAACAATGTAAAATCAACATGAAGAAATGTTGATATAAAGTCATTGTTAATATGTGCAAAAAATACAATTGAATTCATTTTTAACATTAATTTAAGATAAATCAATGGTTAAAATTGTTAATTTAAATAAATCAAAATATGTTGATTTAAAATTAATCACATTGAAATAACATTGTACATTTTACATTTTACCTTTCACAGAGCTAAAATAACAACAATCAATAGTTAATTTTGTAAATTTCGTTTTTGAAGTAATAATTGCAGTTTTTCATGTAAAATTAACATTGCATATAGTTGAAACAAGATTAACTATTATAAAATCAACATTGTTATAAACATTAAAAATGACATGGAATACTTTTAAAAAAACTTTTGTCAATTTTAAATATTAACAAACGTGGGCTTATGTTAAATCAATGTGTTAAAAAAGTTAAATCAATGTAAAAAAACATGAAACATGTTGAAACAACGTGAAATAATTCATGATAAAAGAAAAAAATTCAAAAAGTATCGCTACTTTACAGCATTAAAGAAACAGCAATTTTCATTCTATCGCATCAGAAGTGCAGTGTCAGAAGTGAAGTGTTATAAATTTTAAGTGAAATAAATTCTTTAAATTTCATTATGTCTGCAGCTAGCAATAATAATATTAATTTAACAAGCTTTGTGGAAAATTTAGCAACTGGAGGAAAAAATATTAATCTTATTAATGAGGAAATATTATAGTAAACATTCCAGTTGTTTAAAATACGACACAAGGTTCCCAAGCCCACCTTTATTTGTTTTTCCAATTAATAATCGTAAAATATATTCAAGAAACAAGTATTTGTAAACCTAAATGTATTTGGCATATGTATGTGTTTATAAATAAATAACGATTAAAAAAAAATAATAAACTTCTTTTTACTAACTGCCTGTCCCATTGTTAAACAACATTGCGTAAATGTTATTTCAATATAGCAACCATGTTAAATTACCATAGAATTTTCTGTCATTTTAACATCTTTTCATGTTATTTCAATATCGATGTAACAATAATTCTAAGTGGCTTAATAGTTGATTCGACATTAAAATATATTTTGATTCAACATGAAATTCATGTTATTATAAATGAAACAATATTATCAATAAGGATTTTAACGTTATTTTGACATGACATGATTCAATTGGCGTACAATGTCAATTCAACAAGATTTCTGGTTGTTTTAAAAGTGGATAACTATAACTTTTATTTTACTTTAATATCAT
The DNA here is from genome assembly GCA_956483585.1 of Gymnocheta viridis. Taxonomy (NCBI): domain Eukaryota; kingdom Metazoa; phylum Arthropoda; class Insecta; order Diptera; family Tachinidae; genus Gymnocheta; species Gymnocheta viridis. The sequence goes on along the minus strand of OY101444.1, from coordinate 20,295,574 downwards.
GTTGAATCAAAATTGTTTCAGTTAATTTTACAATGATTTTTTTCTGTGTGTACGAGTATTATTATTACCATTTTTTATTAATAAATATTTTACATGAACATTCCAGTACATTTAATTTAATTAAAGCTTTTGAAAGGTTCAAAAAGTTCAATATGGATTGTAAAGTGTTCAGTAGGATTTGCAAAAAGTTCAATTTGGACTGCTAAATCTGTACATTCATAATTCACATTCCATCATTTGTTTCTATATCTGTACCCATGTGCTGTAACTCCCGCGTCGAGAGACTTTTCGATTAAAATGTGTGAAATGAAACAAAAATGCCATAAATTAAACAAACAGCTGTTTTTCTCACTAAACTGTGTCAGTAATTTTTTTTTTTTGCGAGTAATAGCTGTGACGTAAGCAAATTACCCGTCAATTTACAGAAAAAGTGCGTCTGTAAAATTTTTGCGAGAAAAGCTGCCGCTTTTAACTGTCAAATATACTCGCAAACAAAAACGCGGTGAGATAAAATTGTAAAAATACAAAACATATTCAAAATGGAAAATGTAAAATACGGAGAAAGCAAGTATCTTGTTCTTAAATGATTTATTCATTGTTAAATTATTTTATTATTTATTTATTTACTTAATATTAACATTATATAAATGTATTATTAATAAAGAGATACTTGCACTGGCTGCCAAGGCCATCGGCTATGTTAGGTATATGATGGTGATTTTTTATCTTATTTAAATTTGAATTTTAAGTTTCGTGATGAAGTTGAAAATAGAATTTATATTGTGTGCTGAAGGCTCCATGAGTAAGCTTATTCCGTTGTTCAATAGATATTTATACTGATAGGTTCTTAAGTAAGGACATGTTGAAAGATTGAAAGAATGTGTGCTACGGTGTTAGTGGATCCACAATATGATAAATTATTTTATAATTTCATTCATTTACAGATATTTTGTAAAAAGCAAACATTAAAGTCGCACCAAACATCATTTTGTGCAGCCGACGGTTGTATTTTCGTCGCCGTCGTTGATATTTTTTTAATTGTAGTAGACTTTGGCCGCCGTCAACGATATTTGTGAGTAGCGCTCTCAACGTACAATATTGCACTTTAGCTTGGAGTTGTATATAATGACATTTCTAACGTAACGACGTAAGTAAGCTCTTTTGATAGTTTTCGGAATGAGTTACAGACACAGTTTTTTCTCACTTTTCGAGAAACGATGGAATATTTTTATTCACATCTTTTCGACGCGAGAAATTCTTGCCAAAGTTACAGAACCTGGGTACTGAAGTATTTTTTTTATTTTATAGCTATTTGTTAAATTTATTATTGGAGACATGTCTCGGTATCTTATTTTAAAGAATTTCAAATTTTATTTTATAACATTTTTGCTTCTCCAGTAAAATTAGAACAAGTGATGTCACGTACATTTAAACTTTCGACGACGATATAAATATGTATGCTGTTCTTGCAATTAAACTTTAACTTATGAAAAAAAACTTATTTGTATTTATTTATTTATCACCACACGATAATCAGCCATTTCTCTGGATTATTAAAAAACGTTTCACTTTCTTTTATTTGACGTGATACATTTTTTTCCCGACTACTTTATTACATTTTCATTCATTATAACTAAATTACCTTCACTTAATAAATTTAAAAGAAAAACAAAAAAACTATCCGTCGTTTATCTCGTGCTACTGGCTGGCTGGCTGATCGGTCACTTAAAAACTTCCTACTTAAAAAAAACAAACATACAGGATTTTCTATTAAACGTTTATCATTTAATATTAATCTTGCAGCAATTAAAGAGAGAAATTAGTTGGTTTTTAAAATAATGTTTGACTTAAATGAAGATGAAAGATGTCGGGTTTTATTTTCTTGTTGTTAAACATAAATTTTGAGTCTTACTCTTGATCAAATATTATGATCATAATATCATATGTATGGATGTGTGTATATACATTTTTCATTTAGTGTATTTCTTGTTGGACGTGAACAAACTTGTTTTATGGTTTGAGCATAAATGTAAGTCTAGTCTGGATAACCATCGCAATTATTTGTGTGTAAACAACGCCCCGTTTTGCCTGCTAGTCTGAGGAAAAGCTTGTAAGGATTTTAGTTTAAATTTAAAGACTTGATGAAAATGGTCATTAAATAGCAGTTCGAAATGTGCATACAATAAGGAAGACCAAGAGATGGTGGTTTCAGAGAGGAAAAATGTGACCAACATTTTTAGAACTGAACTGCGAGGTGATAAAAATACAAGTATCTTTTAAATCAGTGCTGTTCAACCTTTTTGGCTCGTGTACCACTAAATTCACGACAAACTTTTCGCGTACCACCAAAAAAAATATAATGTACTGAAAAAATAATTAGATCAATAAATACCAAACAATTTTAAAATTTTTAATCCATTTTATTTATTAATAATAAAAAACAATAAAATTAAAAAAAAAAAATAATAAAAATCACAAAAAACATAACAAGAACATGTACATTAAAAATATATTTTAATAAGGAAATCTTTCATTTAATATTTATACAACTTATAATAAATTAGTAAAAAAAATAAATTTTTAAAAAATTTAAGAAATTAAACATTAAGAAAGAATTATTCAAAGTTAATAAAAAACGAAACAAAATTAAAAATAATGCATTTATAAAAAACTTAACAGAACGAGTAAATTAAAAATATATTCTAATTAAGAGATCTTTCATTTGTAAAAATTTTAAAAGATTTCGCGCACCACCTGGAAATTTTTCGCGTACCACCAAGTGGTACGCGTACCATAGGTTGAATGGCACTGTTTTAAATCATATTTATTTGTTTTATGATAGATTTTTTTCTGTCCGAAATATTGGTCGTTCCGCAAATGCCATTGGCTACATTCGTCGCCGCGTAGTCAGCTACTTAATTACAATGAAAGCGACAGTAAACACTGTTTGTTGTAGAAATACATATTTTAGTGGTGCCACTTTCTAATACACTAGAACCTCGAAGAAGTTGACGTGCGTTAAAGTTAATCGTTCGGTTAAGTTAACCACGTCCATGTACGCAACCGTTTTCTTTTCACTTATTTGACAATTTGGCCACTTTTAAAAATTCTCAGTGACAACGTATGCATTTTTCCAACCATTTTATTTCGTTCACTAAATTTGTCACAAATTAATATCAAGAGGTCAGAGGTCAAGAATAATTGTGATCATTAAGCCAACCGGTATAATATAAATCCAAATTTCTTTTATGAAGTGATTGGAGTAAATTTAGTGTATTATTTACGAAAAACCCATATTTTTTATTGAGAAATGAAAAAATGTACGTGTTTATAAATGAATAAAGATAAAAAAAATAATTAACTGTTTTTTACTAACTGCCTGTCCCATTGTTAAACAACATTGCGTAAATGTTATTTCAATATAGAAACCATGTTAAATTAACATGTAATTTCCTGTAATTTTAACATCTTTTCATGTTATTTCAATATGGCTGTAACATTAATTATAAATGGCTTAATAGTTGATTTGACATTGATTTTATTATTTTGACATGACACTCTTCTCTTTGATTCAATTGGCGTACCATATCAATTCAAAATGATTTCTGGTTGTTTTAAAAGTGGATAACTATAACTTTTATTTTACTTTAATATCATGTTAAATTAACGTGAAACGCTTATGAAGCAAAATTGTTAATAAAACTAGTTGAATCAAACTTGTTTTAGTTGATTTTAGAATGATTCTTTCTGTGTGTAAGGTCTAAAAAATAACATTATCCTGTCAATAGTAGTCAGTTGTTTTCGACAACGGATAGACAAGCCCCAATTTCTTGGTATTATATTGACGTGACGTAGACATTGACAACTGGAATAAGGGTGATTATTTCTGACTCAAAATGCAAGACATATAATAAATGTATAGACTAGATATACTTAGTTTAATTTAAACCCAGTAAAACCCAATTAAGCCCAATGAAACCCTACAAAAAATCCGGGTTTTTGCCAACACTGCCTAACCGCAAGTCCTCAAGACAGCGCTCGTCTTTATTTTTTGCCTTTACAAAAAAATTTCAAAAATTTCTGTTAACAAAGTAATAAGTGCTACTTATTCAGCTGATTATTTTCTTAATGGCAAAAAGTCTGGTATATTTTGCCAGTTAAACAATTTGGTGACATGGCTAATATTCTTAACAACTGACAGCCATTTAAAGAATGAAATAAACAAAACACATGAACGCTGATAATGAGGTGTAGTGACGTCCGCAAACAGCACTTTTCTTGTATTCCTTTATTAACAAATATAATTTGAATTAAGCAGCTCTCATCTCAAACCTGATTTAATAATTTTGTATTTCTAGTGAAAATTTGTTGGTCTTCTTTTTCCCTTTTTCTAATACTTCTTCTCCTTTCTTTTTTGTTTAAAGAAAATAAAACTGAAAACAGTTTCTTTCTTCTGTTGTGTGTTGTTGCAAAACTAGATTTTAATTCTTTAAAGGAAATATCTTCCTTATTTCAGTTTTAATTTGTTTTCATTTTTCATTCTTTTTTATTCATATTTTTTTTGTAGCCTGGATGATTTTACAATTTTTATAGTCTTCTTTAGACTAAATTGTGAACTCGGAAATAAAGCGTGCAGCAGCTTATTGTTTATGGACAGTGCGTAGGCTGTTCATTTGTGGCAGCAAGCCAAACCTGCTTATAACAATCGTAGATGATGCCCGAAGTAGCACAAGAGTTAAGTGTAATTTTTTGTATTTTTTCAGACTTCATCTTTGAAACTCTTAAATTTTTTTCTTTCCATTAAAGCAAAATTTATGACTTTTTTATTTGAATGTAGGAAATATTCTTAATATTGTAATGAGCCTGGATATTCTTTTTTTTTTTTTGATAAATGGAAAGAAAACTCGTCAGTAATAAAAATTACTATGATGACAAATTTTTGTAGCTAAGAAAAAAAAAAATTATAATAAAAAATTACTGAAATTGCTAAAGATTTATTATAAAATATTCTAGTTTTTCTTTTGCGCCTTATCTTAAATCTAAAAGGAATTATTTTTGTAAACAATTCTCTTTTTCTATTTAGAGCCACCACCAACTACACCACAAACTATACTGACATTGATTTATGGCAATTAAAGAATTTTGATTTCAAAACTTGCTTTTTGAGGCTGAGAGACTTTTTAAAACATGTTTTGTGAGTAAAGTGGCGTTTAAAAAAAGGGTGTTTAATTGATTGAATTGCAAAATATTCATAATGTAAAGCCAACTTGAATACTTTGGAATTGTGTTATTGATCCGTATATAAGTCGACTAAATTTAGTTGTATTAAAGTTTTAGATCTACGCTCTTTATGGGTACGTTGTGAAGGGGATAGATAAAAAAAAGCGTAACAATTAAAACCCGACACTTTATAAATTAGAGCAATGCATGTATATTATTGCTTTTATTATTGTTCTTATTTATTCTTTAGGAATGTTTTTATTTGATTTGTTCGTTGTCCGTATTGTTAGATACTTTCTATGAACTTTGCAAATCTTGTGTTTTTATGGGATTTCTGAAAATGGTCTTTTCAACTTTTCTTCCTATTTTGGGAGCTTCTAAGCAATTTTGGAAATTGTTCAGTGTTGGCGTTTATCAATGTTGTTATAATCAAAAGTTTTAAATTAATTTCTTTTTCTATTCTATTGTGGCAAATCTCAAGTTTTTAATTTTTTAACATATTTTTTCTTCGATTTGGATAATTTTATTTAACATTTGCGTTTGTCTGGTCGACTTTTTGATTTCTAAATTTTTTTCCAAGCCCTACATTTGCACATGAAAGTACCTTCTTGAAATCTCTGCATACGTATTAGAATGAAAAATTTCAACGAAATAGATGACTTTCCTGAAAATTTCTTGTTCGTTTACATAGAACAGGGAAAGTTTATTTTAAAAATATCGCCGATGCGAAGAGTTTAAAAAATTTCTGTATTTCTACTTCGATGAGTTAAGTTTGCTTTTCCCTTTTGATTATTTTGTTTACTTCTTAATTGGAGTTACCAAGAATATTACATACAAAATTTAAAGGGACATTGGGAGATAATAATTATTAATTTTTTAATGAAAACCTTGTCATAAAAAGAGATCCATTGTTCTCTTCATGTATATTTATATTTATTACAATATTACAGGAGGCAAATTACGGCATTCGATATCGATCGAAATTTCTATACAAATTAAAAAAATTTTTTCTCAGTTAGTGTCCCAAAAAAATAAAAGTAAAAAAAGTTTCATGTACATAGAACCACGGTAGCCCGTACCGACTTTTATCGCAACATATCAATGCCTTCACGCCGAAGCTAATATTTTCATCGCCTGCTTCTGTTTTGTTTATTTCAGCTTTTGAAAGTGTTTGAATTTTTTTTTTTTTGCATTGGCTTTGACGGTGCCAAGGCGAATTCATAACAGGTGAACTTAATATTACAACAACTACAACTCTGCAAAAACCACAAGCATTTTGTATTTGTAAAATCAAAGTACATTGTCAAAAATATTTTACTGAGGCGAAAAAATAAAATATTGAAAATTATTATTTCAAAAGGTTTTGATTTTTTTTGAGGGTTGTTTTGTTAAATCCCTTGAAATATTTAACAAATATTATTTTGTTGAAGAAATCTACTGTGTGGAAATGTTTTAAAGATCCGCTGATCAACTGTTGGCTCCTGCCCATCCATAATGCCGTTCAACGTCGTTGTTAATCGGTGATTGCCTCCCCAACCACCCAAAAAATTTCCACGGATATAAGCACACATTACAATTCCATTGAGGAACAAAGTGTTAATGCTTTGATGGCCTGTGTTGTGGATGCTGAATCGGAAATTAGTTTTATTTTGCACTGTAATTTAAGAAATATCCTAATATTGAAACATACACATTTATTAAATGTACACGCATATGAATTCAATCTTTTCAGTTTATTATAAAATGGGTATTTTTTTACCCTTAATTTATACTGATATATGAAGGTAGATTGTAATTAAAATAAAATCACTTTTACAACTTAATATAAAAAAGCCATCATTAAACAATTTCATTTCACAATTAAATTTTTTTTAATATAAATATTTTTAACTTGAATGTAAAGCGCTCTCAACTTGACCTGTTATGAATTCGCCTTGGCCGGTGCTATGACTGCCAAAAATTTCAAAGCCCACTTAACTTATAAAAATAGATATATTTTTCGATGCACAGCAACAGCAGATTTTTTAGTTCTGTTAATGTTTTGCTGCCAGCTTTTCAAACAATGGTTTATTTCATAGTAAGAGCGTTTGTTTCGTTCCGTCAACATGTCAGTGGAATATTTTTAATAGGGGACATAAGATATCAAATTATCGGTTCAAAACTTCCCTCTAATAAAAAAAGTACTTTCAGTTTTTTTCTATAATATCCGTAAAGTGTTAATGAAAGCGCGAATCTTACTATTCGTGAGTGTATTATTTTTTGGGAAAAGGCACGAATACCAACTAAATCTTTATTTAACTGTGTTAAGAAACTATTTGCCGTATATAAAGTTTGGAGAGATTTGCAAATCAATGCAAACAAAACCCAAGAAGTGTTTAAGCATCGTCGTCAAGAATTTGTTAAAAACTTGAACAATTTATTTGACATTGCGCATGCCGATGCTATTCAATTATCTTTGTTAATGAAGGTAGGATATATTTGGCAAAGCAGACAGTGCCAGGTGGACTTGGTCATTTAGGCGGAATAGGCAAAAAATTTGCCGAAAAAGAAGAAAAAAAGCAACGTGCTAAATTTGTTGCATCCTTAACTCCTTCGACATCATCTTATGATGCACTTGCAGAAAATTCGGCTTCTGAGTTTAAAATAACAGATTTAGAAGAATATTTGCCTGTGGCAACCGGCAACACACTACCTGACACTAATAAAACTTCTCTTAGGAAAGATTTTATCGCTCCAAAATTAGTTTCTATATTAGACAGATATCAGCTAAGCATAAGACATTCTGTGTTTGTTATAGAAGCAAGCATAGAGGCACTCGGCCACAATACTGATGAACATCCTATAAGAAAGTCACCCCTTCAAAGAACACGTACGGAAGAGCGAAAAAAGCATGCAGAAGTAATAAAAGCTAATTTTCAAAACGAAGTACCGTATATTGTAACTGTGCTTCATTTTTTATTAAAGAGAAAAATATTGATGATTTCGTTTCATCCAATAGCACAACTTTGTTTAATCGACTCAAAATCGATGACAGTGTCCTCAGGGAGTGTCCCACTTCATGGACAAATATTGCTTCATTTCAACAAGCTAAAAAGAAAGTGCAGGCACTGAGAGCAATTAATGATACAGCTGAAAGAGCGCTTAACTTAGTGAAAGACTTTCACTGCTTAATATGCGTTGAAGAGGAACAAAAACTATTTTTACTGCGTTGCGTACAAGGGCGAATTAATATTGAAGCTACCTAAGTAGGAAAAAAACATTTCTTTTTTTCAAAAACCATTTATTTCTCAACATAGTCTCCTTTTAGCTCTATACCTTTAGTCCAACGTTTCTACAGTTTTTGTATCCCTTCCAAATATAGGATTTTTCGAGGTCCTTAAAAGTCATTTGTTTGGTCAATAATTTCATCGTTGAAGCTAAATCTCTTTCCACCGATCCATTTCTATAGGTTTGGAAATATGAAGTAGTCAATAGGGGCTTAATCCGGAGAATATGGCGGTACATGGTACGTATATGGCGGTATATGGTACCAATTCGTAGCCCAATTCATAGAGCTTTGCCATTGAGACTGCACACGTCACACGTTTACGTTTATGGTCAATTGAGAGCAAACGCGGCACCCATCTTGCCGATAGCTTTTTCATATGCAAATGTTCATGCAAAATGTTTAACACACGTTCATATGATATGTTTACCATTTCAACAATCTCACGTAACTTGACTCGGCGACCATTCATAACGATATCGAGGATTTTCTTGATATTTTCTTCAGTAACCACCTCGTTTGGTCGTCCTGTTGATGGTATTGTTGCAGTGCTTGTTCGGCCACTTTTAAATTCAGCAATCCAATATTTTACCATGTAATCTGACGGAGCAGACTCACCGTAAAGTTTATCGAGCTTTACTTTTGTCTCTATCGCCGTTTTCCCTTTCAAATAATAGTGTTTAATCACTGCACGAAATTCACTTTTTTCCATTTTTCAAGAAACACAAAAGTTTCTTACGTCAAACGACTACAACAAATAAAGTAATCAATGAGTTTAGGTGAAGTTTTAACAGCTGACGTTTGACAGATCGCAATTTCTAAAAAAATAAGTTTTTGTGTTTGTGCTGCCATCTAGCGCTAGGTATTTTCAATATCAATCCGCCCTCCTAGGACCCTAAAATCAATGGGTTTTCGAAGAAGCTAATATTATTTAAGGATGTTTTCTTTATTAAGATGCAATATAACTTAATTTACAATATCAGTTGCCAAAAAGTGATCAAAATAGACCAACCAAATAAGTTTTCTCCTGAATTGTGCACAACATTTTTAAATATCGCATCACTACTGTGGCTGTATGTAGACTTTTTTCCGATGACTTTTTAACGTTTTTGTTATTCTTATTGTTATTATGTTTATGAATTACTTTTTTATTTTGTATATAAACATATTTATTAGAACCTTAAATATTGACATACATTTCTCCACTTCCCTCAAAACTCAAAATTATGTAGTGTATGTAGAGTTATTTCTTACAGTGTATGTACAAAATAAACTCAATTTACAATTTATTAAATTTATTAATTCATTAATTTTTTTATTGTTGAGGGGTTTTTTGCTAAATGAAGCATAATTGAACATATTAACTTCATAGAAAAACTTTTAAAAAGTTTTTTTTTAAATTATTCACTATTTAATTGGATTTTAACATGAAATCAGTAATATTTGTTTGTTTTTTTTTTAATTATTTAAGCTGGATACCGACAATATCGTTACGGATGTCCAAAAGGTTAGATATGTGTTAACTGGAAAATATGTCAGTGGTTTTGCACTTTTTATAACATTATTGATGCCTTCACACGTATGAACACTTCACTTCCACCCAAATTTGTAGATCAAATTACACGCGCATACGACGGTAATTCCCCGTTTTATTTTTACTTAACTGAGCGAAAAGAAATAATTTGTAGAGAAAATACAAAAAATAATAATTTTTAGCCCAATCATGAATAAAAATTCCCTGGGAGATGCTCCCTTTTCCCAAAAAGGGGCTGTTCACATATATGTTCACATATTAATTGTTCGCTCATTATTTGTGAACAGCTCCTTCTTGGTAAAAGGGAGAAATCTCCCGGGGAATTTTTTTTTTATTCATAATTGGGCTGATTATAAAACTTTCAGAAATTAGAACCCCTGTTCTAATTTTAAAGCGTTTAATTTGGTTTTTCGCCTATTTAGTGAAAAATCACAGGAAAAAAATTGTTCTAGTGGAAATACAACGACAAAAAAACACTTCCAGAAATTATTCCAATACATTGAAACAGCCGGTTCTAATTTCTGGACGGTTCGAATTTGTGAGATTCTACTGCATGCTTCGGACGATATTAGCCTAAAGGGTGTGGAAATTTTCTGGATTATTCGAATAGCATCGGTCTTTAATTGCCCGAAATTCAATCATTGAAGTTCTTTTTTTAATACTCGTATTTATGACAAATTAATTTTCGATGTGATATTTTAAGCTGTAAAATATATAAAACCACAAAAAAGACCGCCAAAATAATGCAACCATTAGTGGAATTAGTTTTCTCAGAACAGACCCAAATACAGTGAACTCGCGAAAACGTGAACACTCGAAAGTGTGAACGTCGCAGAAGCGTGAACTAATTTATTTTTCCATAGAGTATTCTAAAACGTGAACTAAATCCGAAAGCTCTAAAACGTGATCACATTTTTTATTTCTTGTTTTTTAATCTGTTTTTAAATTTGGGAATCCCCGAATTAAAAGTTATTTGTTTGTGTACTTATGTTTAAACGTTTTTCTTTTCGTTTATGTATGCGTTGACCTGTTAGTTGCTCTTTCACATTTTATACGTACATATATGTTGCAAATGATAAAAAAATTTTAATTATGGTGTTAGTGGCTTGGCAAGAAAACATGTAGTTGCAAAATGAAGAGTTTCTTCCATTAAAAACAAAACACGGAAAATTACTAATCGTGTCAAAAACACTTTATGGTACTGGAAAGCCTAAAACATTACGTGCTTCTGAACTTCCGAGAATGGAAAAATGCCTTTATATATGGTTCCTTAGCATGCGAAATAAAAAAATGCCGGTAAGCGGACTGATGCTAAAAGCCAGTGACGGATGGCTCCAATAATTTAAACATAGGTTAGTTGTTCGCCTTTTTAAAATTGCCGGAAAAAAGCTTTCTTTCTTAAAAGTTAATAGCAAAAATGGAAAAACTCATATAAAATAAAACTTTCCTATTACTGTTATTTTAGTTTTTGTTTTTTTTTTTGTTAATTATATATGAATTTCTTGTATCATTTATTTTATTCTATACTCGTAATATTTTTGTTGTTATTTATCGAATGCAAAGTGAACTGAATATATTGCATTTTATTTTTTGTTATTAAAACTTGATAAAATTATTAATTTAAAATGCCGTTTAGCGTTTTTACTTATTAAAATAGTATTTTTTATACTAAATAGGGTAATTTTTTGTTTTAAAGTTGGGTACTCGATAAAGTGAAGAAATTCGAAAATGTGACGTGCCTTGGTGGAAATTAGTTCACGTTATCGCGAGTTCACTGTATAACATATTCCAACGAGATAACAAACTCAGAAATATTTTTACATTTTGCCACCTGTGGTGGCAAATTCCCAATTAAGGAAATGTTTGCTGCTCTTTAAAACATGCAAACATCTATTTACCTTGACATCTGAAATTTAACTCTTCAAAAAATCTAAAACAAGACATTCAATCAATTCTTATATTTCCAAAATGCTAAAAGTATTCGTTTCTTTAAATTTATATAAGAAATTTTTGTTCAATATAATTATATAAAAAAACAAACAAATATCTGATTACAATACACAACAACAACAATCCCTTTTTGGAATTTTGTTTATTTTTTCTCTTAACTTTTCTATGCCTTTTCCAAATACGATCCATTAGAAAATACATGCAAGAGACACAGATACAATTCCATGTGCATGAAATATAACAAAAAATAAATAAAATAAAAAGTACATTCAAGTGTGTTTGATGTTATTTTATTCATTTAGTTCTTTTATTTTTTCTAAAAGTCAATTAAGCGATGTTCTTTGCCTTTTTATGGTCGTTTAAGTGGAATCAATGTATAAAATATATTTTTTATTTTATTCTGTATTTTCCATACTACAAGCTGTTTTTGTTTTATTTATTCATTTGATGTCAGTCAGTCAGTCCATTGTTCGCTTAAGGAAGAGTCATTCACAATAGATACAATTTTTCTTTTTAAATTTATTTTATTGTTTATTGATAGTTTTACACAATTTATATTCAATTAAATTTATTAACGTCTATTGGACGTTATAAAAACATGGAGAGCTATCGATTTAATTGATCCAATCGTTGATTTATTTGAATTTTAATAATTTAAAAAAGAGATTTTTTGTTCTATTTAAGCAAATAAATATAAATAATATGAAATTATTTAGAGAGTGACCCTTTAAGTGAACGATAAATAACCATTCAGTCAATTTAAAATATTAGCAACCGTATTCATAAGAAAAAAAAATATTTAAAGAAAACTTTATTAATAATATAAATTATTTTGTATCATTATGGTTCTAGAAATTATATTGAAAAGCAAATAAAATCTTGAGAATTTAACCAAAATAATTTTTTCAGAAGATATTCGTTTTTATTAACTCTTTTCAAATTGTATTACTAGAAGACACTTTTAAGAAAAGGTACTTGTTACAAAAGGCACTTTTTACAAAGGAATTATTTTTAAAGTACTTTATACATTAAGATAATTAAAAAAATTAAAAAAACTTGTTAAAATCTACCTTTTTGAAGCTTAAAAAAACTAAAAATTTTATTTTTAGAAGGTTTCTTAATTACCGTTTCAAAATCGTACTTTTAATACTCGTAGGAGGTTTTTGTATTTTGTATCTTTTAACTCACTTTTCTCGAAAGTACTTTTCTAATAAGTATTTTTTTAAAGGTACAAAACTGTACTTTTTCACGAGAACTGTTCAAAAATTACTTTTTAAAAAGGTCCCTTTTATAAAAGGTATTTTTTTCTAAAAGGTATTTTTTTAATAAGTACTTCTAATAAAACGGGTTTATTTTTCAAAAATTAGATTTTAAGAGAGATTTTTTTAATATTTTTTAATAGGCACTTTTCTAAAAGTTACTTTTTTATAAGATACTTTTTATTAAAATGCTCTTTTTAAAAAAATACTCTACTTTTGAAGTTAAAATAAAAATTTTGTATAAGGACTTCCTAAGAAGTTCTTTTTTAAATAATATTTTATTCAAAAGGTTATTTTTTTCAAAACGTACTATTTTTAAATCCTTTTTTAAAAAGGTATTTTTTTAGGTACTACGCTTCAAAATTTACTTCTTTTTTAATTTATTTATTTAAAAAATATTCTTTAAAAATACTTTGTTTGAAGCCACTTTTTTAAAAGAAATTTTTTTTACAAGATAGTTGTTTAAAAGGAACTGATTTCGAAAGGTATTTCTTTTAAAAGGTACTTTTTAAAACATAACGGACTTCTCAAGAAGTCCTTTTTTAAACAATATTTCTTTAAAAAGTTCTTTTTTCAAAATGCATTATTTTAATACTTTTAGGAAAAGGTATTTCTTAATTTACTTTCTTTCAAAATGTACTTCTTTTCATATGTACTGTTTTTAAAAAAATATTTTTTAAACGTAATGTTTTAAGAAGCACTTCTCTTAAAATATACTTTTTTACAAGATAAAAAAGACAATTCTTTAAAAAAAACAATTTTTAAGGACTAATAATGGATTGTACTTGTTTTAAAAAGTGCTTATTTAAAGATCCCTTCCTTTTAAAGTTACTTGTTCTAAAGAGTACTTTTTCAAGATGTTCTTTTTTATGAATAGCTTCTTTTTAATGTACTTTTGTAAATAAAGTTCTGATAAAATATACTGCTTCAAAAATTACTTTTTCACAAAGTAATTTTTCCAAAAAAGGTACTTTTTTAAAAGCTACTTCTTCTTAGAAGGCCCTTTTCCAAGAGCTAATATTTTTTACAGGTACATTTTTAAACATATATTTTTTAAAAGTCGCTTTTCTAAGAGGTACTTTTTTACGAATAACTTTATTAAAATGTACTTTTGTAAATAAGTTTCTGATGAGGGTACTTTTTTTAAGCGTACCGTTTTAAAAATTACTTTTCCACGTGGACTTTTACTAAAAGGTACTTTTTTAAAAGGTACTTTCTTTAAAGGTACATTTTAAAAGGTACTGTCTTAGAAGATACATTTTAAAAGATACTTTTTCTAAGAATGCCATTTTCTAAAAATGTATTTTTTTTAAACAAATTAAAAAAATTTTTTTTTTTCAAAGGTACTTTTTTAAGAGGAATTTTTTTTCGAATAACTTTATTAAAATGTATTTTTGTAAATAAAGTTCTGATGAAGGTACTTTTTTAAAATGTAACGCTTTAAAAACTCCTTTTTACAAGGTATTTTTTAAAAACGCTCTTTTATTAAAAGGTACTTTATTTCAAAGCTTCTTTTATTAAAAGGTACTTTTTTTAAAAGTTTTTTAAAAGTACTTTTTTAAAATGTACTTTTTTTAAAATGTACTAGTTTTATAATTTACTTTTTAATAATATTTTTAAAATGTACAAGGTAATTTTTTAATACCCTCTTCTTTAAAGGCACATTTTACAGAATATACTTTCAGAATGTAATTTTTTCAAATGTACTTTTTAAAAGGATTTTTTATTAAAACATTTGTTTATGTTTATGTTTAAAAAAATGTTACTCCTCTTGAGGACATTTATTTGAGAAAAACTTTTTAAAGTATATTTAAAAAAAAAACTTTTCAAATAATGTTTTTTATGGGCCACATATTTATTTATTTTTTTTTTATTTTAGCTTGTTGTTAGAAAACATATTTTATGTGTTTGTAAATTTATGAAAAATAAATCCGTACATTGCGCTGCTTAGTGGTGTGGTGTGGTTTTTTGACATGATTTAATTGTGTCAAAAGAATAAATTTGCATTTGAAAAACATGAATTTTTTTGATGTTGTGCAAAATATTCGATTCAACAAAAAACACTTTGTTATTTCAAACGCCAACAGCAAGTTTTTAACCACACCATCATAACACACTGGCCATGTCACTTAAAATTCGGCCAAAATAATAAAATAAAAACCAATTTGGCTGCCTGCAACCAACCACCTGGAGCAATAAATTTAAAGAAAAAACAAAAAAAAGAAAAGAAATCAAACAATAACATTAAAATACAATTTTGCAATAATCAAAATCAAATAATAATAATTTATTTCAACAGAAATCAACAAGAAATCTTGGAATAAAACCCCATAAAAATGTTTATCTAGTAACTGATTTAAGAAAAGTAACAACAAAAATAACAAAAACAAAGCCTCCAAATAAAATGGGTCAAATACACATCTGTGAAATCTGGTTTGAGAGCCATGGCAAAATGAAATAAAAAGTTACGGCGGCTTAATGTCCGTTTTGTGACAATTCTTTAGACACATTTTAGATTTGTGCTGTGCATCTGTAACTTTTAATTTGTGTTTGTGTGTGTATGTGTGTGTGTGTGTGGAATGTATCCAAGTGGAGCAGTGCAACTACCAGTAGTTTTGTAGATATCTCTGTCTAACGTGACATAAATAGATGTTACATTTTTATTGTGTATTTTTTCATTGCATTGAAATCATCTTCCTTTTGTACGCTTTTATTTTCTATTATTTATTTTGTTTTTCTTTTGATTTTCTTAATCATTTCTGTCATTTTCATTGCGCCACAACATGGCTAAAAATGTTGTTCATGACTGATTAACCGCTAAATGACTGAGCATTCATGTCAATTTCAAAGATGTTGAACAGAAAAGTATTTACAGATAAATATTTATGTTCAGACTTAATATTCATATTAAGAGTTATTTTATAGAAAAAGACAGGCTCAAAATTGTTTGAGGTAAATACGAGGGCAACTATTTATATTTCGGAAATAGCAAATAATAACAAATATTTTCAAATTAAAATGGCTTTATTATTTTTCGGAATATTTCCCTTGATGATCAATACACTTTTGCATTCGTTGAAACCATTTGTCATACCCAGAAAAAAAACGCCGTAGTAAAATCAAGTATTTTCTACTTACTTTGAGTACGAGTCGTACTCAAAATTTTGACTACAAATAACAATAAAATGTACTTTAATCAACCCGAAAACCGGATTACTTTAGAATAACCAATCCTGGAGTCTCTTAAAATGAGTACAAAATTCTTAAATGAAGTGAAAATTTTTGAATCAACAAAAAAAATCAATCTTTCTGTACTTGACTTAAGTAAATCTGGAATAACCATACTTTTAACACCGCTTAGCATTGATTTAAGTACGGATGAATTGCTTTTTTTTTGAGTGTAGCAATTTTTCCATTCCACCTCCAAAACATGATTTTTGAACGCTTCAACTGCTTCTTCGGCTCTCGTAAATCGTTGCCCACGCCGTTTAACTTTGATATTCGGGAACAAGAAGTCATTGGGTGCCAAGTCAGAACTTTACAGAAGATGAGTCATCAATTCGATGTTTTGATTGCTGAAAAATTCACTTCTTTGACGAGATGTGTAAGAGCTCGCATTGTCATGATGAGAATGATTGACGAATTTCTCCGAAGACTTCCGGCAAACAAATGATCGTATACCACTCATAATTGATAGTTTTACGTTGCTCAAGCGGAATAGTTACCACATGACCCATTCGGCCGAAGAAACAGGCGACCATTTGCTTCGCTGTTCTTCTTCCACGAACAACTTTTGTTGTCTTAAAATACCACCCACACGGTCGATTGATGTTTTGTTTCCGGCTCATAATCATATATCCTTGATACGTTACCTGTCAAGATTCTATACACGTCTTTTGCAGCACCACAGTTAAATTTTTTCATCATTTCCTTACACCACTTGACGCGAGCCTTTTTTTGAGCCATTGATAAATTATGGGGTATCCAACGAGAATCAATTTTTTTTACAACTAAGTGTTCATGCAAAATTGAATGTATTTAAGTGGAACTAATGTGCAAGGATGCCTCTATCCAGCGTTGCCAAAAGCTTTGAGAAGAAAATCATCATATGGCGAAAAAAAATCATATTTTATGGAAAAAAATCATCATTTTATTGATACAAAATTTTGTTTAAGATAAAAAAAATATACCAACAAACAGAAAACTTAGAAAAACACACAACTGATTTCATTAGAACAACGGCAGTATGTATTTAGATAAATAAATATTTACTTATTTAAGAAAACCAAACAAAAATCAATTCAGATTAAAAAGTACATGTACTATGAAAAAGTTTTATAAAGAACCTATAGTATACGAGGACCCATACAAGGTTTCATTTTATAATAATAACAGGAACAGTTTCTTATTGCTAAGTTTTTTTTTTTTGTGCAAATAAGATACCTTCGAGAGTGCTGTTGTCTAATCTATTTTTACGTTTAGTTTTGTTTAGATTGACTGTTGAGAATATTCGTTAAACATTTGCTGAAGAAATTTGAAGACCTATTAAGTTTTCAACAGTTTTGAAAGGACCGGAAAAGCTAGAATGTTGTCAGCACGAGTTATTTTCGAAACTTCTGACCAAAATTCTTTACATCTAAGATTATCTAAAGTTGTAAAATAGTCATTGAATTCAAGTTTTGAATATCTTTTTTACTAATTAAATTTGGATATTAACTTTCCTATTTATAATAATCATAGGGTCAAGACATGAGAGCTCTTTTAAAAAAAATCTATCGTTAAAATCAAATCGATTTAATATTTGTTTACATAACTCAATGTAAAATTCCACACAATTTTTAATAAATTTATTTTCATTTTTGGTCCTTTGAGCTACAAATATTTTGTTTAACAAAAACCCCCAGATAAACTTCTTCGTTTTTATGTGTTTGTTACAGGGTAATAAGTATAAAGTAACTAAAAGCAACTAATAACAAGCTGACATAAAACTGAACTTCACTTCGTAGTATAATTACAATGAAAGTTGTACGGATTTGAAATAAAAAAATCATAATTTCTATAAATTAGAAATCATAATTTGAGAAAAAATCATCAAATAATATTTTTGTTTAAAAATCATCTGCCTCTATCTCACAATATGTCACATGATGATCTTGCATTATCAGTTCGCGCACTGCATCGATGTTTTGTGGCATAACAGCCGATTTTGGATGACATTTACAGAATTCCTCGGCGACGGAACTACGACTACGATTTAATTCACTATACCAGCGATATACTCCGGTTTTTGATGGTGCTTTATCGCCATGCAAGAACTGAGTTCATCAACACATTTTTGTTGAGATAATCCACGTCGAAAGTTGTAAAAAATAATCCAACGAAAATCTTCTCCTGAAATTTCCATTTTTTTTTTGTCAAATTAATTTTCTGAACTCAATGTAATTTGAAATTGTAACCACTGTGAATTTTACTTCCCAAATGCATTCGAAGTTGCTTATATCAAAGCAAATAGAATTGATTAAAATTCTTATTAAGGAACAAATAGAATTAGATAAGCAAAAAATTTTAGTGAAAGACTTAGGAAAATAGTTCCTGGACCTTTTGCTTAAAGAAATTTTTAAAATTGTTGGCAAGAAAAAATTGTCAGATGGTAAAGATGTTTCCGTCAACGGTTTGATTATTCAGGATAAATTTGAAAAATTAAATGTCTTAAAGAATCATTTCTCTTGTATTTACCAAAGTTCTCTGTTAGATAGGGATACGTCAAATATTGTGCAAACAATTAATAATGTTTTTTCGGAAGTAACAATATATTAATTATATTCTTTGATAACAATTTTTCTTTATTGAATATTCAAGGTAATCCCAATTTTACTTCATTTAGTTCTGTTATTGAATTTTCTAAATTGATTAATAACAAAAAATCATGTGGCTTAGACAATATATCAAATTTTTTGATAAGGAAATTTCCAAAAAAAAATGCATTCAAATATTTAACTATAATTTATAACAATTGTATTAATAATTGTTATTTTCCAAAAGATTGGAAAATGGTCAAAAATCAGTCCAATACGGAAACAAAAGAATGATACTGACATTGGAAACTTAAGACTTCTCTGTTATCAAACTTAGGTAAGCTGTTTGAGAAAATTATGCGAGAAAAGATGGATCTAGATGTGGCAGAACCATATATTTCTCAATATCAGTTTGGATTTAAAAAAAGAAGTTCTACAACACACGCATTATTAAAACTCCATAACGAAGTAATACAACATCTTAGGAATTGTCAATGTACTGTTGCGATTTCTCTTGACATTGAAAAGGCTTTTGATAAAGCATATCATAATGGTATCTTGTAAAGGGTCCGCCAGATAACTTTTTTTGAAAATGCTATAAAAAAACTACTGAATATTTTCTCAAATTTTTTTTTATTTGAAAGTACAATCCTTCCGGTTAATAATGAAAAATAATTTCATTCAAATGGCTGCCTCGGTTGGCCATGCAGTAACCTATACGATCGGTCCAATTTCAAAGCACATTATCGATTGTGTGCAGCTGTATTTCACCAATGGCTTCACGAATATTGTCCTTTAAAGCGTCAATTGTCTCTGGCTTGTCGGCGTAACGCTTATCTTTGACGGCACCCCACAAATAATAGTCCAACGGTGTCAAATCGCAGCTCCGAGGTGACCAAACGACATCAGCTCTGCGGCTGATAATGTGATCTTCAAAAACAGGGCGCAAAACATCGAGTGTAGCTTCGGCTGTGTGGCACGTAGCGCAGTCCTATTGAAACCAAACGTTGGCAACATCCTGCTCTTCAATTTTTGTGAACAAAAATTCGTTCAACATGGCCGATAACTGTAACGGCCACTCCTTGCTCATTTTCGAAGAAAAATGGCCCAATTATGCCTCTGGACCAAAATCCGCACCAAACAGTGACTCGTTTTGGGTGCGTCGGCTTTTCAATGTATGCGTGCGGGTTTTCTGTGCCCCAAATGCGACAATTTTGCTTGTTTACATACCCGCCAAGATCAAAATGAGCTTCATCTGAAAAGATGATTTTTTTGGCAAAATTCGTTTCTTCTGTAAGTCGATCGCAGGCAATATTTCCCAGGGTTGTTCAAGCGTATACACAACTATATTCGTTCAGCGGAAGGATAAAATTATCTGTCAAATCAGACATGAGCTAAGTGTTTACCATTCACGAAATAAGCACTAGTTGAAAAAAAACGTTAGATGGCGGACCGTTTATAAAATGAATACATTAGGCTTTAAGGCTTCTATAATAAAGCTTATTAAAAGCTTTTTTTCAAAATAGAAAGTTTTGCATTGAAATGTACTCTTTTGCAACATAGGGATGTAACTTGTGGAGTTCCTGAAGGTTCAATTCTGTCACCTCATTTATATAATATATTTAAATCAGATTTTCCACACGTGTTTAATAATTCTTTATGCGGACGACTCCCTTTTAAATGCTTGCGATGAGTCACCACTAGTTGCGCTACAACGTGCGCAATCACATCTTAATCACGTTATTGATTTCTATTCATTTTGGGGCATAAAAATAAATGTATTAAAAAGTATTGCAATATGCTTACGAAATGCATCTGGAAAATGCAATTATAAAGTTGTTCCAGAAAGCAAAAGGTTGAAGTTGTCATTGAATGGAAATGAAATTTCATTTAGAGATGATATAAAATATCTTGGCGTTAATTTCAACAAACTTGTTAAATTTAATAAACATGTTTTATACAATATTGAAAAAGCTAATAGAGCAAAAGGGGCTCTTTCGATCTTATTTAATAATAAATCTTTACCGGTGAAGACTAAACTACTTCTATACAAGGTCAGTATAAGACTGATTTTAATATACGCGTTTCCAATTTGGTTCAGTATTTCACCAACATTTATGAAAAAAAATGGAAGTATTTGAGAGACATATTTTAAGAAAATGTGTACAAAGAAACTACAAAACACGCTTGAAAAGATTTTCAAACGTTTTTATTTATTTATGACAAGGCTTCAATAATTCCCATTTCCAAATATTCATTTTAATCTGATGAAGAGATTTATTGATAGACTACTTTTTTTGAAGGCAATATAATGCAGGATATACTTTTTAGTGAACATTAAATTAGTTGCTGTAATACAAATTACCTTTCCGCAGTAGGTATTTTGCAGGAGCGTTTTGATGGTATTTCTGAACAAAGTTTTTATCATAGAATTACTCCTGGTATTCATAGAGGGTAATATATATTTTTTTCTAGATTTAAGGTTTAGTTAAAAGATTTTTTATTTTAAGTTTTAGTTTTAACTATCAGGCCTGTTCTGAAATCACGGTGATTTCAAACCACGTGATTTCCAAAAATAAATTATTATTATTGCTGTTTTTATTACTGTTTTTTACGTTTTTGGTGTTCACATTGGAATATTTTATTCAAACTTCGAATGTCATGAATCGTACGATTTACAAAGCACTAATATAACTGCTTTTAATTTTTAGAAATCACGTGATTTGAGATCTCGTGATTTACAGAACAGACCTGTATATTATAAATAGATTAATTACTCTATTAGTTAAAGCAAATATCGGGAGCAAACATTGTTGTTTCTGTGTAATATTTTAATCATTTAGTTATTTAATTTTTCTTTTTCTAATTCCTTAAGCTTGTGCACTATTTTGTTTTTTAAAAATAATTAAAATAATCCTTTATAATTTTAAGTTTTCAATACCATTAATGTTTATAAAACAAAATTGTAACGAAATTTTTCAAGTCTCAATAAACACAATCAATCAATCAATCAAAACAAACAGTACTTGTACATAAAAACTTTGTGAGTACGTTTATGCTAAACAATGTCAAACTTTATTACGGTGTTGCCAGATTTTAGCTATTGACATTAGTGTTGCCAGTTCCCGAAATATAAAGGGTTTCTTTCCCTCGTATTTTTTAAGCTGAAAAAATATTCATTTTCATAAATGGGTTTCACGCATCAATTACTTTTAGATTTTGATAGTGTTTTACAATAAATACTGAAGAAATTAGTTTGATTTTAATTAATTATATTTTTTTATTATCATATAAGCTGATTTACTTTCAAATAACAAATCACCAGTCGCAACTAGAACAACTGAAAAAAAATAGAATAAAATAAATAAAAATAAAATAACTGAATAAATTCTACAACCATTTGTTGCAACTTGAATTTGATATAATTATTATTGGGTCAAATTTAGCAAATCGTTCAAGCAAAACCAAACTCAAACAAACACCAAGCTAAATTATACAATTACATACAGTTCTACAAGCCATACAAAGGCGAAAAAAATCAAGATATAGATTTCAAGAAAATACTAAATGCGTAAACAAAATGAAAATAGATACAAAAGACCACTCACTCAGTTTACAACAACTGCAAAGAACAAACACATGATCGTATTAAGAAAACTACAACTTAAATTACAACTCTTAGAAAAAAATATTTACAAACTCCATTAAAATGCCAGTCGAAAAACATCTAATTTTATGGAAATAAAAGTAAAATATTAAATACCAATACGACAAACGCAACAAACAGTCCGCAACAGTCCACAACAAAAGCATCTATAGAAAAGCCAAATGCAACATTTTCAGTGCAACAACACACCACCACTTTTGTCTATTTAAACTTCAACATTCAAACGTGTTTTATGACCAAAAACAGTTTGATATGTTCTCATTATTTCACTTACTAACGACTAATTCCATATTAAATAAATGCGGAGAAGCAGACGATTTAAATGGAAATAGGTCACTTATACGGTTCAATGTTAACAAGTATTGAAGTGGTTAAGGCGCACGGTATTGCGTCAAGCCAAATTCAGGCCACAGACACATAGTGTGCATATTACACGAAACCAATCGCGTTGGTTTTACCCATCTTCGTGAGAACAACACCTTGAAACATCGTCACATCGGTGCACATCTTTGCTTAGCTTAATCTTTTCATCTCTATTCTGGACGATTAGAGCGTCACATCCATGAGCGCAAAATTCGTCATGTAAAAATACACTTTTCCGATTATGGCATACGTGGTGAACGTACTGTATTTTATAAAAATCGGGATTACAACATCCGTGATCGTAAGATTGAACGTGAGAGTTTTGCGAAATATCATCCGTTAGCAAATATGCTTTTAAGTGCAAATAAAAGCTTCTTAAATTTAATTAAAAATTTTTAATTACTTAAAAATATTGCGAATAAATGAAATTTTCTTAGCATTTTTATGATCCAACAACCAATTATAACAAATCGAATACAAATCAAAATTGTTTGCAACGAAAAGATACACCCAACCGGTCCCAATGCAATATTCCTTCACTCATACGACTCATTTGACTCACATTATATTTCACAAAGTAGACTCAGCGAAACGGTTGTTGCATTTGAGTGTCTTTGGTCAAACGTATTCGGTTTTACAACTCTCTGTAAGGATTAATGATGAGCCAAACTTTCTTGTTATCAATTGAAGTTGAAAAACGAGAAGTGTCTTTAGGACATCGCGATGCATCGGTTATGCATAATATTTTATATACGAAATAACAATGCAATTCAATTGGTAAAATTTCTTCTGTGGAACATAATATTTTCTGCCAACACTGATAAAGAACATATAAGAAAATAAACATTCCGAAAGTATGCTTTGACATTTTTCACAAAAAATTACGATCGGTTTGGAAACTTAAATCATCATATGATTCAGTTCAAACGATTGACGTATAACGTAATTTCCTTTCGTATTGGTTGAAATTGGATTGATTCCGAAGACATTTTTCTCTTTCTGTGGCATAGCTGTGAGTGTTTGTGTTGTTGTCACGTGTGTCTCTTGTAAAAAGTAGAAGAATATGCATATTTTTTTTTTCAATAACTTAACTGCACTGCAACTATGTTAAAACAATTTGTTAAATATTTTCTTTTTATTAACAAGATCTTTACAAAGCCATGCAACGTTTATTGATACTTTTTAACAAAACTGTGTCATTCATGTTAACAAAACACCAATGATACAAATTTGTTACTTTTTATTCAAGATATTGTTACACGATTGACACACAATAATTAAACAAGTGACAGGCATGTGTCACATGCATAAACATATTGTTTGTTGAATATAGACTTCTTAAAAACTATAAAATAAAAGAGGTTTCAATGAAATCTGTTAAAAAAACACTTCAAAACACTTCAAATATATTAAAAAAAAGAAAACAAAATATAAAAACTTCTGTTTGTTTTATCAAGATTTTACTGTAATTGAATACGGCTTGAAATTGAGTAGCGAAAAGTCTGCACACGCAATAAATTTAAACATGATAGCGGTGGTGTACAATTTTTACACAATTAACACAATCTTAAGACGACTTACATATATAAAGACACCAATCATTTAATATTATTGCCGATATTTTATACTTCATCAAAAAAAAAATATAAATAAAAATTTTAAAAAATTGTCATAACGAATTTCTTAACTAAATGTATTAAATTGCCGACATTTTCAAAATGGGGAGCGGCTAAAAAGATTTCAATTCGTCATGCCAAAATAATAAGCCTTTTTTTAATAAAAATTAAAGTAATAAAATTGGAACTTACCTTGTTTATTAAATTATACATTCGGCATGGTGTGGCCTGGGTAGAAGTAAAAGCAATGATAATCACTTTAATTGCCAATTCTTCTGACACAGAAAACAAAAACACCTAAAAAGAGAAGATATTTGAGTAGTTAAAGAATGATGAGTAATAAACAAAGAATGATGAGTAATAAACAAATATATAACTTGTGTAGCATATTTTAGAGCATAACAAAGAGCGTCGAAATGGAAAATACTATTGCATACGTTTTAGGCAATTTTCAAATGAGTCATACTTTTAGGCTGCTGAAAAACTAAAACTAAACAATGGAATTCTAGGAAATATCTCTGCCCTAATAGGGAGTTTTTAAAGAAAACCTTGGAAATGCACAAAATATATTTTTTTAACCATCAAATCAAAGCCAACCTAAAATCATTTAACAAATATTTTATTTTTTTAAACGTACGAGTAATATTCTACATCGCATTTTCTCTATACATTTATAATATTTCATTGGAAACCACCTAATAGGCGAAAAAAAGACAAATCGATTGTTTGCTATGCAAAAAAAAAACAAAACACATTTACTTGACCATCCATAAATGGCTCTATTGTCATATCTTTTTTTGGTGACAAAAGCACGCCAAATTGCCTTTGTTTGCAAAATAAAAATAAAAAAAAAACATTTAATGGCTCTTATTCATTTTTTAGGTCTTATTTAGCCTGCACTTGAACTTGTATGTATATTTATTAGAGGTTTCAAATACATTCTATTGTGAAAATTTATGAAATTCATATGAAGAGGAAAAATAAAAATATGTTAAAAATTAACAAAGAAAGAGTCATTGAATTTAAAAATAAAACACTATAAGAAAAATAAACAAACTTTTAGAAAAGGGAAAGACCGAGAGATAGAGAGAGGAAGAGGTGTTATTGACATTTAACAATTAGAATAAACAAACAAATTAGCCTTTAAATGCAAAGAGCCTCTTCTGGTCTATTCGAAAAATACTTATTATATAAAAAAAAGTTGTTTTAAGATACAGTATTAATGACAAAATATTATTTTTTATAAGTAACAAATATTTATTTTTATTGGTTGTGAAAATTAAAAAATCAGTGTATTTAGCAATTAAACACCAAAACTGACTTGTATAAGTTGTTTTTGCTAACAATTTTAATAAATCTCTTTTATTTTAAAAGATAATGTTAATACCATATGAATGACTTAATTGTATGTCCACAAGTGTATACTTATCGCTCCTTTATTGCAACGTAGTCATATCTCAAAAAAACTAAGTTCGTCAGAAAACGAGTTTAATAGCCTATTTCTGATTTAAGAAAGAACACCTTCATTCGCATTCTATGAGAAAGAACATTGATTTCGATTTCTCTACATTATTTCTAAACGATAAGTGACTCGAATGAAAACGTAAATGTTTTCATATAAAATCCGATTTCTAAAAAATAGGGAAAGCCAAAAGAGCCTTAGAGAAACGGGCTTATACAAGCCGCTATTTATATCGTCAGTTGTAGCACCCGGGGGTAAAGTATTTGGTGTAAAGCCCCAATCAATTGATGATTGTTTTTTAGCACTGGAGCAGTCACCAGCTAGGTGCATTAAAGCTGTTGGAGTGGTTACACCAAATAGAAACCCGAAAACTTCCCAGCACCAAAATAAACTACATATGTACATACGAGTACATATGTATGTACATACGTATGTATGTATGTTACAATGAATGCTTTTCAGCTACAGAAAAAGCTAATTCTTTAAAAAGAATTGCTGATGCTGCTGATGTGCAAACTGAATCAGCAAAGAGGGTGGCTAACGTCTTTGAAACAACAGCAGCAGGTTTACATGTACATATTAATTAAATCAACAATAAGGAAGAAAATATTTAAAATAATTTTATTAATTTTTTTTTATTTTATTTATTATTTTATTGACATACATATGTGCTCGTACATACGTAAGCTAATGAGAATGAAAGTGAGTGCCAATGAGAAATCCAAATTGGTTCGAATTCGAGCGAGTGCCTTTCATTCGCTTAGGTTTACTTCCTTAAATCAGAAATAGGCTATATATAGTTTCTAATTTACACACAGACACACATCAATGGAAAAATAAAAAAGTATCCTGCCGCTCAAGAGGTGACTAAACAAGATATTTGTATAAGTTTTTTACAGAAAATGAAGAGCGATACGACGAATATTTCTGCATTCTTTATCCAAAAATCACGTTTTTTGAGATATAACTACCTTGCAATAAAGGAGCGAAAACCGAATGTTAATGACAGTATTTTTTGGGAGTACGTGAAGTAATTTAATTTTTATATATTTTTTCAACTTTTTTTACTGAACTTGAATTTACATCGAAATGGTGAACAAAACTTCTTTTTGGGGTTTGAAGATTATTTAGCGTTATACAAGCGTTTTATTTTACATGATTGTGAAAACCGAATATTAATGACACTAACTGTACGTCATTTATCTTATATTTACAATAACCGTTAACTTTTTAATTTATATTCATTCAAAATTGTCTATCCTCAATCATGTTGCTGTAAAATAATAAAAACTGTTGGCATATCTCATAAATATTTAATAGATTTTTTTTTCACGAGTATATACATACACACATCTATTAAAAAATGAATTTATGTGTTAACAAACATGGTGTAGCTTAGCTGGTGCAGCTTTAAAGCCCTAAGCTCAGAAATGAAATCATTACATGAAGTGCTCTGATTATTTTATTTGAATTTTTTTTTGTCATAAAACTTAAAGTATGAACACTCCGTCAGCCCAGTTAGTCAGAGCCAACATAAAAGAAACAATTGAGTTGTAGCACCTCAAGTGGAAGCTGGTGTTCTAAAGAGCATATCAAATTATTTTAACTGCGATGCTGCTACTTTATTTTTACATTTAAAATTTTTTTTTGTCTTCGCCCATCTTGATGAACTTAAGAAAAACTGTTTATATAAAACTTCCAAAACCAAGAAAGAAAAACAGAAACATAATGGATTTAAATGTGCCTTAAAGAGATTTGCAACACTTTTGAAACTATTAAGCAGAACCGCCAAAAGGCAACATACAAAAAGCTGCCAGATTATTTAAGAAAAAAAGAGTGTGTGTAAGTGGCTGAAATCGTACAAGATTTCTCAGCCGCCATTTGCTTTAAGAAAGAAATGTGGAAGTATGTATGGGTATCTACATTTGTACATCTTAAAAACAATTGAAAGGGAAATATTTATAACATACTTGTCATTTGTTTTTTATTCATTCTTGGCACGCAAAAATTTCGAGAGAATCTCTTAGTAAAATCACATAAATGAATCGTATATGAAATGCAATACGATAGAAATTAAAGCACACTGTACATTGTTGCTAAACGGGGAAGGTAGCCGTGATACAATTAATAATATTTGTATAAATATCCTTAATAAAAAACAAAAGGAAATCCCATTTTATCTTTGTAAATACAAATTTGCTTTAAAAATTGTTCATTAAGGAATCATGTACACCTAATTCTGTTTTTACGCGAATTTGATTAGCCGCGATTCAAAAATAAAAATTTCATTTTGTTTTTACGCAATTTAATTTGATTTAACGCGGACTAAAAATATGGAAAATGCGTGAAAGAAAATTTCTATTATGGACTGTATTAAAAACATTCCGGTTTAGCGCTGTCAGAATTAAAAGGATCAACATTAAAAACATGTTGGAGAGCAGTTTGGCCAGAGATTACGTTAACTATAGCAGCCCAGTGTCTTCTAACACCGTTGAGTATTTCAACATCATAACAATAGTTCATGTTGTTGGAGAAGAAAACTGCAGATATTGAAGAATTATTCTTATATAAGGTACTTAGCGATGTTAAAATTATTGATTTCCGCTTGAAGCCTCCGATACCAAAGAAATTAGTTATGATGACGAAGAGGTTCCTACTCTCACTGAATTCATAGCAAAAAAAACGAATCCACATGTTATCTCGACAAATGGGCGATCACTTTTGCAAGCATGACCCTAAAGGAAAAAGCCGGGAAATTTCAACGTGATGTGAAACAGTTTTAACGAAACTGGAAGTCAACGATTGAAAATCGGAATTTATGACTAAAATCTTTGAACCTTCAGTGCCAATTGATTATGTTTTGGAAAATATTTCTAGAGAAGAAGGTGATGTCTCTCGCAAACGTAAGCTGTTATCGAAAAGTGATACTAATTAAAGAATATATTTCTATGTTTTTTGTAATTTCTATTTCAAATTAACTATTTTTTTACTGTTTTTTTAAATAAAATATATGTATGAATCAAGATGAATTTTAATTACGTACGATTTATTTTATTTTACCTGATATTTAATATGTTCGTGATATACCAATTCCGCCATTATATAAGGATACTCTATCTTTTTTACGCATAAAAACAGAATTAGGTGTACTACATTTCGCTCATTTACTCAAACAACGTCATAACTCAAACAAAGTGATTTTTGAGGTATGAATGCAGAATTATTCTCCGTATCGTTCTTCATCTTGTGTAAAATATTCATACAAATATCTGGTTTACTCAACTCTTGAGAGGAGAATACTTTTTTTCCATTGAGTTGAGGGTAAATTTAAAACTATAAACTTATTTTCTGAAGAACGAGTTTTTTTTTTAGTTATGACGTTGTTTTAGTAAATAGGGCCTTTCACACTGTCATACAAGTCTTAAAATTTTCATTGGATTTTGTGTGAAAGAAATCTAACGAGATTTGTTGCGAATGTGAAAAAATCTAACGTACCATTACATTTTGTTTTCACATTATCAGATCTCGAGTAAAATGAAAAATATGAGTAGAAAATAAACGGCGGCTTTGAAATGTTTAGCAGTTGAAGTATATATATATACTATATATCAAAGTACAACATTAAATAACACAAAATTTCATTTAATTTTGAGACATGGTGTGATACACATTTCAAATTTTCAGCCTGTGTATTTCAAACAAAAAAAAACCCCATCAGAGACGGCACGCTATCGGCGGCGAAACAATCGACTGTTCAATTTGTTTTTATGAAAATTCAACCCTGATCAAATGAAAAATCTTATCGTTTAGAAAAATTTTTAAAAATTTATTTTCGTATTATTTGTAATTTTAATAACATTTTGCTTTCACACTATCCCACTTGCACGTGTTATTACAGTTTTTGACAAGTCTTAATACAAAGTATTATAGTGTGAAAGGCCCTTAAGCGATATGCATTTAATTTTAGGAAATAATAATATACGCTGTTAACCTTCCTTCCCTCGTTAGAAATTTGCACAAGAAATAAAAGTGCATTTTAATAAAAAATAATAAAACAGAGAAAAAACTACGTCAAGTGCGGTCAATGTTGTTCATTGCATAAATTTTTTAAGGGTGTATTTTTTATAGCCGGCGAAGCAGTAGCAGAGCATAGAAAAAAATATTTTAATAACCATTAAACTAATTTTGTTTAAAAGATAAATTTGGTGGCATTAATGTCTGAATATGATTTTGTGTGAGTTTCCCGAATTGAGCCGTTTTATTTACAATAAATTTGCAAATGTTGCTCTGAAGCAGGAGCGGTTTCAGAGGGAGGAGAAAACAAATACAGTGTAAATTCGAAAATCCGGACTCCACTAATGCGGAATATTCGGTAATCCGGACAGAATTTTGCAACTCATTGAGTATTCTATAATCCGGATTGATTGCAACTCTATAGTCCGGATTGAATAAAAGAAGTTTAACAGGTTCGCGACAAACAAACGTATTAGATTACTTTGTCAAACGAAATTAACATTATTTATTGTTAAGTATGTACGAGTACGTATGTAATTGTGTATTTTTTATTTTAACTGAACTATACAAATTAATATTTATGTTTTTATGTTTAATTTTGCTATGAATTATTATAATTTTCAATAAATACATACATGCGTAGTAATCCGGATAATTCGCTACTCCGGATTGGGGTCTGTAATCAATTATCCGGATTATCGAATTTTAACGTTGCATTGAATTTCACACACAGCTCCGCCCTAAAAACTCCCAAAAAGCTACAGCTGGATCCGCAACAGATCTGACTTACATATATGTCGTTTATTGTATAAGTGGTGTAACTTCACATTTTTAATAAATACATTTATTTATTTATTTATTGGTATATATTCTGCAAAGTAAATTTGCAGAATATAGTTGCACAAAAATGGCTCCGGTAACTAGACCATATGTCCAAGATGTTATTAACAGTATCTTAAAAAAGTTTTGTGACTGACTATACACGACCTATGCCTTCACATAGGAAGTAGTAGCAACGTGGTTGTCAACGAAATTCCACAAAAGAACCGTAAGACTATACGGTTATCCGTGGCAAATCAGTCAACCAGTGCGAGCGAGACAAAAAACTCTCGAAGGCTAAACAACACACGCAAGCCTGACCGCACTTAAGAAATAATTACGATGACGCGAGAGCTGTTCTTCAGCCCAGAGCTGCTTAACGACTGATTAATAAATACATATTTTTGTAGAATAGTATCACATGTAGTCATATCTTTCGTAGTGACAGTGAACACAACTCCAATATTTGCACCAAAACCCCATAGATGGCGTTACTTCTTTACTCGCGCAACTAAAACTGCAATACATTCACTATAAAGGGCTCGTTTTCTCGAAATTTAATTACAATGAGATAAATCACTGTTACAATGAATCTAAATGAATCTAAATCTATTGGCAAACAAAACTAGCACAAAAACAAACATCAAATCAGCTGTGATAATACAGTATTGCCAATTTAAATCAGCTGTGACAGCATTGCCAATTTGATAGTTGCCTTCCCAAAAAATAAACACCCGCTGTATATAAAAAAGAAAGAAAAAAAAATACGATAAAAAATCATAGAATTTACTTTATATGCACAGATAATAACGAAAAAGAGAAACTATTTCTTTTACATTTTTAATATACAAAATTAAAAACCCGCCTTGAATAAGCAAAATAGTTTGTGTAAAATAAAAACAAAAAAGAGAGAAATATGTTTTCAAAGTTAAACTGCAAAATTAAAAAATAAAAAAGGGAATAAGGTCAACAACGTCATCATTATCGTCATATGAAGTTGCAACATTGATGCAGCATTTGAATTCCTTTTTTTTCTTTTTCACTTTTGCCAGAGGATGTCAAGCGTTTTTCAATATGATTACAAAAATATTATAGAAATAATGAATGGAAACAAGTTTTAATAGATCAAATTTAAAAAAAGATTTCTTTTGTTTTTCTCTTATAATTTCAACTTAAACGTGGAGTATAAAATTAAAATAAATATACTAAAACCATTTTCAAACATGTATTATAAGTAAGATATTGGGATGTTCGGGTTAGTTACCAGGGATAATGTTTTTTAGTAGAACTAACTACTAACACCTACTACTCGATTAATTTTAATGTCCGTATTCTTAAAAGAAAATTATATCAGTTTGAAATGTATTTAAAAAAATTTATAAAAAATATGTTTTAAAATACAAATTATTTTTTATGAATACGGACCTAAATGTTCCAATAAAACATTATGTTCATTCTAGCAAAATTGAAAAACTTATTGAAATAAGTATTCGAATAATTTTTATTCGAAAAACTACTTATTAGGCAACACAATTTTTCCCTTTTTATGCAATTTTCTTTTCTAAAAAAAAAATATAAAAAAATTGGTATTCAAAGTTTTCTTAAGACAAAAATATTGCCTCGTATATGTATCATCACTTCGCGATCATAAGACGAAGCTGTTGAGTTCAACTGTTGTCAGCTGTTGAGCCCAACAGTTACGGTTCAGAAACGGCTTGATGAATAATTAGATAATGAACAGCAGATTAACGTAAACAATTGCAAAGAAATAATCGTGATGCAACAGAAATAGTTTAAATTTGCTAAATTAATTAGTTTGGCTTATACTAAAAAGTATGGACAACACATAATTTACAATGGAGTTTTTCTTGGCAGGAATTTTCCATTTCTATTTTAAAATCTGCAGCACAAATTTAATATTCACAACATAAAAATGCACAACAAAACACTGCTATTAAATGATAAGCCTGCGACGATAAAATTTATATGTCAATGCCAATCCGCCAATGCGTTCAAAAAATCTTTAAACCTTGTATTGAACTAAATATATATTTCAAATAAATAAACACCATAATAAACCTACGTAGGGAATGAAATTATTATTTTAATTTTATTTCTTTATTTTTGTTATTTTATCGCATTTGTAACGCAAAATTTAACAAATTAATTTGCAGTCGCCACCTAACAAAACGGCGTTGCATTATAATATAAAAGCGCATAGCCCTCTTGATGAGCTGCGGAGCTAAACACAAACATGTTGACTAAATGTAGCGAAAAAAATTTATGATGGAAAAAATGGCAGCAAATACTCAACTGTTGTGTGGAGCGGAACTACTCAACTCTACGTTTCTAAGACAAACACTCAACGGTTGCGCAACAGTTATGTCTTATGAACGCGATCAATAAATTCTAATAAACTCACTATTTCAAAAATTGTATGGCAAATTAAAAAAAGGGCAAAGTGTTGCCTTCGTAACGTATTAAAAAAAATCACTTTAAATTATTAACTCCGTAGGAAATTCTCAAGCCCGTGTACCCAGCACACTAATACAGAAAACAATATTTGATCGTAAATTACTTAAGAAAATGTTGGAAGTGGAAATGCAAACAACAGACGACAGTTATCTTAAGGACACTCAGTTATAACTATGTTCCTTAGCTATATTTAATTTAAATGGTAAATTTACTTCTGAAAAATAGTTTCACCGAAATTGTTTTACTTATTTAGTATTTCATTTCCTGACAACACTGAGAACGAACAAATAAAATGAGAATAAACATATCTAACGCGTATGATCAACAAGGTAGTAAGGACTAGAACAGCTAACTAACCTGGGTACATGTCAACTGCGTGAAATTTCGTTGACGCTGCTAAAATACTCATGGCTTGTTTCAAACTGTGAAACATCACATACGAACATATTTCGTTTTGTATGGTGTATGAAATTTCTTAAAGATTAAGTTATGCCGATAATACCAACCGGCTTTTTATTTACTTTGACAACCAGCAAGTTATTTTCTACAACAAATTTTGTATTGTTGTAGAACAGCTACTACCTGGTTGGTCTGCCTTGTGTACTTTATTTGTTTGGAAACAGCGTAAGTGTTATGTACGAGGTCGGATTGATATTGAAGCTACATAAGTAGGAAAAAAACATTTTTTTGCAAAAACCATTTATTTCTCCACATAGTCTCCTTTTAGCTCAACACACTTAGTCCAACGTTCCTCCTGTTTTTGTATCCCTTCCAAAAAATAGGATTTTTCGAGGTCCTTAAAATAGTCATTTGTTTGGTCAATAATTTAACCGTTGGACCTAAATCTCTTTCCACCGAGCCATTTCTTTAGGTTTGGAAATAGGAAGTAGTCACTAAGGACTTAATCCGGAGAATATGGCGGATGAGGTACCAATCCGTAGCCCAATTCATAGAGCTTTGCCATGTCGCACGTTTACGTTTATGGTCAATTGAGAGCAAACGCGGTACCCATCTTGCCGATAGCTTTTCATATGAAAATGTTCATGCAAAATGTTGAACACACGTTCATATGATATGTTTACCATTTCAACAATCTCACGTAACTTGACTCGGCGGTCATTCATAACGATATCTATGATTTTTTTGATATTTTCTTCAGTAACCACCTCTTTTGGTCGTCCTGTTGATGGTATTGTTGCAGTGCTTGTTCGGCCGCGTTTAAATTCAGCAATCCAATATTTTACCATGTAATCTGACGGAGCAGACTCTCCGTAATGTTTATCGAGCTTTTCTTTTGTCTCTTTCGCCGTTTTCCCTTTCAAATAATAGTGTTTAATCACTGCACGAAATTCACTTTTCCATTTTTCAAGAAACACAAAAGTTTCTTACTTCAAACGACTACAACAAATAAAATAATCGATGAATTTGAGTGAAATTTTAACAGCTGACGTTTGACAGATCGCAATTTGTATTTGTGCTTCAATATCAATCCGCTCTCGTATGTTTATTTATTAAAAAACTAAATTTCCTTTCATTTTCTACTAATTTTGTGATTAAATTTCATAACGAGTACAAACCGTACATGATATTACAACCTGTCATAAAGAATTTATTACATTCAAACAAATATTTTTTTCCCAATTGATCAAAAGTATGTACATTAATTAACTGGCGAAAATTACATTAAAATATTGTTACGACTCGTAATTCTTTCTACCAACTTTACGCTTAAATTTTTGTTTTTACAACATTTAATTGTGCTTTAAATTTATTTTAACTGACTATTTATTGTTTGGTGATGCTTTTGTTGTTATTTTTATTGCTTAGCAGAGAGAAATAGCCAACAAAAATAAAAACAAAAGCATGTTAACAGACCATTTAAAATTATAATTATTAACTGACCGTTATTTTATATTGTTCGTGTTATTTTCGTGTTTTTTTTTAATAAAAATGTTTTTAAGTTTTTTTTGTTATTTTTGCATCCAACTGCAACATTAACAGAAATAATGATGTAATAAAAACTTATTGACTTAATAGGAAAACTTAAGAGAAAGGAAATGTATTGAAACAAACACACACTCATAGCATACCTATACATATGTACAAACCTATTTAAAAGCAATAACGGAGTTCAGAGTCTGATGCAAACAGGCTTTGTAAAAGTGCAAATGCAAAATGTCGTTACTTTTTTATCAAATCCTACAACAAAATACCCGAAATTGTTGTAAAACTTCATGATAGAGCTACGACATTTTGCATTTATACTTTTGTAAGATCATTTGCGTTAAACGCTGAACTCCGCTAATACATAACAATAATCTTACTTGCGAACATAAAGAAGAGTGCATAACGTAATAAACAAGGTAAGTAAAACAGAAAGATTTACATTTTCTCTGACTGTGAAATAAATTCAACACATAAAAAAAATTGTTTACGTTTTTTTTAATATTGAGGAAATTCCATACTCAGGAAATATATCATAACCGATCAGCTGCTTTAATGTGTTTACCTTGTTTATTGTATCAGGGAAGTGTGCCATATTAAGAAAGAGATTGTACATACATACATACATACATGCATACATATCATTCAGAAGAGCAGTGTTGGTGTCCCCAATTTTAGATTTTTAGTCCACAAAATAAAGCTTTTAAAAAAAAATTATTCGAATTGTTCGACTTTTTTATTTATATTTTTATAATTTTTTACTGTTTTGTAATAACAACAATTGTTATTATTAATTTTATTTACATATGTATATCCCTGAAAAAGCTTTCTATTGAGATAGCAAAATAAAGTAAAACGTTTATATTTATATTGTAATTAGTTTTGTTTTGCTTCTTATGATTCACTTAAATGAAAAAAAAACCTGTGTAGTTTTTTTCCAATCTATATACAGTGGGGCCTTGATTATCCGTGATTCGATTAACCGGAAACGTCGATTATCCGGGAAAGAAAATTTGTAATAATTTCTATAAATTTTATTTTATTGCATCGATTAACCGTAATTACCTCTTTATTCTTTTAAATTTTTTACTGAGAACATTGAAACTTGTCTCAACTGTGATGAAAATGCTTCTCCACTTGCCGTTTTATCGGACGAACAAATTGTCTCTCCGTATGACAAATGCCCCAGATGAACCTGAGGTCGAGAAGCAACGCATGCATCCAGTACATTGCTGGATTTCATGGAGATCCATGGCGGCTCTGATATTACAGAGCAAGATAAACTCCAAGTTTAATGCATTAATGAAAACCAAATTAACGAAAATATGAATTGGAAAAAGAAGGAACAAACAAAATTAAATATTATTTTTAAAGAAAATACGTAAAATGAAATCTTTATGTAACGTTTATATTTTTTTTCCAATATTGCCATTTTTTATATTACTTAAACATTTTTATAAAATCTCTGAATATATGTATGTATTTAAAATGTTTAAAAGTACAACTTAAAATCGTTATCAATTAACCGGGAAAATCGATTATCTAGAATGCTTCTGGTCCCGACCATTACGGATAATCGAGGTCTCACTGTATTTCAAACCATTTGGTTCATCATCAGGATCTATAAAATTATTATTTATATTTTTGACCTTAAGATTGAATAAGTTATTTGATAATATAATAAAGCTTTCATTTAAAAAAATTAGTTCTCAAAATATTTTTCATATTTTCAGTTAAGAAATTTTAATTGTAAATTATTTATTATTTGTGAAGTTTTTTTTAAAATAAAATTTTTAG
Organism: Gymnocheta viridis; assembly: GCA_956483585.1. Classification (NCBI taxonomy): domain Eukaryota; kingdom Metazoa; phylum Arthropoda; class Insecta; order Diptera; family Tachinidae; genus Gymnocheta; species Gymnocheta viridis. The sequence goes on along the minus strand of OY101444.1, from coordinate 20,258,394 downwards.
TAGTTTTTAATCTAAAGTGATTATTATTGTTCGTAACAATTTTAGTCAGAAAGAATTAGACATTAGACAATATTCCAAAGGCACAAGGGAAAATTTTAACATTAATTAATTTCAACTTACACGGCAGAACAGAAACAACATTGTTTTTCGGGAGACGCAACACACTCCCATCATCAGTGTTCATGTGTGTTTCCATGTATCCGCCACTGTTTAGGTAGGTCGGTTAAAGGTGATTTCAAATTTGTATTGTATTTGTAAAAAGCATACGAAAGTTATTTGTATTGTGGAATGTATTATTAGTTGTTTTTACAGTAAACCCTGCTTTATCACTATCAATATTCAAATTTTACCATTTTGTTTTTATCTCATGTACCATTTTTCTTTCTAATTTTTATTTTTACTTAAGACAAACTTTTTTTGGTTTGATTAATACTTAAGTATTATTGCTTTTTTGTTTTTTGTCAACTAGTTGAGCATGGTTTAATTTAACTACTAACAACTAAATTGTTCGAAAAATAATTACTTTAAACTAAAATTTTTAACTTATGAAATATTAGCAATATTACAATATACCAATTTTTACTATTTTTCAATACGGATAAAAAATATATAACAAAAATATAGGCGGGGATATAAAAATGTGTTAAGAAAAATTAAATTCAGAAGAAAAAAACTCCCCAAATCTTCAAATCCCCAAAATGAAAAAAATATTACCGATCTTGGCCAAAAAAGAAACATGACGGATCAGCACTGCCTCTTACTTTTTGCCGCTATCCACAGACAAATCACAAATAATTTCAAGGTATTGACAATTTTGATAAAAATATTTTTCTAAATTTTTCTATTACAATAAAAATTACAAGAAAATTTAAAACGTTCTTTTAGCACAAGTTTAACAACTTAATTAAAAGTTTCAGACAAATGATGACTAATAAAACATAAATTTAAAAAGTTCATTGCACCCATTTATTTGTGAAATTTAATACACATTTTGTGAAAAATTGAAAACAAAAAAAGTCAACTATCATTGTTTACAATATATGCCGGTATGTTAATTAAATCAAAAGAACTTAAATGTCAAATTAATATTAAATGACAATATAATAAGCAAAATATGATATGAAAATTCCCCTCTCCACAAATAAAGAAAATAAAGGTCAAAATCAAATCTGAGTCTATACATAATTTAAACATATTCAAGGAAATACGAGTGTGAAGAAAGAGAAAAGACACAATTTTGGAAACAAAAAACAGAAATACAATAATGATGGTTATTAAACTAAAATAAATTACAAGCTGACAAAAACAGGGGAAATAAATTAAAATAACAAAACTTAAAATTATTATATAATATTTTAAATTAGGGTTGGTGTGAAGGAATGTCTACTATATGTACTCCTACCAAGTCATAAAAGCAGACAAAAGACAGACAAACTTTATAATCACAAGTAAGAGTTTGAAGACAGTAAACACTTTTATGCAATACAAGTAATGCGTAGTAACACATTAACTTTTAAATTATTTTAGACGTTTATATGGAAAGCGAAAGTATTTTTACGCACATGGAACAATAAAAAAATAACATAAAAAACGCAATGATTATATTGAAGAATATACGAGTAGATAATAAATTAATTTTTAGTTTTAAAATGCCACCACTACTTGTGTCATCATACATCGTTTCCAGTCTTTTTTTAATCAACAAAAAAAATCCACAATTTATTTATAGTAAAAATTTAATACGAATACGAATTTTCAGCTTACACAAAAGATCAATTGTAGTTTACTTCAAATATTTGTGTAGTTTTAATTTGAAATTATGTTTGTGTAACGATCTAACGATTACTTTTCAATTGCTAGTGCCGTGTCTAACAAGTACATAATTTACAATTTTTTTGGGGTTTTCGCATTTCTCCGCCAAAACAATACATAAACATCTATCTATCTATATAATTAATAGGCAAACACGATTTTTTAGATCGCTTTTATACTCATATTATAAGGCCGATTTTGACAAAACTTATATAATTTTGAAGATATTTATTCATAAATGTCCACAATCTATATACAGTGTACTCTCTCCTAACGGACACCTCTCTTAAGCGGACATTTCCCATAAACGGAAAATTTGTTTAGTCCCAAAAAAATCCTTAGGGATTAAAAACTTTTTCTCTCTTGAGCGGACACTTTTTTCCCACCCTTTGGACATTTTAGTTTCCCATAACCGGACAGTAACACCGTTTTTCCTTTTATTCTTTTCCTTTATTCGTACAGATTTTTCTTATACGATAATGCGTGTATATATAAAGGGGAGTCCCCAAAAACAAACAGCGTTTAATAAATACATACATATATTTATATATTTCTGTTTTATATATACTTGAATCGATATGCCTAAAGCAGTATTAACTACTAAAGACAAGGTAAATGTTATTGAAATTCATAAATATTAAAAAAATGTTCGCGAGACTCAGGCTGATTGCATCATCAAAAACAAAGACCAAACTTTGAGATTGTGGGACACTGATGTTATGAATGATGCAAATTCTGCTTCGGAGCTATCAAAATCAATAAATTTGCTAGAAATATTTATATGTTCTGGTTTTGAAATAAAACTGCTTAAAGACAAATATGTATATATTTATTACAAATTGTTTTTACTCTTTCATACTTCTCTCATAAGCGGACACCTCTCATAAGCGGATAAATTTGCCAGTCCCTTAGATGTCCGCTTAAGAGAGTACACTGTATTAGTAAAATCGCTTCAGTATTTTGGGAGCTATAAGCATTTAAAGTTGCTACTAATCCATGCACACTTACTGCATGTGCGTTTGTGCTATTTGCTTTTGCGAAGAATTGAGACAGAGCATTTTGTATACATACTTTGTAAACAAAAGAGAGCTAATAAGTTTTAAGTTGTTTATTCAGAAAGTTTTTTGTTTTGTATTTTATCGTATTTATTTATGTAAATGCTTAATCGTTTGTTAATAAGCCCATTAAATAAAAAATTCGCTTTACCAATTAAAAAGAAAAATTTCATGAAAGTAATATCAGATGGAGAAGATCTTGTTCAGACTCTAAAAGATAGAGAAGAGCAATATATAGCTAGATCAAGACTAACAACAATTATTGATAGTCACTTTAACAGGATTATATTACCAAATAGAGATAAATATTTATTAGATAAAGTAGAACTTAGTGAGAGATTCTTGAAATGTAATAAAAACATAATTATTGTTAACCCGGATAAAAGTAATACTACGGTTGCTATGAATAGGAATGATTACGAATCTAGAATTAATGATATAGTAAGTGATTGTTATTCATATAAAATAATAAACAAAGATCCTACTGCCAAATTACAGAAAATTAATAATGAGATGGTTGAAAAACTTTTCAGAGCGAAAATAATTAATATTGTAGAAACAAATAGACTTAAAACTAGTGTAACTATATCTCCAAAATTATATGGATTACCAAAGATTCATAAGCAAAATGTTCCATTAAGACCAATTTGTTCTTTTATAAACTCACGATCGTATAAACTTTGTAAATATATCACAAATATTTAAAAAAATTAACAATTAATTCTAAATAATACGATAGTATTTATTAAGTTGTTAATTTTTTTATATTTTAATTTTGACAATTTTTTGTATTTTTTGGTTTTTGATTATTGTAAAAAAAATTTATTTAAACAATTTTTATATTTCCCTGAAGAAGCCACACAAAGAAGTGGCGAAATATCGGTTAACTAATAAATTTTTTTTTAACGTTTTTTATAAAAAATTTAACCTATAGCTCGAGATAAATTAGATTCATTTAAAAAACAAAAGGTTGAAAAAATATATAAGAATAATTTACTAGAATATGGTTAAGTATCACTTAAAAGGTGACCGCTATTGCGTTGAACTTTGACTAAGAATATTTATGGAATACCGCATTGCTGATATCACGTTTGGACAAGTTTGATGCGCCATTGGATGCGGCTTGAACATACCTTTCAAATTATGCAATACTAAGAATTTTCACGTTGGTAATTATAAAAATTTACCAATACAAGTTTGTTGTGCATATTGCTGTAGTGTGCGCATACTTTTTCAATCCGTAGCGTTTTGGCTTAAACCAACTTATTAAATTACCGAAACAATAATCTTGCAGCGCTGGTTCAAGTGCTTGTTTATTTAAAAAAACAAATCTGGCACCACAGATATTTGCTATCAAAACCAGTGTTGAAAAATTCAGTACATTAGTACTTTTTCATATCAAAAATACCTCGGTAGCCCCACTACATTTTCAGTACTTTTTCATTACTACATATTTTAAAATTTGCGGAAATTTAACAAGAAATTTAATAAAAAGGAATGCTTTCGATAATATGTCAGTGGGAAATTTAAATATGATTGAAAACCATTTGCCTTTAAATGAAGTCTTTCCTGGAACTAAATTTGACATACATACATATGTATGTGTGTGGAAACATGTTTATAAATTTAAAGAAACCGCAACATCTTTTTATTTAAAGTTTTGCGAATAACTTTTGATTTGAAAATAAAACATTAAAAATTATAAATAGTTTTACTCCAGAAAATATTCTCTCTGGTACAACCAATAGTATAATTCTCGTACCATTACTGTTAATGTTATTTCCTATGAAAATATTAATTCCCAATTCCGTGTACTAGCATATCTTCCAGAAATAAAACACTTTAAAACAGAAAATGTTTTTTAGAAAATTGTTTTTTAGAAAATTGTTGCCAAAACTAAGAAAGAAATGAATGAACTAACTAATCTTTCTTGATATTTCACGTATTACTTTTGGAGAATTATCAATACCACATTCGTCAGCAGCAGCATTTTCAACACAAAATGCTGTAAAAAGCACAGAAAGAAATCGCTTGCATGTAGAAACTGTTTCAAGTGTGATCAAAGCTAAAGATGTGTTAAAATCAAATGACAGTTGCTGTTTTAATTATAATATTTCTAATGATCTTATAAAGTAAATTAGCTTTATGTAAAAAAAAACTAATTGAAAGCTTTATTTTTATATATAATTACTTTTAAATTTAAGTAAGAACTGAATTAAATTTTTAATTTTTATATCTTGTTATTTATAATATATATAAACTATAAAAAATTATTTTTTTTAGAAATTGAAAACAATTAATGTACCTTTTGTTTATGTATTACAAAGTTTATTTAAATATACATATATTTGCCTTTATTGTAGTTACTTGACATACATATATGAATTCAAATAAACCATTTTTTGTTCAATAAATTTTTATAAATAAATATTTTTTACAAAAGTACCATTGAATGCATAAAAGTACTCTTTCAGTATAATTGTATTGTACTTCTGTTTAAAAAATCGAAGACATTGCAATTAGGTTTTCCAGAATAACTTTAATGAAAATATTTCAAGCCAGTAATTAGAATATTTAAAGTCAATGCCAAGGCGTGACAAGTGCATTCAATAATGATAAATAATTCAGGAATGTCTCTCATTAGTTGCTGTGTGAAACTGGATACAATTTTCCTGTCGGTACTGCTGCGCTGTCTTTGGGAGCGATTACTATAATTACTAGATTTTCTTATAAATTATGTGTGTATTTCTAAATGCAGTAAATTTGTGCAGCTATCTGCAAACCACTGCAACAGTAAATGAAATGGCGTAGTTCCAGAAAGAAATTATTGATGGAAAATGTGTGGCCAAATGATGCTTTCCAAAGGCTACACTTTCATTATTGTACAATTACTGCATTTACGAATCTGCCCCATATTATTTCCATTAAAATTATCAGCTTTCCTTTATATAATCTCCATACATCGCGTACCCAGCTGTCTCATCCAAAAAAATTTTTTTTCTTTTGTGCTACCATAACAAAATATTAGAAACATTTACGGATCTTCGATTAAAATACTCATACTCGTAACTTTAACCGAAAGTCTGGCTAAATTGTATTACACAATGTATGATTAACTTTTAACCGACACAATAAAACAAAAAAGTTTACGTTATATTTGGCGGTTAGCACTTTCATCGGAAAGTAAAACAATTAAAATGGATAAACATATGAATCAGCATTTACATTTTTGTAATAGTCTTCAATTAAAAATTTAATATTCTGAAAAAAAATGTCACCACTTTAATTCAACTGATGAAGAATTAAAACAGACATATAGAGTATAAAAGTCGTCTGCGAACATACATATTGAAGCTACATAGCGCCAGATGGCAGCACAAATACAAAAACTTTTTTTAGAAATTGCGATCTGTCAAACGTCAGCTGTTAAAATTTCACCCAAATTCATCAATTAGTTTATTTATTGTAGTCGTTTGAAGTAAGCAACTTTTGTGTTTCTTGAAAAATGGAAAAAGTGAATTTCGTGCAGTGATTAAACACTATTATTTGAAAGGGAAAACGGCGAAAGAGACAAAAGAAAAGCTCGATAAACATTACGGTGAGTCTGCTCCGTCAGATTACATGGTAAAATATTGGATTGCTGAATTTAAACGCAGCCGAACAAGCACTGCAACAATACCATCAACAGGAAGGCCAAAAGAGGTGGTTACTGAAGAAAATATCAAGAAAATCCTCGATATCGTTGTGAATTATCGCCGAGTCAAGTTACGTGAAATTGTTGAAATGGTAAACATATCATATGAACGTGTGTTCAACATTTTGCATGAACATTTGCATATGAGAAAGCTATCGTCAAGATGGGTGCCGCGTTTGCTCAGTGTCGAACAAAAACGAGTTCGACAGATCACTGCACAGCGGTTATTGGACATGATAAAGCGTAATCCTCTTGATTTTTGGCGTCGATTGATAACTGTTGATGAAACGTGGGTCTATCACTACACACCTCAAACCAACACTCAAACGAAACAATGGGTGGAAGCTGGTGGAAGTACTCCGAAGAAGGCGGAGACAGTGAAATCGGCTGGCAAGGTTATGGCCACTGTATTTTGGGATGCACACGGAATATTGCTCATCAATTATCTTGAAAAAGAATCCACAATCACAGGAAAGTATTATCGTGCATTATTGGATCAATTGATTGATGCAATCAAGAAAAAACGACATTTAAAGAAAAAAGTGCTCTATCTTCAAGACAACGCACCGATTCACACAGCATTAGATACGATGCTAAAATTACGTGAAATACACTTCGAATTGGTTGATCATCCACCTTATAGTCCAGATTTAGCTCCTAGTGACTTTTTCCTGTTTCCAAACTTGAAAAAATGGCTCACAGGAAAAAGATTCATCTCAAACGAAGAAGTGATTACCGAAACTTTGAGGGGTTCCAAAAATCGTATTATTAAGATGGTATAAAAAAGTTGGAGTAACGTCTTACTAAGTGTATTGAACTAAAAGGTGACTGACTATGTTGAGAAATAAATGGTTTTTGAAATTACATACTGAAGGATGGTGAAACGAAAATCGGTAACCGTTGATTAAATAATACCAGTTAGCCAAACCAGCAGTTAGTTTTTTTTCAACAACAAACATTTTACCGAAGATGCTGAAACGGGCGTTAAAGTTGAAGTATTTTTATTATTTTTGGAAACATTGACAAAATGCATTTTTGTTAACTTGGGCGGATAAATCGTCCGGTAACAATGGTTTAATATTTGGTTGGCAATAAATAAACGTAAAATCATTAAAGTATAAAAAAAAATTGTTAAATAAAAATTATTATATCAAATTTTACAATTTTATAGTTGTTTTCCGTATTTACGAATAACAATATGCCCAGACGTTGTTGTCTACTTTTAGTTGTAACTAAGCAAATATGCACAAACATTTTTGATCAAGATTTTTTCATGCCAATAAAGTAAAATAAAGCAAATTGCAAATATGTGCATATATTTTGTTGTTGTGTTGATAAAAACGATACATATTTGCACACATTTGTTTGGTTTGCCCAGTTTTCGTTACGCATTATGAGTGCCCTTATTGTTTATTTTCGAGGAAATAAGAAAATATGGAATAACTAAAAAATATAAATTTTTTAAACACGACCCAGCTTGCGTACGGTCACCGCTAGACCCGAAAAATATTTTAAGAAATCTCATAAAACAAACCGATCTATAATTTGTAACAAAAGCTTTTTTTTGGTGACTCGCTGTATTATTTATACTTTGAATAATTTCAGTCCAAAACATTATTTGCCACTATTCGTTATTTTTACTTACCACACTTCATTGAATATTTATAAATAATTTTTTAATTATACTCGCGTATTTATACAGATTAGTCACTTTCACAACGTTCAGTGGCAGCCAAGCTACAGACAAAATTGTAAATCATTAAATAATACAATTTTTTGTTTTTCTTTTTTGCTTTGCTTCCACTTATGAGATAATAAACTTAATTTTTTCAAAAGTTCACTGTTTTATAGAATTGTATAAGTAAAATGCCAACACGAAAACTTTGATTATTTCTTTTAATTAATACATGATTCTGAAGTGAGTTGCAAGCACACCACCATATTATACGTCAGCAAGAATGCAAATGGTATATACATTTACATACTTATGTACGTATGCAGTCTGTATAGCTGCCCGAAAAAAATGCTGGTGACAAGTGTCTCTAAGTCACCACTTCTGTCTACTATTGTGGTAACTGTTTGGAGACACTGTCAACAAAGCGTCTACATTTTTTTTTATTATACTTGCTTTTGATGAGAAATAAAATTTGTGATGGCGGCAAAATGGTTTCTATTAATCAATTATTTTTTCAAATGTGCTACATATAAAACTTATTCATAATATTTATATTTTTAATTTGAGAAAGTACATAAAAAATACCCAGTTTAATGTTAAGTGTAATAAAAAAAATAAGACCGGTGGCGGCTTAATTAAAAATAAGGCCACAGGCTACTCTCAGACCTTTAGCCACAAAATGGCAGCTCCGCAGCAAAACTACTCAGGTATTGTTAAATTGTATTGCGATGTAATACGTATTTTTGGCCTCAATGGCTTTAGTGTTACTATTTGGAATTAATAAATAAAACTTTCCTTATGCTTATTTTTTGGTTTAAGTAGTGCTTTTTAGTCTTTTACTATTTTCTTAATAAAACTTCAAAATTTAACAATATATGAATTTTAACTATCGATATCTACTTCAGAAAAGCACCAAAAGTGTAGACTAGAATTACGAAAATGTACTAGTGAATCACTGGTTTCAATGTCTACATATGGTCCCAAAAGAACTAATTAGTCAATAGTACCAATGTCTGCAGTGGATTTTGAATGATACGCACATGCTAAATTTCTACAGGAAATAGCATTGCGCCTGCGGTGTTAAAAGACACTAGTACTGGTGACTGTGTCAATAGTAAGTAAGTGCAGTTTCAGTAGCTCTAAAGAGTTAGTACTTGAACGAGTAAAGAAACATTGAATGGTTAGAATTTTTTAAAAATAATTTCTACTAATATTTCCAAAGGTCGACGCAATCAATCATATTTTAGAATTAAATATTAATTAACGTGCATTTATACTCGTATAAATATATACATACATACATACGACAAAATACAAAAACAAAACACATCCTAAATAAACTACAGTAGTTTCGATTTAACGAACCTAATTAATGTCAGGCTTGTTCGTTAAAGTGAATTGTTCGTTATATCCAGTACTGAATTAAAAATGAGTCGCATCGTCTATTTTATTCAAAACTCTAAATATGTGCAGTACTTTTTAATATTTTATTAAAATTATAGTAATATAAAATAAATACATATTTCATTAAAAATATGTGCAAAGAAAATGAAAAATTCATAAAAAACACCGTAATACAAAAGTAATTTATTTATTGAAACTCTCTCAAAAGCATTAAATTTTTGCTACTAATATTGTTTTGCTAAGCCGATTTAATAAAAACTTCTAATTGCTTAATGACATCTTCGTGTTTTATTTTGGGCTCTAGAAGTTCTGTTTCATCAAGCTGTTCATCATTTTAAAAATTTTATCATAGCATTCATCATCGGGTAAAGGTTTATTTTCAATGCATCTATTCAAATCAGCAGCTGATATATTTTACATTTGATCGTTAAAACGAGTACAAAATCAAATATTTGTTCGTAATATAAGGTACTCAGTAGAAAATATTTAGGTGTTCGTTAAAAACGATGTTCATTAAATCGAATGTTCGATACAAAGTACATATAGAAAAGCTTCTGCCTCATTTCTATGCAAAAGCAAATTGGACAAACACACTTTGTTTATTTTTCAACTTGAAACTGATATGTACATGCATACGCAGATGCAATGGATAAGTAGCAACTTTAAAAGCTTATAGCTCCCAAAATACTTAACCGATAAAAAAATTAAGATTGTGCTCATCTATGTAAAAAACCCTGTAAAACATACAAATCTTTCCAAAATGGGTTCAGTATTACTATCGTAAAAGGGATCTAAAAAACGTATTTGCCTATTAATTATATAGATATTCATTCTCTACTGCCTCAACTGGACTTTGTGAACACGGTTTATCACAACTAGCGTGATTTCTTTTTCCTTAACTATTTTCTTTATCGTCTTTTGTAGTTTGACATTTTTTAGAAGTCTAATTTGCTTTAAATTCGTGGTGCTTATTTCTTACATTTTAAAGACTTATTAACTTCATCTCGTAGGTCTCAAATTTTATATGATAATTATTTACAAACAAATTAAGTTCTAATTTAAAACAAGGAAATAAAAATACTTTAATAAAACCAAAATATTTAACAAAAGATAATTTAAATTAAAAAGCAGGCTTTTATTTATTTCTGCTAAAATGATAAAATAATTCAAATACATGTATTGCCAAAAAATCGATTATAAATAAATATGAATCATAATTTCAGACATTGATCAGACTCATTTGTAAAAGTAATTTTGTATGTATGTCAGTAACATGAAATAAATAATAAAAGTAATTAAGGACGGGCGATTTTTAGCTCAATTGATTTAAATTAATTTTAAAAGGAGCGATTTATAATAACTTTTAAAAACTAAAAATATTTTTTACTTTGTAGCGAATGATGTGTTTAAATTTAGCGCCGAAATTGGAAATGTCTTACCATTGACCTTCCCTACTTGAAACTCTTTATTCTTATTCATTAGTTGTCTGTCTTCTCATTCAACATTAAGTTGAAATCAAAAACAATTTTCCCACCAAGTTTCACATAATTAATCTTAAGTATGTATGTACAGTACAGCACGCTTATGACGAACTCTGTGGGTCCAGTAAAAATATATTTATTTAGCTGTAAGATAAATTACTAATTGATGCAATATTATGTTTTCACCTGCTTGATTTCGTCAAATCACGTTGTTTTATACATAATTTACCATACATTTTTCATACGGCCAAATCACCAAATATTATTTTTCGAACTCGTTTTGTATGTGCAAAACTGCATTGATTTTAAATTTTCAAGCTCCATTCCTGGGTAATTCATCAATACTGATTAGACACCTTCCAAAATATTTAATTATTAATTTGAATTTGAAATGTCAAACTATATGTATATATATTAAAATAAACAAATAAAGTTGTAAAACTGCAGCCCACACCTTTTAAAGTAATTTCATCAGTTTGACAACAGTCGTTCTCATTTCTACAAAAATTTAGCATTTTTTTAATTTTTATCAAAAAATTGCTATTCAAAGTTTTTGTAAGACAAAAATTTGCCTTCGTAAATGATGATACAATCATTTCTAATAAACTCAACTCACTATTTAAAAAAAATCATTATATTGCATACCTTCTATAAAGAGGACAACACATTTTGCACTTTTTTTTAGAAAAGAAAACGCCATAAGAAAATTCAAATATTCAATCACTTCAAAAGCGGGGGAATCACTTCGAATTAATTTACTTAAATCTGGTCGATTTCAAGTTCTTTAATTTCTTTTAAGAGACCAGTGATGTTAACCATACGGTAATTACCATACATTACGGTAAACAGGCAATTTCTATTTTTGTACGGTAATTTCAAAAAGTTTTAAGTGATAGATCCCAAAATATTTTTTTCAACATGTCTACACATGATATACATATACGAGTATATCTTAACTAACAAATCATAAAAAGTACGGTGTCATTAGAACTATTCGAAATAACGCTTACTTATGCCGCCTTATAAATTTATTGAAGCAATTCAAAAATAAAAGTCAACGGTTCTGTCCATTGCGCGGCCTTTGTAAAATATTTAATATATTTCTGTAAAGATAGTTGAATGGTTTGATGATCAGTTAAACATATGGTTTTTAGAGTTTGTGTTACCATTATTTAAATTTGTAAATGCAAAGTGAAAATACTAAAATCCATATTTTATATACATAATCGAATATCTTTGACATTTGAAACAATCATAAGCAATTTTATTGACTCTAAAAGAACGTAGACGGCACTTTGTGGCAAGATTTTAATTTTGAGGGTCAAATGCAATCTTTAAAAAATCCCGAATTTTTCGATACCAATAACTCCATTATTTCCTTCAGTTTTGCATTTGAATCTGTTTAAATTGATGAATTTTACTAGACAAGGAATTTAGAGGCAAATAAATTATGTTGATAAAAACGACATGCTGCAATTTTATAAAAACGTCTTCAATATAAAGAAATCGGAGTTCTCTATAAAGTTTCCAAATTTTTGGTTAATATATATTTTTTTGCCACACAGTTGGGCTACTGTGGAACGAATGTTTTCAATAATAAATCTAAACAACGCCAAAATAAGAAACAAGTTATATACTGATACTCTTGAAGGAATTCTACACGCGAAATCGTTTGTCTATGATAATAACGTTTTATATATTAAATGACAAACATTTTCTATATTTTAGTCAAAATGCGTTTGATAATAAAAAATTAATGCAATCAAATTAAGTTTTTTAAAAAAAAATTATAAAGCCAATACAAATTTATGAATAACGAAGTTTGAAATAGTACAAAAATGTATACATTGATTTTACTGAAAGTACAAAGTTGAATTACTTTATGTTATTATTACTACTTGTACTTGTATTACATATATAAACCTGCTTTAATAACGAAATTTTATTATTTTTTGTACATGACTTTGGGTACGGTAATTTCACATAAAAAACGCGAATTACGGAAATCGAAATAAAAAAGTTAACATCACTGTAACAGACACTAACTGATTTATGTCTTTTTGGTTTGACTGCGGAATTAATATGAGTGTTGACAGGAATCGAACCTGCAGCCCCCGTACTAATAGTCTACTCCCACCCATTCCCTTGCTGTAAAGGTGGATAGTCTGACAATGTATAACTGCTACCTATGTATATCAGACTGAGCCACTGCAAAAAGCACCACGCGAGTTCGTTATAACCGAAATCCTACTGTATATGTTGTTCTCATTTTTTCCCAAACAACATGAACTTCCTTTTTACCACCGACAACAAAAAAAAAATAGTACAACAAACTACAAAAACAAGAATGTATAACAATAAAAATATGTTGATTTGTGCAAAATCTCATTAAAACAATAACAGCAAATAACGTTCAGAATGGTTCGAAACGGAAGCAGCACAGTGGCGACATTAATAGCAGCAGCAGCAGAAGGGTAAAAATAATAAAATTTCAAATAACCGACAGCAAATAAGTATGTATGAGAAAGTCTTTGTGCATTTATTACAAATACCTTCCTTCAGTCATTTTATGATCAAAAGAACAGCGGAATATTAGAAATAAATCCGAACAATATAAGAGCTGAGAATAAAGAACAAAATTTATTAAATGAAATATTTTAAATATTTAAGCTCAGTGATGAATATCAAATGTATGTCAACTGAGAGATCTTTCTGTTAAAATTAGTCAACATGGCATTTTTTTTGGACCATCAAATAGTATTTTTTTTAAATTATTTGTAGTAGAAATTATTTAATATACCTACTCAAAAGAAAACTCAATCCATCCGTACTTAAATCAATCCCAAGCGGTGTTAAAAGTACGGTAATCCCAGATTTACTTAGATAAATTACAGAAAGATTGATTAAGTACTGGCTATTAAAGGCTGAATTTAAGTTTTTCGTTGATCCAAGATTTTTCACGTGATTAAAGAATTTTTTACTCTTTTTAAGAAACTCCAGGATTGGTTATCTAAAGGAATCTCGTTTTCGTTTGATTAAAGTATATTTTATTGCTATTTGTACTAAAAATTTTGAGTACTACTCGTTTTTCTTTCTGTGTATACATTTTTGATTTTTAAGGACCTATAATTGACTTCGCAATTAAGTGTCATTTATCTTTAAATGCCATTTAAGTACCAAATAATTTTTTTTTAGTACAAACTTAAATGACCATTCTTCTGCATTTAAAGTCCATTTAAGTTAATATATGATTTTGAAAGATTGATATTAAGGTAAACAAAAAAACATAAGTAAGTTTAATAATAACACAGTGCAACATGAAAAAAAGTAACCATATACGGACACCACTACGTGATAGACCAAAAAAAAAGACCAGAGTCTCCAAGTTTTGTCCAAAGTCATTCACTTTTTTATGGGCCCCCAAAGATTTGAAGCCTCGGTGTCATTTTTGCAAAATACTGAACATTTTCTCAGGCTCATACATATCTTGCAAATCGTTGGGAATTTCGATTTACTCTCTGAAGCAAAGTTGTCACAAAAAACAAAAATTGTTAACATATAAAATCAAAAAATCTTTAGCTTTAAGATGAAAATCGCAAAAAATTAAAAAAGTCGATTTTTTAGCCTATGAACTTCCGAGGAATGATTCTTAATACCGTTTAGGTAGCGCTTAGGTATCCGCAAAAGTGAAAGTTTTCCCAAAAAAATTGTAATTTCATTTATTTTTTCTTTACTTGAATATTGAGATACATACTATGCAATTTAACTCTCCAACTTAGCTTCTGCTACACTTGTCCACGAATCTTTTCTTATTTGCATTTAACATCTGTTTTCTCTTAGAAATATCGATAATTCTTTGACATTTGTTACCATACTTTTATAGTATTTATAGTATTTACTTCAATATTGAGATACATACTATGCAATTTAAACCTCTAACTTAGCTTCTGCTACACTTGTCCACGAATCTTTTCTTATTTGCATTTAACATCTGTTTTCTCTTAGAACTATCGATAATTCTTTGACATTTCACAGTGTTACCACACTTTTATAGTATTTAAATGAGCATTTAATTGAATGACTGGAAAAATTTAACCGCATATAAGTGCAATTTAAGTTTATGCGGCAATTAGCTAACTGACATTTAAATGAGCAGTGCATTATTTGGCCTAATGGCCAGTTTATGACTTTATATTTAAATACGCATTTAGTTAATTTTCATTTAAATTTAAGTTGCATTTAAATACAGCTTCAGTTTTCCAGTGTTAAATTATTGTTTGTATTTAATTACGATAAAAATATGGCAGCATCACGAAATTCTATAAATTTTTTTGGAGAAACAGCTGTTGAGCAAAATTAAAGAAAAATTTCTAATGTGTATTCTTTTTCAGGCTGAAAATAACATCAACGATAGGTTGCTGCAATGTTTTAAAAGCTTAAAACAATTAAAAAAAAACATAAAAAAGAATAATATTAATAAAAGAAGCCCAAGTTTCACGCCAAAAGATGTTAATTTTTCAATGGCCGCAAATTTTTTGTTTAGTTTGTTGCGCGAAACAGCAACATATTTGCACACATTTGTTTGGTTTGCCCAGTTTTCGTTACGCATTATGAGTGCCCTTATTGTTTATTTTCGAGGAAATAAGAAAATATGGAATAACTAAAAAATATAAATTTTTTAAACACGACCCAGCTTGCGTACGGTCACCGCTAGACCCGAAAAATATTTTAAGAAATCTCATAAAACAAACCGATCTATAATTTGTAACAAAAGCTTTTTTTTGGTGACTCGCTGTATTATTTATACTTTGAATAATTTCAGTCCAAAACATTATTTGCCACTATTCGTTATTTTTACTTACCACACTTCATTGAATATTTATAAATAATTTTTTAATTATACTCGCGTATTTATACAGATTAGTCACTTTCACAACGTTCAGTGGCAGCCAAGCTACAGACAAAATTGTAAATCATTAAATAATACAATTTTTTGTTTTTCTTTTTTGCTTTGCTTCCACTTATGAGATAATAAACTTAATTTTTTCAAAAGTTCACTGTTTTATAGAATTGTATAAGTAAAATGCCAACACGAAAACTTTGATTATTTCTTTTAATTAATACATGATTCTGAAGTGAGTTGCAAGCACACCACCATATTATACGTCAGCAAGAATGCAAATGGTATATACATTTACATACTTATGTACGTATGCAGTCTGTATAGCTGCCCGAAAAAAATGCTGGTGACAAGTGTCTCTAAGTCACCACTTCTGTCTACTATTGTGGTAACTGTTTGGAGACACTGTCAACAAAGCGTCTACATTTTTTTTTATTATACTTGCTTTTGATGAGAAATAAAATTTGTGATGGCGGCAAAATGGTTTCTATTAATCAATTATTTTTTCAAATGTGCTACATATAAAACTTATTCATAATATTTATATTTTTAATTTGAGAAAGTACATAAAAAATACCCAGTTTAATGTTAAGTGTAATAAAAAAAATAAGACCGGTGGCGGCTTAATTAAAAATAAGGCCACAGGCTACTCTCAGACCTTTAGCCACAAAATGGCAGCTCCGCAGCAAAACTACTCAGGTATTGTTAAATTGTATTGCGATGTAATACGTATTTTTGGCCTCAATGGCTTTAGTGTTACTATTTGGAATTAATAAATAAAACTTTCCTTATGCTTATTTTTTGGTTTAAGTAGTGCTTTTTAGTCTTTTACTATTTTCTTAATAAAACTTCAAAATTTAACAATATATGAATTTTAACTATCGATATCTACTTCAGAAAAGCACCAAAAGTGTAGACTAGAATTACGAAAATGTACTAGTGAATCACTGGTTTCAATGTCTACATATGGTCCCAAAAGAACTAATTAGTCAATAGTACCAATGTCTGCAGTGGATTTTGAATGATACGCACATGCTAAATTTCTACAGGAAATAGCATTGCGCCTGCGGTGTTAAAAGACACTAGTACTGGTGACTGTGTCAATAGTAAGTAAGTGCAGTTTCAGTAGCTCTAAAGAGTTAGTACTTGAACGAGTAAAGAAACATTGAATGGTTAGAATTTTTTAAAAATAATTTCTACTAATATTTCCAAAGGTCGACGCAATCAATCATATTTTAGAATTAAATATTAATTAACGTGCATTTATACTCGTATAAATATATACATACATACATACGACAAAATACAAAAACAAAACACATCCTAAATAAACTACAGTAGTTTCGATTTAACGAACCTAATTAATGTCAGGCTTGTTCGTTAAAGTGAATTGTTCGTTATATCCAGTACTGAATTAAAAATGAGTCGCATCGTCTATTTTATTCAAAACTCTAAATATGTGCAGTACTTTTTAATATTTTATTAAAATTATAGTAATATAAAATAAATACATATTTCATTAAAAATATGTGCAAAGAAAATGAAAAATTCATAAAAAACACCGTAATACAAAAGTAATTTATTTATTGAAACTCTCTCAAAAGCATTAAATTTTTGCTACTAATATTGTTTTGCTAAGCCGATTTAATAAAAACTTCTAATTGCTTAATGACATCTTCGTGTTTTATTTTGGGCTCTAGAAGTTCTGTTTCATCAAGCTGTTCATCATTTTAAAAATTTTATCATAGCATTCATCATCGGGTAAAGGTTTATTTTCAATGCATCTATTCAAATCAGCAGCTGATATATTTTACATTTGATCGTTAAAACGAGTACAAAATCAAATATTTGTTCGTAATATAAGGTACTCAGTAGAAAATATTTAGGTGTTCGTTAAAAACGATGTTCATTAAATCGAATGTTCGATACAAAGTACATATAGAAAAGCTTCTGCCTCATTTCTATGCAAAAGCAAATTGGACAAACACACTTTGTTTATTTTTCAACTTGAAACTGATATGTACATGCATACGCAGATGCAATGGATAAGTAGCAACTTTAAAAGCTTATAGCTCCCAAAATACTTAACCGATAAAAAAATTAAGATTGTGCACATCTATGTAAAAAACCCTGTAAAACATACAAATCTTTCCAAAATGGGTTCAGTATTACTATCGTAAAAGGGATCTAAAAAACGTATTTGCCTATTAATTATATAGATATTCATTCTCTACTGCCTCAACTGGACTTTGTGAACACGGTTTATCACAACTAGCGTGATTTCTTTTTCCTTAACTATTTTCTTTATCGTCTTTTGTAGTTTGACATTTTTTAGAAGTCTAATTTGCTTTAAATTCGTGGTGCTTATTTCTTACATTTTAAAGACTTATTAACTTCATCTCGTAGGTCTCAAATTTTATATGATAATTATTTACAAACAAATTAAGTTCTAATTTAAAACAAGGAAATAAAAATACTTTAATAAAACCAAAATATTTAACAAAAGATAATTTAAATTAAAAAGCAGGCTTTTATTTATTTCTGCTAAAATGATAAAATAATTCAAATACATGTATTGCCAAAAAATCGATTATAAATAAATATGAATCATAATTTCAGACATTGATCAGACTCATTTGTAAAAGTAATTTTGTATGTATGTCAGTAACATGAAATAAATAATAAAAGTAATTAAGGACGGGCGATTTTTAGCTCAATTGATTTAAATTAATTTTAAAAGGAGCGATTTATAATAACTTTTAAAAACTAAAAATATTTTTTACTTTGTAGCGAATGATGTGTTTAAATTTAGCGCCGAAATTGGAAATGTCTTACCATTGACCTTCCCTACTTGAAACTCTTTATTCTTATTCATTAGTTGTCTGTCTTCTCATTCAACATTAAGTTGAAATCAAAAACAATTTTCCCACCAAGTTTCACATAATTAATCTTAAGTATGTATGTACAGTACAGCACGCTTATGACGAACTCTGTGGGTCCAGTAAAAATATATTTATTTAGCTGTAAGATAAATTACTAATTGATGCAATATTATGTTTTCACCTGCTTGATTTCGTCAAATCACGTTGTTTTATACATAATTTACCATACATTTTTCATACGGCCAAATCACCAAATATTATTTTTCGAACTCGTTTTGTATGTGCAAAACTGCATTGATTTTAAATTTTCAAGCTCCATTCCTGGGTAATTCATCAATACTGATTAGACACCTTCCAAAATATTTAATTATTAATTTGAATTTGAAATGTCAAACTATATGTATATATATTAAAATAAACAAATAAAGTTGTAAAACTGCAGCCCACACCTTTTAAAGTAATTTCATCAGTTTGACAACAGTCGTTCTCATTTCTACAAAAATTTAGCATTTTTTTAATTTTTATCAAAAAATTGCTATTCAAAGTTTTTGTAAGACAAAAATTTGCCTTCGTAAATGATGATACAATCATTTCTAATAAACTCAACTCACTATTTAAAAAAAATCATTATATTGCATACCTTCTATAAAGAGGACAACACATTTTGCACTTTTTTTTAGAAAAGAAAACGCCATAAGAAAATTCAAATATTCAATCACTTCAAAAGCGGGGGAATCACTTCGAATTAATTTACTTAAATCTGGTCGATTTCAAGTTCTTTAATTTCTTTTAAGAGACCAGTGATGTTAACCATACGGTAATTACCATACATTACGGTAAACAGGCAATTTCTATTTTTGTACGGTAATTTCAAAAAGTTTTAAGTGATAGATCCCAAAATATTTTTTTCAACATGTCTACACATGATATACATATACGAGTATATCTTAACTAACAAATCATAAAAAGTACGGTGTCATTAGAACTATTCGAAATAACGCTTACTTATGCCGCCTTATAAATTTATTGAAGCAATTCAAAAATAAAAGTCAACGGTTCTGTCCATTGCGCGGCCTTTGTAAAATATTTAATATATTTCTGTAAAGATAGTTGAATGGTTTGATGATCAGTTAAACATATGGTTTTTAGAGTTTGTGTTACCATTATTTAAATTTGTAAATGCAAAGTGAAAATACTAAAATCCATATTTTATATACATAATCGAATATCTTTGACATTTGAAACAATCATAAGCAATTTTATTGACTCTAAAAGAACGTAGACGGCACTTTGTGGCAAGATTTTAATTTTGAGGGTCAAATGCAATCTTTAAAAAATCCCGAATTTTTCGATACCAATAACTCCATTATTTCCTTCAGTTTTGCATTTGAATCTGTTTAAATTGATGAATTTTACTAGACAAGGAATTTAGAGGCAAATAAATTATGTTGATAAAAACGACATGCTGCAATTTTATAAAAACGTCTTCAATATAAAGAAATCGGAGTTCTCTATAAAGTTTCCAAATTTTTGGTTAATATATATTTTTTTGCCACACAGTTGGGCTACTGTGGAACGAATGTTTTCAATAATAAATCTAAACAACGCCAAAATAAGAAACAAGTTATATACTGATACTCTTGAAGGAATTCTACACGCGAAATCGTTTGTCTATGATAATAACGTTTTATATATTAAATGACAAACATTTTCTATATTTTAGTCAAAATGCGTTTGATAATAAAAAATTAATGCAATCAAATTAAGTTTTTTAAAAAAAAATTATAAAGCCAATACAAATTTATGAATAACGAAGTTTGAAATAGTACAAAAATGTATACATTGATTTTACTGAAAGTACAAAGTTGAATTACTTTATGTTATTATTACTACTTGTACTTGTATTACATATATAAACCTGCTTTAATAACGAAATTTTATTATTTTTTGTACATGACTTTGGGTACGGTAATTTCACATAAAAAACGCGAATTACGGAAATCGAAATAAAAAAGTTAACATCACTGTAACAGACACTAACTGATTTATGTCTTTTTGGTTTGACTGCGGAATTAATATGAGTGTTGACAGGAATCGAACCTGCAGCCCCCGTACTAATAGTCTACTCCCACCCATTCCCTTGCTGTAAAGGTGGATAGTCTGACAATGTATAACTGCTACCTATGTATATCAGACTGAGCCACTGCAAAAAGCACCACGCGAGTTCGTTATAACCGAAATCCTACTGTATATGTTGTTCTCATTTTTTCCCAAACAACATGAACTTCCTTTTTACCACCGACAACAAAAAAAAATAGTACAACAAACTACAAAAACAAGAATGTATAACAATAAAAATATGTTGATTTGTGCAAAATCTCATTAAAACAATAACAGCAAATAACGTTCAGAATGGTTCGAAACGGAAGCAGCACAGTGGCGACATTAATAGCAGCAGCAGCAGAAGGGTAAAAATAATAAAATTTCAAATAACCGACAGCAAATAAGTATGTATGAGAAAGTCTTTGTGCATTTATTACAAATACCTTCCTTCAGTCATTTTATGATCAAAAGAACAGCGGAATATTAGAAATAAATCCGAACAATATAAGAGCTGAGAATAAAGAACAAAATTTATTAAATGAAATATTTTAAATATTTAAGCTCAGTGATGAATATCAAATGTATGTCAACTGAGAGATCTTTCTGTTAAAATTAGTCAACATGGCATTTTTTTTGGACCATCAAATAGTATTTTTTTTAAATTATTTGTAGTAGAAATTATTTAATATACCTACTCAAAAGAAAACTCAATCCATCCGTACTTAAATCAATCCCAAGCGGTGTTAAAAGTACGGTAATCCCAGATTTACTTAGATAAATTACAGAAAGATTGATTAAGTACTGGCTATTAAAGGCTGAATTTAAGTTTTTCGTTGATCCAAGATTTTTCACGTGATTAAAGAATTTTTTACTCTTTTTAAGAAACTCCAGGATTGGTTATCTAAAGGAATCTCGTTTTCGTTTGATTAAAGTATATTTTATTGCTATTTGTACTAAAAATTTTGAGTACTACTCGTTTTTCTTTCTGTGTATACATTTTTGATTTTTAAGGACCTATAATTGACTTCGCAATTAAGTGTCATTTATCTTTAAATGCCATTTAAGTACCAAATAATTTTTTTTTAGTACAAACTTAAATGACCATTCTTCTGCATTTAAAGTCCATTTAAGTTAATATATGATTTTGAAAGATTGATATTAAGGTAAACAAAAAAACATAAGTAAGTTTAATAATAACACAGTGCAACATGAAAAAAAGTAACCATATACGGACACCACTACGTGATAGACCAAAAAAAAAGACCAGAGTCTCCAAGTTTTGTCCAAAGTCATTCACTTTTTTATGGGCCCCCAAAGATTTGAAGCCTCGGTGTCATTTTTGCAAAATACTGAACATTTTCTCAGGCTCATACATATCTTGCAAATCGTTGGGAATTTCGATTTACTCTCTGAAGCAAAGTTGTCACAAAAAACAAAAATTGTTAACATATAAAATCAAAAAATCTTTAGCTTTAAGATGAAAATCGCAAAAAATTAAAAAAGTCGATTTTTTAGCCTATGAACTTCCGAGGAATGATTCTTAATACCGTTTAGGTAGCGCTTAGGTATCCGCAAAAGTGAAAGTTTTCCCAAAAAAATTGTAATTTCATTTATTTTTTCTTTACTTGAATATTGAGATACATACTATGCAATTTAACTCTCCAACTTAGCTTCTGCTACACTTGTCCACGAATCTTTTCTTATTTGCATTTAACATCTGTTTTCTCTTAGAAATATCGATAATTCTTTGACATTTGTTACCATACTTTTATAGTATTTATAGTATTTACTTCAATATTGAGATACATACTATGCAATTTAAACCTCTAACTTAGCTTCTGCTACACTTGTCCACGAATCTTTTCTTATTTGCATTTAACATCTGTTTTCTCTTAGAACTATCGATAATTCTTTGACATTTCACAGTGTTACCACACTTTTATAGTATTTAAATGAGCATTTAATTGAATGACTGGAAAAATTTAACCGCATATAAGTGCAATTTAAGTTTATGCGGCAATTAGCTAACTGACATTTAAATGAGCAGTGCATTATTTGGCCTAATGGCCAGTTTATGACTTTATATTTAAATACGCATTTAGTTAATTTTCATTTAAATTTAAGTTGCATTTAAATACAGCTTCAGTTTTCCAGTGTTAAATTATTGTTTGTATTTAATTACGATAAAAATATGGCAGCATCACGAAATTCTATAAATTTTTTTGGAGAAACAGCTGTTGAGCAAAATTAAAGAAAAATTTCTAATGTGTATTCTTTTTCAGGCTGAAAATAACATCAACGATAGGTTGCTGCAATGTTTTAAAAGCTTAAAACAATTAAAAAAAAACATAAAAAAGAATAATATTAATAAAAGAAGCCCAAGTTTCACGCCAAAAGATGTTAATTTTTCAATGGCCGCAAATTTTTTGTTTAGTTTGTTGCGCGAAACAGCAACAAGCTAGCAAAACCATATGTTTGTGTATGTATGTGTGAACAACTTAAATAGAACTTAAATCAGCAAGGTTGGTTGGTTATTTAAATATTATTTAAGTTTCATTTAATTTTGTACTTCAAAACTTAATTTTGTATTTAAATAAAACTTAAATATAAATAACGAGAAGTGCATTATTGGGCCTAAGTCATTTTTCTATTATTTCCTACATCCAAATTTTGTATGTGTCCGTCCTTACCTACTAATTCATAATCCTGGTGTTTTCGTTTTATTTTAAACATGAAAATACATATGTAATTTATTGCTTCACTTTTGTTTCCATATTTTTTTAATAACTGCCAAAATATTTATAATCATATTTAAAAAATGTTTTAAATAAAAACCAATTAATGTCTATTTATTTTTCATATGACAGTTAACAACTTTTATTTTAAGTTTTTTTTTGGCAAAACAAACAATTTGATTACAAGAAATAAACCCAACTTTCACTTTCACTCTCTAATACTTTTTAGTTTGGTTTGTTGTTGTTTTTGTTTTTTTGTTGCAATTTATGGATATACAAGTCAAAAAATTAAAAAAGTTTTTGTTTTGTAAATGTTACTACATTCATTGCTCGATATTGTACGACATTCAATACAAAAGTGAAGCCGACAGACGCAGTTGGCGAATTCTGCGCCAACGTTAAATAAGAGATACTTAGATATGTACATAGATTAATACATACGAGTAAGTATGTACATATATATTTTCATATATGAACTATGTGTGAGCGTGTGTATGTTTTTGCTTTATTTACAGTTAAAAATCAATGAAACGTTAGGTGGTGTACAAATTATGTTCAAATAAATACCTACAATGTGTATTTTTTCATTTCATTCTTTAACATTTAAGGAAAAAAAGTCAATATTTGAAAATTTGTACATACATACATATGTATACATACGTATTAACTTCTATTAATTGTAAGGTCATGTTTACTTGAAAATTATTTAGTTATATACGAGGGTGGATTGATATTGAAGCTACCTAGCGCTAGATGGTAACACAAACACAAAATTGCAATCTGTCAAACGTCAGCTGTTAAAATTTCACCCAAATTCATCGATTAGTTTATTTGTTGTAGTCGTTTGAAGTAAGAAACTTTTGTGATTCTTGAAAAATGGAAAAGTGAACAGTGATTAAACACTATTATTTGAAAGTAAAAACGGCGAACGAGACAAAAGAAAAGCTCGATAAACATTACGGTGAGTCTGCTCCGTCAGATTACATGTTAAATAATTGGATTGTTGAATTTAAACGCGGCCGAACAAGCACTGCAACAATACCATCACCAGGAAAGCAAAAAAAAGAAGTGGTTACTGAAGAAAATATCAAGAAAATCCTCGATATCGTTATGAATGATCGCCGAGTCAAGTTACGTGAAATTGTTGAAGTGGTAAACATATCATATGAACGTGTGTTCAACATTTTGCATGAACATTTGCATATGAAAAAGCTATCGGCAAGATGGGTACCGCGTTTGCTCTCAATTGACCATAAACGTAAACGTGCGACATGGCAAAGCTCTATGAATTGGGCTACGGATTGGTACCTCATCCGCCATATTCTCCGGATTAAGTCCTTAGTGACTACTTCCTATTTCCAAACCTAAAGAAATGGCTCGGTGGAAAGCGATTTAGCTCCAACGGTGAAATTATTGACCAAACAAATTACTATTTTAAGGACCTCGAAAAATCCCATTTTTTGAAGGGATACAAAAACTGGAGAAACGTTGGATTAAGTGTATTGAGCTAAAAGGAGACTATGTTGAGAAATAATTGGTTTTTGAAAAAATGTTTTTTTCCTACTTAGGTAGCTTCATTATCAATCCGCCCTCGTGCATACATGCATACATATGTAGGTACATACAATATTGTTCGAAACCTAAGAAACTTTTTCTTATAAAGTAATCAAGGTCATACATATTCTTTTCAACTTGGTATTTTAAAAATAATATTTTGAATTTTTATTGTACCATGTACTTACATTATAATACCAATAACAAAATTTAATTACATTTCCTTGCCACTTATAAGAAAATCAAAAATAATAGGTATTAACTCCATATATGACTGTTCGAAACTTAAGCAACTTTGAACTATGTATGATACGCTTTGCTTTTGATGACCGCTGCATATCGTTTTGGCATAGAATCTATCAGATTTGATAGCGTTGTGGTTGGTATTGATGCCCACTACGATTTTAAGCAATCCATCAGCTCCTGTTTATTTTTAAAACGACAGACGACAGAAAAGGTTCTCAATGAGATTTTCAAGTCTGGAGATTGAGCTGGCCATTCCAAGACTTGAATCTCATTAGCACATAACCAATCTTTGACCACTATTCTTCAAAGTCCCATGTAAATTCCTTTTTCTACCTGCACATTTTAAAATAAAATGCCCAAATTTTTGGCATTTTAAAATTATTTTCATACAAAAAATCAACGTTAGCTGCATTTTTACTTAACTGCCCTAAATACATACATATTTTCTGTAATTATTCTTCCTAAACCTTGTTTAAGTGCATTTTGTATACCTGCATATATACCATATTTTTTAGCAGTTTTAAAATATTTTCATATAAAAAAATCAATCATCGTGCAAAGCTGATTGTGCAGCTAAATCAAAATTACTGTGCACTAAAATTTCCAAACATACTTTTTTGAATTCACACAATGAAATGTGATTCGTATTCGTACCATGTGGAATTAAGGTTTCGACAATGACATACATACGTACATACATGAATGAAAAAATAATAGTGAAATAATCAATTATTAATGTTGACTTTAAGTCATAAAAGTTGTGAAAATGAAAAGCTTGTGGAGAACAACTAGACAATAGATTAATGAAAATAAAATACTTACATATGTACATACATATGAGTAATCGTCCGATTGAAAAGCCCCAAAACAAATAAAGAAGCAAAGACCCAAAAATTGTATTTGAGTTTTTGTTTACAATGAAAAATTTTCGGAAATAGGCAAAACATATGAAAATTTCTCAATTTATTTAATTTTTTCCCTGGGTGCCTTCTTGACACTCTTCGACCTTCTCTGTTTGCTGGTCGAATCAACCGAATGTCATCACAAGATTTGAGCGATTACTGGCTGTCGACTGACATTTATCGACAATCATACTCATCCCTTTCACCTTAGTCATCACCTGCATTTCCTTCAGGCTGGGGCCCACATTTAAACTGTGGTGGTTGCATATATTTCTCAGTGTAACGCTAGACAAGGCTTTACATTCACACATATCGTGCGCTCTCGTCTCAGCTGTCGCCACGCACAGGGTAGACCTGAGATGAAACAATGATATTAAGTTTTAGCTTAAATCAGCTTTTTGCTCTCAGATCATAAATGAAATAATATTGCAATATCATGCAATAGTAGATTATCGTGCGACAGAGATAGCATGCAGTCGCGAGTCATCTCTTATCTCTTTTGTCTTCCAAGCACAATCAGCACACACCATCTTCCCCGATTTTCCTCTCTGTTAGAAGATATTTTTTAGTACCTGGCCACTATCGTAGTCATACAATTTAGGAGTTGTTCACGTATTATGTAACTCTATTTCTAGCGACCCTCACGCCTCAATTAGGGTTGCCATTATTTGAAACGCTCTGTTTTTATCCACTTCGTTTCGTTGTATACAAGTTTGGTTTGTTTACGTTAAAAGCAAAGAATGTCATGTTTGTAAATATGAAGGTTTTGTGTTTTTACTTATGTTCTCTTGATGTGTAATTAAATTAGTATTCATTAAAAAATATTAAATACACGGGCATATCCCTTAACTAATCGGTAAGATCTCTACTATAGAAAATATATTTTTGTTTTTTTTTTTTTTTCATTGTATTTTTTCTTGATTAGTTAAAAGGGAAAGAGATTCTAGTGAGTCCATAGAAATTGACATTGTCTTTAAAAAAAATTATTAAAAATAAAATTTAAGTCGACTTAAGAAAATGTTTTCTTATTGTTGAGTCTAAATTTTTTTTCTTAAACTATAATTTAATTTCTGTTAAATTTTGATTTTTAGTAGAATAATAATTTCTATGGACAATAAAAATAAAGTAAAAGTTTGCTTTAAAATTGATAATTTTGAAAATGCTATTGATGTTTTTTTTATAAAGTTATAAATAGTTTTTAAAAGTATTAATTGAATACTATTGTAATTTTAAGAAAAGAATTTAAAAAAATCAATTGAATTTTTAAAATACATATTAAAGATAATTTTAAAATTCAATTCGTAGTTTTTTAAATACAATTGCCAGTTTCGAAATTCTATTCATAATTTTTCAAATTTAATTAATAACTTTTGAAATTTATTATATAATTTTCAAATGGTGCAGCAGTGGTAATTCGTTAATTCAAACCAACATTAATAACATTCGAAAAACGACGTTTAATTTGTGCTTTTGATCTTAAGTTACTAAGATACTATTTATAGTCCGAGAAGATCTATGTATATGTATTTATGTATGTATGTACATATATGTATTGCCTTTTGGAAGAAATGCAAAATTTTTCGTTATGTTCTCGGAGTTTTTAATATGTTTTCCGTTTTTAGTACCTGATTTTTAAAAAATATGTGATATGTTGAATTAAAAGTTGTGCCACCGTTCTGCTGCTAGTCTTAAAAGGTTTTTATGTGTCATATTGACTTATTTGAAATAAGAATTTGATTAATTGAAGTAAAAGTTATGTTATCAATAAAGAAAAAAATTTACTGTTTTGTTTTGAAAAGTACTGTTTTTTTCCTCAGTTGACTTTTTTTGCTTTTCAAATATGGCAACAAATTTTAAAGTACAAGAACTTTTTTTGTTTAATATATAAGTTAAGACTTTTTAAAAACATATACAGTAGTTTTCCGATTTAACGAACCTAATTGTTGTCAGGCCTGTTCGTTAAAGCGAATTGTTTGTAATATTCAGTACTAAATTAAAAATTAATAACGTCATCTATTTTATACATAACTATAAATATGTATAGTATTTTTTAATATTTTATTAAAATTATAGTAATTTAAAATAAATATTTTTTTAAAAATATGTGTAAGGAAAGGAAAAATTCATTAAAAAAAATTGTAATACTAATAATAATTTATTTTTAAATTTGTTAAGCACAGTCTGCTTATTGAAATAGATATCCTTTCTTAATTGCATCTCCTTGAAGCGCTCTCAAAAGCATTAAATTTGAGTTACTAAAATTGCTTGGTGAGCCCATAAGAAGTCAGATTTAAGATTTGATTACGTTGTACGATCTCCACATTCTTATTTTAAAAATTGAAGAAATCTACAATGGCAGGGAATTGCGAAGAATTAGTCACGGTTCACACTATGAAATTTTCCTTTCTGAAAGTGTTAGGGGTACACTCTTTCATGTGCTTGGAAATTCTCTTGTCTTTTTTATTCGTAACTGTCAAACTGAAAATGGCTGCAACTTTATTTTTGATTTTCTTTTCTTTCATGGTGGTGCAAGCAAAAATTTGTGTACAAAAAAAAAAGAATGTGAATACATCAGTACTGATTAGACAGCTATGACGACGTTTCCATCAGTACTGATAAGTAAAATACGGTGGAGTGAGCAGTTCAGATATATGTTCTACTAGTTCGTGAAGTTCACAAGTATGATTGAGAAACAAAATCACACGTACACGAATGTTTACATCAGTTTTTTCATATGGCTCTTAATAAAATGATAGAAACTTCTGATGTATATACCCATCAGCAATGCCCATCAGATGATGCATCAAATGACCGTCATTGTTCTTGTAGGGTGGTTAAAAGTTGGTGAATCGCACTATAAGGGGTTCTTAAGCGCAATTCAAGCGGACGTACAATTAGTGTTCTACCAGATTTCAATGAGTTACAACTACTGTAAAAACTAGCTCCACTCTTCGCTGTCATTTAGTAGCTACATCAGTTACGAACGATTTATTTTATCAAATGAGGCTTTTTACGGGCGATTTAATGTCATTAGATTATCTACATTGGTAAACCAAAAACAATTCGAAGTAATATTGTTAAAATACGTCTACATTTTGCGACATGCATGAGCCAACCGCAGTGTTTACATTCCTAAAATCATATTCAGATATTGACGGCTTTATTAAAAAATAATATTCTTGATTTATAAAAGTTTTATAAAACCGGTTCCCATAAATTATATGTTTGATAAAACCATTATTAAGTTCACAATATTTTTTTTATGAATAATTCACTAATGATCTTTGAAAATGTATGTACAACATTCCGTCTCTAAGAATTAAACAATACAACCAACAAAAGAAGGGTACTGCAGCTACAGGTTCACAAATTCCATGCACCTGCGAGTTTGCAATTAAAAATTTTCAAATTAAATAAATGTCAAAAACAAAGAAATGTATTTATTAATTTAATTTTGTAGTAGAGGCAAATAACCTTTAATTTCAGTTTTCAGTGAAAATAATTTGTGTTTTTACAAGTTATTTGTTTATTTTTTATTTATTTATTCATTTTTTTTCGCAGATATGCACTTCAAACGTGAAGGGAAAGTTAGTCTTTGTAATGATTTAATTTAAATTGCTTAATTTTAGACAATTTTATATAAAGAGATTTATATAAAAAAAGGTTGGAAAATGAATTGGTGTTATTTTTTGTGGGGGTTGACAAATGATCATTTTGGCACTAGTTAAAAGAAATACACGGTGTCGATTGTTTAATCTATGGTACACGAAAGCCATTACTGGGAGGCAATGACAGCCGCCCTCTAATATTCTATATACGACCATATCTGTCTTGAGAACACCGGGTTAGAACTATGTTCCTTAGCCATCTGCATATATACATACATACATTATTGTGGGTCGATTTAGCAATCGATATTGTCCCATCAATTTTTCGATCTGTTTTGGCATGAGGAAAACAAAGTTCCACAACGACATATAAAAAAATCATATTCGAGGCGCCCAAAGTAAAATTTTATTTTTAAGGTTTTTTTAGTAGGTAATAAAAAAAATCGTCTGATATAATTTTTATACCCTTCACCAAAATATTTGGGAAGGGGATATATAGGTTTGTCATTCCGTATGTAATTTCTTCATTATTCATTTAAGACCCCATAAAGTATATAAAGGGTCCGCCAGATAACTCTTTTTTTTTTGAAAATGCTATCAAAAAAACTATCATTTGTATTAATAAATTTTATTGCAAAAATTATACGTATAAGTACATAAGTTGAATAATAATTAAAAATTGTTGTCAAACTCACTAATTTCAGAGACTACGATTTCAGAGAATACGATACAACAAATTTGTCTGTTCACAAGCCCATAAACAAATAATGTATTTTTTAAACGACAAGCCATACGATTGAGCTTGTGAATTGAACAATAAATTTTTATATATTAGATGTGCGTTTCTTTTCATTGAAATCAGAACCTAACGAAGCTTCAAAAAGAATAAATTAAAGCGCAACTGTCATCAACCCCTCACCGGCCAATATTTATTTAAAAAAAGACTGACTATTGTTTCTTCTAAATGGGGATCTTCCAAGTTTTTAACTCTATTAACACAGGTCAGTTAGTTTCAGAGAAGTGAACATTACGCCGCTCCTCGCTCCACCACATTCACTGGGTCCTACTTTTATTAAGATCTTATTTAAAATTTTGATCTGTCTGTGCGAACCATTAAATTCTAGTGATAGAAGCATTAAATGCGTTCTTCAAACCTTCTAAGCACCCCAACCGCTCGCCGAATCCACCGGCTCCTTTGTTTTAAACAAACAGACTTTCAAATAAGAAGATCTTTCCATGTTGCAACGTTCATTTAAATACATTTAGTTATAGATCTTATGGATCTTAGTATGTTTTTGCCATTTTTCTTTTTGTATAAATAAATTTCTAAGTATTGAGACGAACAAAACAAAAAAATTATTCAATTCGGTTAAACTATTTTCGAGTTTTAGTGATGTATTTGATTTAGATGATCGTATTTTTACCTTATTTTATTCAGCATTTATTTGTGTTAAGTTTACCTGGAAAGAGAAAGAAATTGTTTATATTAAATCAAACGATATAGGATACAATTTTTAATGGAAAGTTTATGTGTAATTTTATTTAAAAAAAATGTATTGAAAAATATTTGTTCAATTCACAACCCATTTTCGAAGAGCCCCCGTAGACTATTAGCCCTGGGTGTTTCTGCAGGCATGCCGAAATGGCTTCGCGGTTTGTGTTTGTATTTAAAAAAAATGTTGGCGATTTCTATGAAAAATGGAAAATACTTTTACAACACGTACAACTTCTTTTCTTATTTGAATAAATTGTAAAATGCTTTTGTCTTAAATGTTAGTGTACGAAAGATCGAATTCGTTCGACATCATGGGCCAGACAGTTAAATTTATATGGAATCAAACTGCAAGCATAACGGCGGAAGCGGGTAATTTTGGGAAAAAATATGGATATTCCAAAAATATTCTTTAAAACAAATAAAGAATTTTGAAACTTGGTTCACAAATGATAAACTTATGCGTGGGCAAACATTTGAAAAAAACAGACGTATGGATAACCTCCTCCTCCTTTTTTTGAAGTCGGTTAAAAACAGTTTGCCTCCGCTTGTAAATAGTAAAGATGGCGGCGTTAAAAATGTTTCAGCGCCTTTGCTTTTATAGTCAAGTCTAGTTGTTCTTGTTGTTTTTTTTTTGTGCAAGAAGTGGGAATTTTGCTTTTCACTTATTTTTGTTGTTCTTTTGTCCGGCATTTAATACACTTAACGAAAAAGTATGTGCGCAAATAGATACAAGAGTTTTTTATATTGAAAATAAATGAATTTGTAGCATTTTTAAATTGCAAAAGAAAACCTAATAGACAAGAAAAGCACGCATTTAAATTTAAACTTCATTCTTTTTCATTTAAAATAGAATAAAAATCTGAAGAAAATATACATATAATAAAACTACAAAGTGGGTTGAGTGGAAAAAACTCTGTATACAACAGGCAAGAAAAGTTGAGACTAAACTGCAAATAAAAAGGCAAAATCTGAAAAACAAGACAAAATGTCAGCCATCCAAATGAAACACTCACTGTTACACTTACATACATACGTACATCCAGTCAGTCAGCCAGTCAGTCATTTCTTAGGCGACAAGTACAAACAGTGTGTTGTGTGAGTATGTACATATACTTACATACCACATGCATGGGATGGATGGAGTTGTAAAGTAAAATGCAATGGCATGAAATATGTACTCGTAGGTATGTATAATCAAATATGTATGTAGTTATTGTAGCAGAATGCTAAGTAAATGGATGACACAATGAGGCTATTTTTATAGCTGTCAAATAATAGTTGATGGTGCTTTGGGCCGTGAGCTTGCAATACAAAAGGAAAACGAGCGGGCAGACAAACAGCCATAGCCAGCTATCCAGTCGCACACTCAGTCAGGCCAAGATGGCAAACCAAAACCAAAGAGTATGCATGAATGCAGGATGCATGAATTATTTTGTTTGTCTATACATGAAGCAGAATTACATACATACATACCTATTTTTTGTTTATTCATACGTGGTACAACGTGGTGCATTTCAATTCATAGACCTTGTTTTATTTGTTTTGTTATATACATATATCTAACTTGATAAGAGCAACAACTAAAATATATAGCACCAGTAGCTGGTCGGCTGCTGCTGGTGCTGCTGCTGCTACCGCAATAACAAATAACAACATTTTGCATTTAAATTTACTTCATGCAACACTTAATGTCACAACAAACTGCATGCCATGCAACAAACAATGTTAAAGAGTAAAGAAAATACATTATTTTTTCATATTTTGTTCTATAGTTTTATTTAATATGTCTGTCTAGCATTCTAGATATTTAAGACTGATAAAATATTATTTTATTAAGAGAAAAACTCGTTTCATTTCTTTTTACATTAAATTTAATGCATAATCAATCTTTTTTAAAAGAGTTTATTACATTTTTTATGTGATTATTTCAAAATTTTAATACTAGAGATGTTACTATTTTTAAATTTAAAAAACTTTTTAAAATTATACGGGATTTTATCATTTTTGGTTTGTGTTTACACCGGCTACTTTTGACTACTCAATACCTTTTCAATTGAGTACTCGATACTACACGTTTTTTATACCTATACCTTTAACGTTTTTTTTTTAATTTAAAAATAAAAATATTTAATAGGTTAAAATTCGATTTTATTATTACAAGTACTCCGTAATAATTCATAGATTAGCATATAATAATCCATTAAATATATCGAACTAAACGGCCCGGATTAATTATTTAATTGTACTAATTTGAAACATTTTGAAGTAAAACTTTCGTATTTGCATACGGAAATGCATCTCTGAAAGTATAAGTAGTTAGTTTTGGGTATTGAGTACCGGGAAATATATACGGTATTGAGTACTCGGTACTCAAGTACTGCAAAGCAAATAATGTCTAAGAACGTAGGTTCGACCCCAGCTTCAGGCAAGTCATAACATCCAGAATTTTTCACATGTGCATTAGTATGCCATTGTATTTGTTGTTATCGGACTGTTTAAGTGATGAAGGCATAGCACTGGTCAATGAACAGTACCGGCAGCACAACGCGCAATATCAGAGTTGTAAAATTAAAACTTTCTCACTTTCACCATGTGTCCTCTCTCACTATCCCTTTCGCAAAGAAGGTAACACACCTACGGGTCGGTAGGCGTACTAATTGCCTGAGTGTTACTTCTCTTAAAAAAACAAAAAAAAAAGACACCCGACCGCTGACAGACTGTGTGTAGCAGTACACATAATACGTATTTAATTCTAATGTTGTAAATTTATGGTCCACAAACTTCGTTGTGCCCTCATCAAGCAGAGCTACTAATTGCTTTTACCAGATCAACGTTCAAATCTTTTAATTGAGCCCACTTGGGTCTGCTACATATATTTAGAGCCCTCTCGCCCCTTCAGCATACCTGATTTGGATTGTTTCACCTGAGAAGTATTACAACTCTTTCTACACAATAGACGTTTACTAATCCTTCTGGTTAGTGGTTTCAAACCGATTTTAAAATCATCAGAAAAACTTTTTTTCTGTTTTTAACTGGTTTTTATAAAAGTAATTAAAAAAATCGTTATTTTTTTTAATATCATGCGATTACTTTTAATAATCAGGCAAGCAGCAACACTGTGTGTTATCATTTCATGTTGAATGTCATTAATAAGGTAATTTAACAAGTACATGCATCGGCGTGTTCAAGCAAATTTGCTGTGATGTTTATCAAACAGAGAACAAGGCGAATTTGATCATCTGAGCTACTGCATGCAGTTGATATACGTAAATAAAATATATTAATACATGGTATTTCATGTCAATTTAAGTTATGTTATGGACATAATTCGTTTTAGAAGAATGTAGTGAACCCTTTCAAATTTAGGAACAAGTCCAGTTTAGTGACAGCTCCCAAAAAAAATAGAAAATGGAAAAATAAGAAATTATCCAATAAAAAATTGGGGAAACGCATAGTTTTCGAATTATGGGACTCTGAAGTTTCCATATATAGTACAAACTCCTTAATCCGGACATTCGCTAATTCGGACTATTCAGTAATTCCGACATTTAAATTTTTCGTACAGCTTAGAAATTTTTCCTCTAAAGTCGGGACAAGGGTTCTTTTTTATCAGTAAAATTTTTACCGCTGGACAAAATAAGTATTTAAAATGTCAAAGATTTTAGTTTAACTGAGTTTGCGTGGTGAACTGTTTTCGAAAGCTATTTTATAGGCTGAACAAATCAAAGCGACATATACGATAAGGATATTTTATTTTTAAAAGAATTTAAAATAGAGCTGACAAATTACATAAAGATATATGTATTCAAAGAAAAATAAATTTTTATTTTTGTGTCACTTTATTATGTTTCTTTATGTTTTTGTAAATTAATTAACTGCCAGGCCCACTATGTCGATCGAATTTTTTCTTTCGTACAATTACATTTAAAACAAGAACGAATACGTGTGACTTAGTGGACTCTGGCAGTAAATATAAGTGAATTTTTATGTGTATTTATTTTTCTTTTCGGTAATAAAAGTAAGTTGTATGTGTATGTATATATATATATATATATATATATATATATATATATATATATATATGTGTTGCGTTTAAAATTTCATTTTAACTTCAGTCCGGACGATCCACTAATCCGGACAATAGCTGAAACTATATCTGTCCGGATTATGGAGGTTGTACTGTATATGCGATTTTCTACTACATTACTTTACAAAGTCTTGAGTTTGATAGTGAGAAGGGAAAGAAGAATAGGGGTGAGTACAGAATTTGAGGTACTCGCAAAGTTGATTAGTTCTCGAGTAAAATTCCGTTTAGAGAACACTAACATCGTATGTTGATTCGTTTTAAAACGAAAAATTTTGTCGCATTCGGTTTACGACACAGAGGGTTTAACAAAGATTTTAATTCTATTTAATCTTAATCGATTTTTTGTTTCAAATTTTCAAGAAATTTTATTTTTCTCAAAAAAAAAATAAATTTGTGAGCCATCTAAACAAAAAGTCCATCCATCCATCAATCATGTTACAGTTAGCTTGCAATAAATAAAGATTTAATGGCATACGCCAATGTAGTGAGTGACCAGCTGAGCAAAAGGTCACTAAGGGCCAGATACATAAAGAAAATTTCGTGGATCGTGTACTATAATAAACATTAAAGTGGAAAGAAAAAGTTTTTCATGAAACGACAGTAAGACAGTTCTTGTAAAAATTGTTGTTCAGATTTAAAAAAAAAATAAAATAAAAAAACAAAATATGTCTGCTTCCAGGAACCTGAAACTTTTTCCTACAAAGTATTTTTTATTGTGATTTCTTTTTTCGAAGAATTGTTAAGTGAAATGCTATTAAAACGATAGTTGGCCAAGTTTTCACTTAAAACACAAAAAAGTTTTTGCTTTTTTAATTGAACATTTTTTTTCTGCTATCGCAGCCAAGTGAGAGTATTATTCATTATATACATACATACATTTATACATACATTGTGTTCTTCTAACATCTAGTGTCAATTAAAAGTCGACAAATGTTACAATATAAATGAAAAGCAAAAAGAAAGAAATTTAACAAGAAACTGTTTAGTCAGCAATTTTTATTGTTAAACATTTGTAACATTCGTATGCCACTTATTGTTTTAATTTCTAAATTAATAGTGCAGAAAATTAACGATTAATAGTAGATACATAGAAGCAAACAAGTAGTCAAATGTTGAATTCATACAGGGTGTTTCAATAGAGCGTTTCATTTTCAATAGGCCGGCATTTTAACTGTTGACTCAACCTGTAACTACATACTTGACAGATGACAAGTAAAAACCATGACATTAATAAAATGGAACGATAATGAAATTAAACTTCAACAATACTGTTGTGACAAGTTAGTGATGTGAAGAATCGAACTTGTGCACGTCGCTCAACAAAAACAGAGAATTTTGCTGTTGTTAGCGCATTTATCGCCGCTATCTGGAATCAAACGAATTCCGGAATTCGAAGTAATTGCTGTGGAGAAGTTTATTTTCAACAAGACGGAGCTACGTGCCACACAAGTAACGATAGCATCGCTTTATTGCGTGAAAAGTTTCCTGAAAGTGCAATTTCTCAAAGAGGCGAACACAATTGGCCACCAAGATCTTGTGATTTAACACCTTCAAACTCTTTTCTTTGGTGCTACATGAAAGATAAAGATATGAATGAAAGATACCAATGGATTCAGGTTGTGAAAGATAGACTTCGTGAAGATGGAAAATTTCATGAAAAGAATATGGTGCTGCAAGCGTAGCCGAGGCGACCATTTGGCTGACATTATTTACCATTATTAATGGCATAGCCTCCTCCTTATTTACTTGTATATAAGCCTCCAAATAAACATATCCAAATCTTATTGGAAGACCCTATATTTAAACTAGAAATGGGAGCTTGAAT
Source organism: Gymnocheta viridis (assembly GCA_956483585.1). Taxonomy (NCBI): domain Eukaryota; kingdom Metazoa; phylum Arthropoda; class Insecta; order Diptera; family Tachinidae; genus Gymnocheta; species Gymnocheta viridis. The sequence goes on along the minus strand of OY101444.1, from coordinate 20,220,936 downwards.
AACTTTTCAGTCACGCTCATGCTCGCTCACGTTAAAAACTTTTTTTTTCTCATATACGACCTTATATTTTGGGCTCACGTTCAGGCACGCTCACGCGAGTGGAAAATAAAGTTAGTCATAACCACAAAAATACCAGCTCACAAAAAAATATATAAAATATGTAATTTTAAAAAATTTCAACTGAAATCAAAACAATTTAAGTTTAGCGGAAAAAAACCCGAAACAATCACTCTAAAAATCTATTCAAACTCGCTCACTCGCGTTCAAGCACGTTCACGTGGTTGAAACAAAAAACTAATCGAGCATGATTGACGCTAATCACGTGAGCAGTGACCATATCTAATTAAAACCCAATAAACCGATTGCTTCAGTAAATTGCTTGCAAATGAAGGCCACACAATTCAATTCCTAAAAACACTAAAGTTCAATCAAGTTTAAAAATGTCGAAATAATAAAGTAATTAATCATTTAGTATTTCTTTATTATTATTATGAATTAATCATTCGTTTGTAACGATATTAAATATGCGGTTCAAATAATGTTTCATCACTATATTCTTTTAAATTTATTTTTTTTTCTTTCATCTATGTATTTTTTTTCTTTTGTTGGAAAGAGGTGTGTATTCGTTTATTGTTTGTAATGATGACCATAATGGCCATTGAAATGGCAAGCATCCTACTACCCTAGATTTAGTTTAAAAAAAAATTATCTTTTAAAGTGCCATCCATACATAATACTCGTACATAGAAAAATGTGAGTTATTTATTTAGTGAAATTAAAGCAAACTTGTTATTTATTAAATGTAAATGAAATTTTAAAATCAAAAATCAATCAATTGTTTGAATTTGAATTAAGATTCAAGAAAATGCTTTTTATGAAAAATTTGCTGTTAATACAAAAAAAGAAATGGAGAATTATACGCGATAATGGCATAACCAAATCTAGCATTGCAAATTCTTCGAACTTGAATGTTAACTGAACTGAACAAGTCTTTCACTGAAGTTCAGAATGTTATTGTCCCCCCTAATTATTACTGAAATTCTCGTAATACTAATTTACAATCTGCCGCATCGGTTTCACCATTCTCTTTTAGTTGTGTTTTTGAAGTTTCTCATAATGTTAAATCTAACGCAGCACGATTGAAAAACACATCTCTTATAATATAAGACATTTAGTTTTCTTTTGCTGAGTCACAGATTGCAAATGATTCACATCCATATCGCAGGGTAGGAATCATGTACGTCTTGGTAATTAAGATTCTTATTTTTAATGGTATGAAATACTGTGTGGGCGACAAGTTGACCAACCAGAGAGTTTATGTGATCACTCCATGTCAAGTTGTTGTTGAAAATTATCCTAATGTCGTCAGTTATGAAGGAGCTAAGTTTTTTTTACATATTACAATGCATTTAGATTTTCGCGGGTTCCAACAGGGGCCCAGAGGTATTATACTTGCATGCCTCTACTTGCATGTCTAAACTCAACTTTACTAGTAGGGTGATCGATTATTCGACATTTTCCAGTAACCGGTTTTCGAATATTTAAAATCCCGGTTACGGTCAACCTGTTTATTTTTAGCGAGCAAATTACTATACAAAAGTTTTGATTTTAATTGGCTTTATTAAAAAAATCGTTAACAAACAGTTCATGTAAATACTTAAAATACAATAAAAATTAAAGGTAAATCATAAAAACTTTTGTTTGTTGAGGGTGTTTTAGCTAGTCTATATACACGCATTCCATTGGTGCTAAAGCCAAATCATCAGTAGACCTTAAACCATATTTTTGAAATGCATGTATATAGACTAGCTAAAAAACCCTCAACAAACAAAAGTTTTTGAAAATCTTTGAAAGAAGATATCGAGGCAATCTCGATTAATAAATTTAAAAAGTAAAACATAAAAATTAAATTCATATACATATGTACATATGTATAGTACATATGTAAAAGATATGAATGTATGGACAAGGTGAAAAACAACAAAAAACCCGTAGTTATTGTAAATTAAAGCGGGTAAAAATGTTGGTCAACCCGATGATGAGTGCTTTTTTCAATTTTACTTTAAAAAATCCAAGTGAATGACTACTGTTGTCTCTGTAACTAAGGCGTTGGTTGTCATTGTAAACCTCATCCACTTTTTTGTTTAGTTAAATAAAAAATTGTGTCTTTAGTACAACAAAATGTCATTTTTGCTTCAGTTGTTTATATTTTCATTACTATTTTTCCCCCTTTTGTTTTTTATAGCACAATTATATGAGGGGGTGGTTAACATATTTGTAAGTGGTTTTACATTTTCTTATGTGGCAACATTAATGGCGCCATACAATCGTACAATAGGTCTGTTCTAGAAGATTTCGGTGCAAGTTCCGAAAAATGTGAGTAAAAACGAATTTACTCTTTTCAATTATCAAAGTTACCTAAAACTTCGGCAACGCGAAAACTCATAATGGGAAGTCTAAGTATTTCATTCATTGGTTCTAACTTAATGATTTTGCAGTTGAGTTTATAGATTTTAGCAGATTAAAACCTCATGGTAAAACACAGATGACACAATGCGGTTATATTTTACCTTAAATCACATTTTTCCCCATCAGATTATAAATGAAATGAAATCACCAGTCAGATTATCGTGCGACAGAGAAATAATAACAACAACTACAATAGCATGCCACCTAGTGTCAGCTCTGGCCTCCTTAAAACTCATTAAACAATATCTCTGTTCTATAAACCGAGTCAATTATAAAATAAGTTCGAACTATTTTATTTTATAATTTATATTCTAAATTATATTCTAATTTATATTTTTATTTTTTTAACTTTTCTATTTATTATTCATAAAAATCTTGAATTATAACGTGCGATTTTCTTATTTGCAACTGTTGTTTATGTAAACTCAAAATAATAGTAAGAAATACGTGGTAGATCAGCTTTATAGAATACAGAGATCCTCCTGTGTCGGGATAACAGGATGTTTACGTACCAGTCCTTCAGAGGCTCTGAACGCTTTACTTAACCTTATTCCGATTGACCTTCATGTATTGGCGGTATCCTCTAGCAGCGCGGCAAGATTAGCGGCATCTGGGTGGTGGAGATCAAGGCCGTATGGTCACGCCAGAATCCTGGATCAACTACCCCCTACGCTGAGGAAATCCACTGATTACATGATACCTCAACTGAACTTTGATAAGGTGTTCAAAGTTCTATTTCCATCCAGGCGGGAGTGGAAGGGAGGTACAATAGTTAGACAATATGACGTCAGAGTATATACTGATGGATCAAGAATGGTCTGCGGTGTCGGCTCTGGAGTCTTTTCAGATGATCTAGGTATAGAACGTTCCTTCCGTCTCCCTAACGAAGCCACAGTTTTTCAGGCTGAAATTCTGGCTATAAGGGAAGCGGCCAGAATGCTGGTCGACAGGAAGGTACAAGGTAAAGTCGGCATCTTTGTCGACAGCCAAGCAGCGCTTCTATCCCTAAGATCACATACCACCTCCTCTATCCTAGTAGGGCAGTGCAAGAGGATGCTATCTAGACTGGGTGATCAGGCTGATCTCACCCTTATCTGGATTCCAGCACACAGCAATTTCTTAGGCAACGAACAGGCGGACGAGCTGGCTAGGGCTGGCTCTGCTCTGAATGCCTCCAGCGCCGAAACGGTAGCCACGCCGTTTGGCACTATTAGAAACTGCATCTTCAAACATTATTTCCATAAGGCTGAATGCAGATGGCGCAATATAAGCACGTGCAAGGTTGCAAAGAAATTGTGGCCTTGCTATAATTATGAGCGCTCAATGCAACTAACACGCAGAAACCGCAAGGACATCTCGAGGGTCGTTGCAGTTATGACGGGACACTGGACGGTTGGCAGACATGCCAGTAGGATAGGTCTGTCCTACAACGAGTTCTGCCGAAGTTGTCGAGAAGAAAGCAAAGAGGAGACAATCTTCCACTTTCTTTGCGAATGTCCGGCTTTGCATATCTCGAGACACAAGTTTTTAGGCAATCATGTACTAGAGGACCTTTCAGATTTATCAGAGATAGGACTGAGCGATCTTATTAGATATCTCAATGCGACGGGTTGGATCTAGTATCAATCACTGTATCCGAGTACTTAGATACGGCTACACATAGTTTGACACCGACGAGTGCAGTGGTCCTTTCAAAAAGGAATCTTATAGATTCTACTTGAATGCCTACGTGTAGTGGGCAGCCACGTAAACCAACCAACCAACCAACCAAACTCAAAACAGCTGATAATTTTATTCTTCAACAAAATTAAGTCCCAACCATAATGTGCATAAGATAGCTTAAGGTGCTGTCAATAATGAACGAGAACCCTGGCAAATGGATAAGTGAATCCAAACAGACTTTTAGATGTACATAATGTACGTAAGTGAACTTAAGGAATATTTACCCATCGTTGCAATTGATGTATTATTTGTATTTCTTACGAATTGAATTTTAACGTTACCTTAGGAACGAACTAAATAGAGTTAAGCTTTGCGGAGAATTTCGCACTAGTTTTTGAAATTTTACATATTTTATGACTTGGTTCACTTTAGCTCTGAGTCTTCCAAAAAAATAAGTAAACAAAACAACAGTGTGTCCAAAAATAAGAATTGCATATTTTTTTTAAACTTTATATAGTATTGATAACAAAACCATCCCCTCTAAAGATACTCGTACCGTATAGAAATCAAGTAATCTATACATATTGGTAGTGGGGTAACTTCAAGTCAAAGTGCATTTGATAAAAAATGCACGTGTTTTATTATTACTTTGCATGAACTATTATTTTATGATTAACGATATTGTTGGCGTTGTTTATCATTGTTTATGTTAACGTTTGCATTTTTTTACGCATACAGTATTGGCCGTAACTAAAGCACCCCAAAGTAGACATTTTGGAAATCCGTTTTTTTGTTTTGTATTAAAACAATCTTTTTTGAAGGTACCATAAATAGTTTTTGCAATTAATATCATTATTTGAAATTTAACATTAAATAAATAAATAATTGTGCTCTAAAATTTTTTTAAATTAAAAAAAAGTAGAGAGCCACAACCAAGTCGGACAAAACAAAATATAGACATTTTAAACATTTTGCTACGCTGCTGCATATTTGGAATGCAATTTAACGCATTTTATGTATCAGAAAAACCAATAAACAAAATAAAATAAAATTATTGAAGATTGCAGGTCTGGCCTATCAAGGCACGAGATAAGCAAAAAAATATTCAATGAATCGATCAGTGATTTCCCACCTTATTTCAAAGTTTTTGAGGACAGGACACTTATTATTAGTACATTGCGGAGGTCGTGCTGGTAAAATATCAGGTCATGAAGATTCATTGATCAAGAGGGCAATACCAACGCCCTCTAGTCAATTGCGAAACAGTTTATCCTGGTGCATTAGCGAGAGAACGATCCGCAAAAGAACTGTAGAAGCCGGATTATTCAGTCGACGTCCAGCAAAACATCCTTTCATATCACCCAAATACAGAAAAGCAATACATACTCGTATTCGCCAAAGCCCACATAAAGTGGACTGTCCGAAAATAGAAAACAGTACCGTTTTCTGATGAATTTAAATACAATTTAAAAAATTCAGATGAAATAAAGTGTGTGCGCCGACCGAAAGGAGAAAGACTAAATCCTAAGTACTGTAAAGCAACTGTCAAACATGGTGGTGATGGTATCATGGTCTGGAGATGTTTCTCTGGTGAAGAGAGGGTACCGATTCATCACATTGACGGAATTATGGATCATTTTCTGTAGCTTGGTATACTACAGGACGTAGGGCAGAGGAAGAAATTCCGCAAGAATGAATGGAGGTTCCAACAGGATAACGATCCTAAGCACACCTCCAAAGTATGAAAAGAATGCACAATCTCAATCGTATTGAGAACCTATAGGAAAATGTTAATATGAAAATAAATCGGGATAATTGTAGAAATAAAACTGATCTGCTTCAAGTTGTCAAAACAATGTGAGATGCAGTATCGCAAGATACTATTAATAACTTAATATCATCCATGCCTAGAACATGTGTTTGTGTGTTATTAAAATCAAAGGTTTTGCAACAAAATATTAGTTTTATAAGTTTGTTTTTCTCGCTTGCACAGGGGGGTGCTTTAGTTTTGTCCTTTGCTTTTTTCTATTTGAAATGATTTAAATAAATTTTTTTGTTTTCCTAAAAAGTGAAGATAAAAACGTTTATTTATATGAATAACAAACACACCTATAAATAAAATTGTGACTTAATATAATATTTAATATAATATAATAATAATAATATTTAATATTATATTTTATATAATATTTAAAGTAAACAATTTTTTTAATAAAAGAAAAATCATATTTTTTGGCGCCGTATTTTGAAGGTGCTTTTGTTATGGCCAATACTATATAGTTGCATGCATATGTATGTACGTATACATACATATGTATGTATATTACATATTTTTTTATTTCACAAAAATTGTTGTCACAAGTTGAGTAGTTTTACATGCGTTAAATTTTCTCAAGGGGTATTTGTAAGGTTTTTTACCTTTGGATCACATTTTGTAATTGTTTATACAAACAGTGACATTTTTATCATGACAACGAGTATCTCTTTATAGTTCCTATATACATACACACAAAGTATGTACATAATTAATTATGTATGTATGGATGTATGCATGTATTTTTATTTTGGTAAGCAAACAATGTTTGTTTTACAGGAAAAAAGGTTTTCTTTCGCTCAGCTTTCTAGATTTAAGTATTTTTTTTAAATATTTATTGAATTTTGCTGTACATAAGCGATAGAAAAAATGCGTAACAATAAAAAATCGACACTTTTACGCCACCGGTACATTGAAATTGCTTTTGTTGTTATTTTTATTTATTTTAAGAAAGAAAAATATGTTATGCCCTAAAAGCACCCCAGATTTAGCGTCCCCAAACAAGAAAAATCCCCGATTTGGGTACAAATTCCTTAAACTGAGAACGCTAAAAATAGCCGAGATAGTGCACAAAAGTCGCTTATTTCTGTAGTTAATGCCATTTTAATCCTACATTTGTTTTAAGTATGCTAAAGCTGTCAAGATGGTTCAAAACTCGCGAAACCTCACTTAAATCTTTCCAAATAGCAAATGTGAAGCAAAACACAACACAACATTTTCCAGCTCATTGATTTGGGACTCAATTCTGAGAATTTCAAATGAAAGTAGCCCTAAAAATAAGAACTTATGGATCGTTTTGTCAAGGTGGCTGCATTAATAATAAATAATTACATTTTAAAACTGGAAAAACATTGAATATTTCAATATGGAAACTAACAAATATACGTACGGTATTCCAAGATATAACCGTGTTAAAATATAGAAAAGGTGATAAAAATCCACCTTGAACAATAAAAAATTAATGGCCATTGAATTATTAATGCAGACATAACGAATGATGCCAAAGTTTTTATTTTTTTAGGCTACTTTCACGTGTAATTGAGTCCCAAATTCAAGTGTTGTACTGTGTAAATTACATAATTGAAAATCGATTAAAACAAATACAAAATACGGGAATATTGCTACGAATAATATATACATATATATCTTAGGCCCATATTCTTAGTCTTTAGTTAACTAATAACAGTGGTTTAACTAACAACTTTTCATATAAATGTTATTGGTTAAACGGCCATCATTAGTTAACTAAAGGTTGTAAATTTAGGTCTTATTCGTACTTCCACACAACGCACAGGAAAAAACATGCAAATGCGAACGCATATTTTATTTAATTGTTTATTTACATATACTGGTGTATCCAGCGGCCGACTCAATCGACAGCATTCCAGAAATTAATATTAAACATTTACGTATTTATGTAATGTAATACGATAAAAAACAAAAACAAAAAAAAATTATAAACAACTTAAAACTGTCTCATTTCTACGCAAAATTGGACAAACACACTTGCACACTTTATTTATTTTTCAAGTTGAAGCTGATACATGCATGTGTAATAAGTGTGCATGTGTTTTTACTATTTTTAAACGCTTATATCGAGCCCTAAATATCGAGCCGATTGAAATAAAATTAAGAGTGTGCTATCTAAAATCCCTATTAAAAACATATAAATCTTTCCGAAATCGGTTCAGTATTACGTCTGTAAAAGGGATCTCAAAAAACTTGTTTGCCTATTAATAATATAGATAAGATTGAACGTAGGAAAAACTAAAATACTTGACTTCGTATAGTTTAATTTAAATACATTTATATATTGTTTGGTGATCAGACAAGTAATTGACCCAAATTTTTGTTTATATAAAAATATATAAATATAAGTAATATAATTGTAATAATTCAATTACTCACGCTTTAATTTTACACAGCTCGTTTACAATTTAATTAGCACCATTATCATTGTAATCATCATTATCACGCTTTAATAAATTCAAATTTGCTAATAAAAAATAAAACAACAACTCTTCACTTGAAACATCTAATTTTACTTCTGCTTTTCATTTTAAGCCAAACAAAAACTAAATAAACATAAAAAAAATTTTTCTATTAAATATTTGTTTAACATTTAGCAAGTCTGCTTTTATTTTTTTTTTCTTCTATTCTCTGCACATTTGTACGTAAAGTTTTACGAATATTTTACACATTTAAAAATACGCGCAAACGCTTTACATGATTAAGACTTGTTGGGAGTTTTATGGTTAAGTAGGTCATATTATGGTGTTCCTGCGCGCATTCTAAAAGAAGAAAAAGTTGTTGACTTAAAAAACAACAACCAACATGATGTCTAGTTTTTTTTTTGCCTAGTTTTTACAATAATCGTTAAAAACAACTCTTAAGAATTCAATGGTCATATGAGTCAAGTTTTCAAAACATATAAACGATACGTTTCTTTCTTTCATTTGAGGCTGATACTGCTACTTTTTATTTGACTGCCACGATTTATTATTATTTTTTTTGTTACAACTATTCTTCTGTGCTGAATGTTCAAAGTTTATTTCTATTTTCAGTTTCTTTTAGCAAATAAGTTGTTAAAAGCGACTTTAAAAGACATTTGTGGTATTAAAAAATTTGGGTCATTAACAAAACTGTGGTTCGTTTCTTTGGTCCGATAAAAGTAAGTTTAAGGGTTAAATTGGATTCTTAGTAAGTAAAATGTTCGTGGAAGTTACAAGATTGATGAAGACATAATACACATGTGTTTATTGAAATAGGTACTGCTTTTATAAATATGACCACCATGTTTAATTGTTTGATTTTTTTGTGTAATATGGGCTGAATCCTTGAACCTTGGATGTTCTTATATTTCGCCCAGTACCATTTCCCAACAAATTAAATTTTAGTTTCATAGCTTACATCTTCTATGTCAATCCCTGCGCTGATACTGATACGTAAGGAGTAAGATACTCGGCTCTGATACTTTGTCAGATCTAGATAATCTGGCAGGTATTGGGCTACACAAACTATCCTCCTTTGTAAAAGAAACCGGGTGGTTTGAAGTGGCGGCGGGGCAGTGATTTCTTGTCTAACTCGCTCTAGGGTATCACATCGCGGCCGAACTGGTGGACCCAAGTGAGTCACCATTTGATTGGTGGTTGCCCCATTAACCTAACCTAAGCTTCATAGCTTGGCGCAAAGTTTGTTCAAATTAAAAATTTATGTTATTTTTATTATTATATAATTTTGTACCTGGTTATATAAATGGAGGGCTCAGAGCTGAAGTGAACCAAGTCACAAAAAGACAATTCGAAGATATTTTGAGTTTCAATAAATGAACTGCCATAAATAAAATATAAAATAAGAGCCATTGACTTGGGTTTTTCTACCGTTACCTTAGGAACGAAACACTTTTTTACTTAGTCCATTACAGAACTAAATAGAGTTAAACTTTGCGGAGAGTTTCGCATTAGTTTTTAAATTTTTCATATTTTATGGCTTGGTTCACTTCAGCTCTGAGCCCTCCAAATGTACAAAATTTTTAATATGTGTAAATATAATGTTTGTTTTTTTTTGCTAAAATTAATTAATTTTTTGAGTAGAGAAAAATGTAGGGAACTTTTTTTTGTGTGTAGGGGAATTTTTTCGGGACATGTAGGGATTTTTTTTTAATTCGCCTGGCATCACTGATTAATATGCAGCCAGCACCACTTAAAACGTGTTGGAATGAATACACGTGAACACCGATGAAGATGTATTGCGGCCTCCGAAAACAGCGTTTTGTAGAATGGCCGCGTAAGTTGAAATTAATCCAACTTGGAACATGGGAACCTGAGAATAAAATATTACAAGCTTCAGCCCAATAGAAATTTCTTTGTATTAAAAAACCAATACAGTTTGCAATAAAATTCACATTAAATAAACCTACACTCACTATATTATTACAGTTAACGGACTGTACGTTATTCAAGAAGTCATCCGTTCAGTCGTTTTTTAAAGAATAAACATTTAAAATTGTAAGCAATTTTATTTTTAACTGATTCTAACATTCATTCAAAAAACTAAGGACATATTAATACGGATTTTCGGTTACATTCAATATTGTCCGTTGTTTTCAAGTGCTGTTTTTTTTTGTTTGTTTGCTTTATATGATTTGTTTGAGATTTCCTCTACTACACAAGCAAAGGAAAAATCTTTTATTTTTACGGGCTTAAGTCAATTAATTTTTTAACATTAAAAATTTCAGTTAATTTTATGTATAGAATACTTTGAGTGTTCTATTTTCAGCAACGACCAAAAAATGGGGTGTTGTAAGTTTGACGTGTATAATTATATGACTGCGCTTACAACAGAAGCGTTCGCTCTCCATTGTAATTACAATAGTGAGCAGTACTTACATTTTGCACGACTTGTAGCTAATTGTAGGTGAATAAATAGCAAACATTTAATTTTGTTGCTAAAAAAAATAAATATTTAAATTCGTTAAGAAAAAATAACTGTTTAACAACTTTTTACTTATTTTGTTTTTGCAAGCAAACAAATTATTTTCATTTATTTAACATGTCATTATTTGTTTAGGGAGCAACAACATAAAAAAAAAAACAAAAATATTGATTTAACATTTTTAACCAGTCACTGTTGA